>JAQMCX010000082.1:0-16672 GCA_029814765.1 Acanthurus leucopareius | reverse complement strand
CACTCTGTAAATGCATTTATATTTTAGATTTATAGGAACCCAACAATTGAAAGCAATTCCCACATGAGCAAGCACTTTCATGGACTTGAACCATTTAACCTATCCAAGCAGTAAACACCAGTATGTCTTTTCACTCTCTCAGTGCTGGCCTCCTGTTCATTCCATCAGCTAACAAAAATATTGGTTTCAAAGCATTTGCCTACTGTAGGCCTCATATGTGGGATAACCTTACAAACCATGTCACTCTATACGCACCATCAGTTCAAATCTTTACATCAAGCTTGAAAACTTATCCTTACCCCTACAGTTTTCTTTTTCTAACATTTTACTGTTACTGTAGTTGTTTTATTTTAATTTTTTCTTATTTTTTATATCCACCTAACATTTATGTTTCTTTATGGTTGTTCTAGTCTCTATCATTTTTACTTTTTATTCATTTTAACACTTCTAAGTGGATCATTTTAAATATTGTTTGAATAAGTATATTTCATTTTATTTGTATACAGTTTAACTTGTCTGATGTATGTTTTATCATGTTGTAATGTTTTGAGACCATGCTTCATAGTGTTTTTGCACATTAAATAAAACTAATTAATTGCTGTAAATGTACACACATACATATAACATATAATTATAATAAGTAACATAATTTATAATTTATTAAATATATTATTATGTCTGTTTTATGTGGGTTTTTTTTTTTTTACCAGACTGTCAGGGTTACTGTTTTTGTAACTATTTTGAATCAAGTATGAAACTGGTGAGACTGGCAGAGAAATAGTAACTCTGAGATCTGAATATCTTTGCAAAGTGTGTGTTCTATGTCTAACCATATGTGCTCTAAACCAGTTGAACAAATATTGAGATTGAATTGCCAGATAGTAATGATGAAAATGTGGCACTTTAAGTCCTCCTTGTGTTTTGGGTTTTGTAGAGTTGTTAGCTTAATTCTTGGTTTCTTGTTTTCCCTGTTAATTTAAAAGATGACTGAATTGGGTGAGGATGGGTTGAATTGTTATCATTGTGAATACGTTTATTCACAATGATAATTATTTTCAGACGACAATATTGTTTTAGAAAATTCTGTAATTTCAATGGTAGCTATTATGTCCATATTGGATGGTGGAAGGTCCATTCAGCTGTGGAGGTCATCATTTGTAGTTTTCACTAACAGGATGAAGTTGAGTTTTAACACCTTTGACAGCTCAGGGGAAAAATCGATGCGTAATTATGTGTTGTGACTTGTACATAAGAGGATAGATTATGCATGAGCTGCCATAGTAACAGCATTGCACCAGAAAGTGCTGTAGTGTGAAGACTGTATGGTGAATAGCTGATGATAAGCTGCAAGATGGCTTTAAAAGTTCAGTAATAGCTATCGTGTAAAAGATGTGAAATATTTTAGTGTTTGCTGAAAGCTTACAGTACATTTCATACCTGGCTTTTCTCTGTCCTGACAAGCAAATAAACAAATAATCTATTTTATATTGGGGTTTAGAGGTCGAATGAACTCATAAAATTCCTAAAAGATCTAGGTTTAAATGAAGTTTCTGGCTTTAGGTTCAAATAAGTTGATACACAATGCACACAGTGAATGAATAAATAATTGAATATTAGATGGGAAATGGCTTGCTAGGCAAAACTCAATGCTTGCTTCTGTGTGGGTTGATCTGAGTGGGTTGAAAATGTTTTATAACTGACTTTCATAATGAAAAATTTAAGAAAAAGTTAAATATTAAAAAAGAACATAAAGAAATCTGGAATTTAGAGACATAAACAAAATCTAGACAAGATATGGAACATAGATATGTATTCCACATCCATTATCTAATATAGATAGATATATCACATAGAAATGAAATATCTTGTCAAGCATGGTGTTTATGACCCTGTTGATCCCAATGTAAGTTGAATTAGGTTTACTTGCAACAACTAGATTAGACAGATTAGAAGTCAAATGATCCTGATCCTTATCACCACCACTCAAGTTAGTAGTTTTACTCCAGACTATAAATATTGTTTGACCATGAATGGCACAGACTCAGTCCCACTAGTCAAGTAAGTCATCATGGCCAAATCCTACAATTAATTTGCAAATTAATAATCAGATTGTGTGTCCCCACCTTAGTTCTCAAGATATACAAGTTGACTGTTTGTAGAGGAATTAAATAAATACTCCATGGGTAAACTTCTGTCCTGCAATTGGGAGTGCATTCAGTGTTTGTTGATATCAGTCTTATCATGGCTGTGACTCCTTTTAGACTAAATCTAATCATCAAATTCAAGGTCTTGAACTGAACTTGACCAACTTTGGTTTGGACCCAGAGTAACTAAATGTGTCCAAAATATCTGCACTTAATATCATAAAACCCCGACATCAAGTTCAACTGCATTGCTGTTTTTACAAAGTTTACTCTGCAGGCGTAGGAGGCAGCACTTAAAATCATTCACTGTTCAGCTGAAAGCAAAAATGTCTGTCCTTCATCCCTCAGAGTCACAATAAACAACATTTCAGTGACACTCAAGGGTTCAATTAGCGATAAGACAAGAAACAAAGTTCTAAGAAATCAGGCTGACCTTGATCGCCATTGCTCTCCACTTCGTTCATTTGAAGTTAAAAACACTTTATACGTAAGTGGTTATCTTTATTCAAATATTTTCTCAAGGTTCCGTTCCTCCACTAAGTCCTTTCACCTCTCTCCACCCTCTCCTCTGCATCACTGGCTTTGCTTTTCAGAAAATGAAAACATAATGCAGTATTTCATTTAAGACAAAAAGGACTATTGATTTAATAAATTTACCTATAAAGGATGACAGCAGGAACAGAAAGTCCACAAAATACACCTACAAAAAGCTTTGTTTGAATTGGATTTGCGAGCTGGAAGGAAGGGGGAGCGGAATGGAAGATGCGGGGGCAAGGCAGCATCGCGTGCTTCAGTATCTGCTTCGACGCGATAAACAACTCACAGATGTATGCAACAACCTACAAAACAGGCTGAGAAGAAATAACTTCCGAATATTCCAAATACCATAGATGAGTGAACAAGGTGATGTTGTTGAGTTTGTGAAAGGCTTGCTACCCAAAGTGTTGACGCTGTCACCTGACCTTGATATTAAAATGAAAAGAACACACCGCTCACTCCAGGTCAGACCGACAGGCCCAGCCTAAAAACTTGATATAAAACCTCAAGTTGCCACAAAAGTGTTGTTAAATAAAACAAAAGATATGTTCTGATGGAGGACTTTATGTTTACATGAGTGTTTCACACTCACTAAGACCTTTTTTACATGTTAATGTAATAGTGGTCATTATTGCTCATTGTGTGCTATTTACCACAGAGGGGTCGGGTCACCACTCTCTGTCCCATTATCACCTGGGTGCTGGACATAGTTACAGATTACTTTCTGTGTCTGGCTGGAAATGTGGAAGTTCTGTTCTATGTTCTTAATGTTCTCTATCTGTTCTACCTGAGACAAGTGGTGAATTTCAGTCTGTTTAGTTTTATATTAGCTAATAATAATGAAGAAGGAAAAGAGAGAGGAAGAAGGGGAAAAGGGAGAGGAAAGAAAGAAAAAGGGTTGTGGACAGGGTTGTGTTACATGAAACAATTATCGTACAATGATGACATTACTTAATTTAATTACGTATAATGTGAAGGGAATAAACAGCCCAATTAAAAGAAAAAAGATACTGGGACAGTTGAAGAAAATGCACTGTTCTGTAGCTTTACTTTAAGAGACGCATCTTACAGAAATTGAGCACCAAAAACTAATAAGCAAATGGGTGGATAAAGTTTATAGCAGCTCTTATGGGAAACGCAAAAAGAGGGGGGTAGCTATATTACTTAGTAAGCATATGCACTTTCATTGTGAAAAGGTATGTCAGGGTATAGAGGGCCGCTATGTTATGGTTAAAGGGACAATTGCTGGAATTAGAATAACGATTTTGAATGCTTATGCACCTAGTGAAGACTGCCCTTATTTTTTCAATAAGCTCGCACATCTGGTAGCAGACAATATGGAAGATATTTTTATTATGGGTGGGGACTTGAATTGTAATTCTAATAATAAATTAGATAAATTACCAATATCCTCAAAACCTCAAACCAGAATGTCTAAAAGTTTAAAATACATGTTGAAAGAGTTAGGGTCAGTAGATGCGTGGCGCCATTTTCACACAAATGAGAGAGATTTTAATTTTATTTCACAAGTGCATGGGAGTTATTCACGGTTAGATCACTTTTTAGTTTAAAAAAAGACATACATCGGATTAAGAACTGCGTGATTGAATCAATGACCATTTCAGACCATAGCCCAGTTGTAATGGTACTTGATTTGGGATTGGAGGCGTGTATGAAATGTTGGAGAATTAATGTCTCATTACTGACAGATTTTAGAATCAGAGAAGAAATAAGGTCAGCTATATTTGAATATTTTGCTCTGAACGATAATGGGATGGTTTCACCCTCCATCTTGTGGGAAAAGCCACAATAAGGGGAAAAATAATATCTATAGGATCAAGGTTGAAGAAAGACAGACTTAAAAAACAAGTGGAATTAGAAACTGAAATCAAGAGATTAGAAAGGGAACATAAACAACATGTGAAACAAGAAGTGCTTGATAAACTTAAAGAAAATAGAACCAAGTTAGATGAGATATTAACATATAAGGCAGAGGGTGCCCTCAGGTTCATTGATAGGAAGTACTACGAACTGGGAAATAAGGCCAGCAGGTTTGGCATTTCAATTACAGAAGGCACAAGCGAGTCGTATAGTTCCTAAAATTAAACAACCTTATTCTAATGATGTTGAAACAAGCCCAAAAACAATATCAGGTGCGTTTGCTAAATACTATGAACAATTATATAAGGGTCAATAAAAAGAATCAAAAGAAGAAAAAATAAAAGATTTCTTTAAAAATCTCAAGTTGGCCAAACTGACTGTTGATGAAGCCTCTGCATGAGTAGAACCAATTAGAGAAGAAGAGATAAAAGAAACAATAGTTAAATTAAAAAATAATAAGAAATGGACGGATTTTCTGGAGAATATTACAAAGTATTTGTGAATGATCTCACTCCTGTATTATGCAAGCTATACAACTATGTGTTAAACTCTGGAAACCCTCCAGAATCATGGTCAGAGGCTATCCTTACAGTCTTACATAAAGAAGGAAAAGATCCATCGCAGTGTTCTAGTTATCGTCCTATAAGTCTTTTGTGTGTGGACTACAAAATATTAACATCTCTTACAAAAATACATAAAGAAATTAATAAATCCGGATCAGACAGGGTTTATTTCAGGTTGCCATGGGACAAATAATATAAGGAGAGTGTTAAACCTGCAGTCATTTATGGCAAAAGATGCGCAAACGTCTTATTGAGAACAAACACTTATTGAGATTGGATTTGGTGAAAAATTTGCTATTTGGTTTCGGTTGTTATACAAGAATCCCAAATCAAAAATTAGTAAATGGGCATTGCTCGGATTTTTTGATTTAGAGAGAGGAGTAAGACAGGGAGATTCTCTTTCCCCTGTCTTCTTTATTCTTAGCCTCGAGCCTCTGTCGGAGGCCATATGGCAGGATGTTCTGATTGAATGGATTGAGGACGGTGAGGGGAGAATTCATAAAATTTCCCTCTTTGCGGATGATGTCCTGCTCTTTATAAAACATCCTATTACTACAATACCTCGACTAATGCAGTGTCTGAAAGATTATGGTGATATCTCTGGATATAAAATTAATCAGAATAAATCAGAAGCAATGATGATATCAGGGATGTGGCCAAATCAACCTAACAAGACAGTATCATTTCACTGGTCAAAACTAGGGTTTAGGTATTTGGGAATTAAATTAAACTATAATAAGATAATTAAACAAATAAGGAGTGATCTGACACGCTGGGAAGTCCTCCCCCTATCTCTGTTCGGCAGAGTCAAAACAGTACGCATTCCTCGTCTCCTGCTTTATTTCAGTCGCTGCCCATAAGAGTTCCAATTTCCATTTTTAACATGTTAAACAAATTAATCTCTCAATTTATATGGCAACATAAAAGACCCAGAATTAGACTTAAAATACTTCATTTGGCTAAAAACAAAGGGGGTCTGGCATTGCTGAATTTGAAATTTTACTACTGGGCAGCTCAGCTAGCAGCGATTGAGGGTTGGATCAGCGGAGACGAGGAGACAAAGTGGACTCAAATAGAGCAGGGTGAAGTTGAGGGTGCACCGTTATCTGTCTTACCCTTTGTGGATTTGAAACATGTCCATAAAATGAAGATTGGAAATGAATGGATAAAACATACTATAAAGGTTTGAGCAGCAGTTAAAAAGATGTTTAAAGATAGTGGATCTATTTCTCAAGCTATGCCCATAGTGGGCAATATTGATTTTCCACCTTTGGTTTCAGATCATGGTTTTAGGAGATGGGCGGCTCAAGGTCTCATTATCTTTAATCAGCTATTTGAAGAAACACACTTAAAGTCCTTTATTCAGCTCCAGGAACAATTTGACCTTCTCTCTAATGATTTTTACAGATATTTGCAAATTAGACACTATATTATAAATCATAAAGACAAAGAGCGAATTGGCAAAATCCCAAATAGTATAGAACAATATTTTATTGAAATTTTGGAAAAACATCTCCCATTACATAAACATGTCTCCTACCTCTATAAAAAACTTTCATCAGACTTATGCGAGAATACCTATGACATGAAGAAAAAATGGGAATTGGAATCGAATACTATAATAGAAAATGAACTTTGGGATAAACTTTCTAACAGCAGTCATAAAGGTATCAGCAGTCAGCAGTGGAATGAATTCGACTGGAAACTCAAAATCAGATTTTTTTTATACCCCTTTGGCTGTTTCAAATTTTGTTAAAGACGCCTCAGCTGCTCTATGCTGGAGACAGTGCGGTAAAATAGGTGATTATACACACATATTCTGGGACTGTCAAGTCATTTTTGAATATTGGAAAATTATTAAAGACAAAATCAAGAAAATTATGAAAAGAGAAATCCCCTCAAACGTGCTGTTTTACTTGCTTGGTGTTGTACCGGTCGACCTTTTCACCACTGACCAAAGATATAGCTTGCATATTTTATTATTGTTTGCCAGGAACAATGTAACAGTAAACTGGAAGAATGCTAAATCACCGACTGTGGCTGAATGGAAGCAGAGGTTGAGACAGGTGTATCTCATGGAAAGAATGACCGCATCATTACAGTTGAAAATGGACCTTTTTGATCGGAGGTGGAGCATGGTCGGAAAATACCTAATAATGTGAACTATTTAGGTCGTTGAGGCTGTTCTTTAAGTAATGGAAATGGACCTGGAAATGGACCCTGACATCAGGTGAATTTGCCCTTTTTTTCTTTTTTTTCCTTTTATCATCTTATTATTTATTCATTCATTTATTATTTAGTTATCTATTTATTTACTTATTTATCTTTGTTTGTCTATTTGTTTATCCTCTTTGTCTTTCATTATTACTACACTGTGTAATGTATATTTGATATACACTTGTATCATATGCAGCAATATCTATGTATGGGATATGTTTTGTACCTTTTTTTTTGTACATCACCGATCTTGTCTCAGATACTGTTCAATGTTTAAGGAAAAAATACTAATCTATATAAAAAGTTAAAATAAAAATCTCAGTTTCAGTTTTTGCCAAAGAATAGACAACCCATGTTGATCACGTCTCCCTGGCCATTTTGCTCATCCAAACTTGTTCAGCTTTTTGTTTGTCTTTTTCCTCAATGCAAAGCATTACTGCCACAAGTTTCACACAACAACAGTCTCCTTTTTGTTTATCTCTTTCACCATGTAAGTGGTTTCCAGCAGTGGTAATAACCAATGAAAATTCCAAAGTACAGCTACAAGCGCTAAGTGGGAGACTTTCTGCAATCCACTTTTTTTCTGGTGTAGACCTGAAATTAGAAGACCGAGCACTTACCATTTAAATTGTAACAATAATAAAGGGTCAATAACTCCTTGACCTTTAGGTCCTTTAGTCAATTCATGGTTAAGTGAACCAGAGGGCTGTGCTATTAAAGCTCTTGACAGAGACAGAACAGTATTTTTAGTGATGAGGACTTTATTCTGCAATTACATCACATGCAAAGGATAGACAATATGTAATTTCCATTCCCACATTTGCTTTAAGGCTGGTGAGTTAAATGACTGAAAGAAATGGGAATTTTGGAGTCACAATTTATTAATCCTATAATCACAAATAATTAGTGATTGCTTTAAGTAATAGGATTAAAATTATGGATTAAAAATGCCATTGAGCGCCACCCTTAAAAAAGTAAATGGAGGCCAATTCAATAATTCAGTCTCATAAGTATACTGACTATTAATTAAGGGTAAACAAAAACCAAGATGGCTGATTGAAAGTGGTGGCTGAGAATGCATGGCTTAAACAAAGAAGCCTAACAAGATCGCCATCAGTTACTGCAGAGAGCACATGGCTTGTGACGGAGTTTAGGTTTCTTTGTTTAAGATCAATGCATGTAGAAGGTGCTGAGTTAAAAGGGATTAGTTACACTTATTTACTCCCATGCTAGCTAACATTACTGGATGAACTTACTCCTACCTATGTGTAAAATGTTCACCAACTAACTAAACCTCACAACTAGCTTAACTAAACAAGACATAACCATAAAGCTCAGTTGACACATTCAACCAAATTACAGTAAATGACTAAAGTTTAAATCATCCCCATACATAGCTGTGCTATGCTATGTAAGGTCCAGTTATGCTGGTGAGTCCATGCAGGGAAAAGATTTTTTTTCTTGTGTGTCTCTGAAAACCAGTGGCAATCATGTATCCCTTGAGTTAGCAGCATAGTGCTAACTCTGAATTGTGAGTCCTGTTGCTTGAAAAAATCACCTGTCTGACCTTGTGTTCCTACTGCTGGTGCTAGCAAGCAGGCATTTGCACTGCCTGTCTTGGAAAGGAGTGGAGTGCTGCTGGAGAAGAAGAGTTGTTCCACCCCTGGAGCTAAGGGGCCAAAGGAAAAGAGAAATATTATTCTAATTACAGGTAGAGTTGTGTTTCCGGTCCTGTGGGGTTGAGAATGAGCAAGGGCAGAGCTAGGTCTTGTTGATCCAGTAACTCCATGGTTCTTAGGGTGGAGTTCACACATAGATGTGAAACTTGAGGGAAACTGGAGAGTTAAGTTCAGTGTAATTCTCCTGAGTTCCTAAGGTGAGTTCCTGCAGTCAGGGACAGAGCCACTCAGACACCTGAATGCAAATAGTTTGCCTGATTATAGACTGTTGGCTTATAATAGTTATCTTAGCTATCGTTATGAGACAGATATTGCTTTGTTTCCAGCATAACTGAGCCTTTATGACTTCTATCTACAGACGTATGTAACACTATGAAATGTAGTTTTGGCAGCTATTATTGTCCTGTAACTATAACTCGAAGCCACAGTGGCTGATGGTTAACAAACTTTACATTGTCTCACTGTAATGGGTTTAGTTATTATAAGGGCCTACTACTGACCTGTTGCTGTAGTTAAACTCTTCAAATGGGAGATTAATTGTGTAATAGGGGAATGATGCCATAGTGTTTTTGCTGCAGTGTTATGTGTAATTATAGAGAATTTGTGGAGGGAAGCCAGTAGTAGAAGAATACATCCTGATTGTTGTTGGCTTTGGAAATTCTTTTTTTTTTTTTGCCTCTTTTATCAATAGTAAATTTTAATAAAAACTTTGAAGGACAGACAAACAGCAACAATCATATGAAAAGCTATTGGCTGTGGATGTGTAGCTGCCCTTGGAAAATGTTTTTTTCTAAATATGTTACTCTATACAGCTCTTTGACTACTGGCATGAAAGTACAAAAGTGCTGCAAAAAACGTTGACTGACAAATAAGAGTTAGATAATATGTCACTAAGACTGAAACCTGATGGTGGGATGGGATGGGAATGCACCAAATGTCAGCTTTTTTTTCTGGGAATAGACAAGGGCTGTTTAAGGATGTCGTGGAGTCCAGCACATCTTTCAAGGTCAGTAGTCCCAAGAAATGCTTGCTCTCCTCCTTGATTTGTGTCTTTATTCTGTTATTTGTCACACCAGATACCTCACATATAAGCATAATGCATAGTAGTAGGAGGCTGCAGCAGCTGTGGAGGAAAAGGGGGTATTAGTTATAGATTTGTAGCTTGATCTCCCCATCTCCTGTACCTTCGATGTCAAGTGGATACCATGTTTCCTGAAGCAGCGACATGTGCAAAATTACACATGCTAAATGATGAAAGATGGCAGGTTGTTGTCTGTTGGTTTACTGAAAGAATGCCTGCATGCGACTGGATAAACAGAGTCCAGCAGAGGGTGGAGTTTGTGTGAGACAAAACTACCTGATAGTATATAAAGTTGCTAAGACGAGCTCTGTATGTTCCATCCACAAAACTAAGTGCTATTTTATGCCATTAATAATGATAAAGTAAATACAATGCGACAATGACAGCAATTCCCACTGAGGGAGTATATTACTTTTAATAGCTTTTGGTATTTTTTAATGCTAATATGAATGCTTTTTCTTAAGCAATGTGCAGTTTGATAACAGGAATTTTACTTGTGCTAGAAAATTTCTGTAGCGTGTCATTGCTGCTTTGACATAAAAAAAAAAGTCCCTTCCATATGAAAGCTAAATTGGCTGTTTTTGTTTTTTTGTTTGTTTGGTTTTTTTACATTAGCATGAAGTATATTCAAGAGATGGGACCAAGTCATTATTTTGCAAGTCACAGGAATATCTCAAGTCTTTGCACTTTAGTCTCAAATCAAGTCACTAGTCATAATGGCAAGTCTCGAGTACAAAACATTGAAGAGGAATTATGTGGGGAGTGATGGAATGGGTCAAGAATAGGAAAAGATGTACCTCAAGGACAGAGCCAACAGTACAATATATAAAAAAAGACAGACAGAAAAAAAAGTTGCCATCCAGCTTACTTTTATTTATTATGTCCTAGAGTCTTCATCCTAGCATGGTTTGAAATGAGAACAGGCGCTGTGTTTAACAATCATGTTGGAACTACACACAAAATAAAGCAAGAGAAGCAATACAGGTACAAAACAATGCCTATGTTACCCTATGTAAAGTTGCAGGAAAAGGAAAATCAGAGGATAAAAAGACAAAATAGAATGGAAAATTATAAGATTTTTAAAAACAGTCTAACTGATGTGTTTAACAGTATAAAGAGAGCCCTGTGGTTGTAGAAGAGCTTAAAAATAATAACCTGATAAATATACATCAATTTGCTAATAGTGTCAACAGAAAGTTTTATGAGCATGAATTTCTATGCAAAGGAGAAAAATACAATGATAAAAAACCAGTCTGCTTATAATTAATCCATCTTAAAATTAGTATTATCTCAACTGAAGCTAAAATACCCCAAAGTGGTGCTTAAGTTTAGCATGTTTAAGTGAGTAAACTTTTAGATAGGATTTTTATATTTTGAATACAGGTCTGTAATTTTCTGGCTTAAAAATATGTGTTAAACATTTTATATGTCAGCAGTTGATGATCTTACCATCAGTTCGGGCTCCAAATGGCCAGGAGGCTCTAGGTATGTGCCTAGAATGCCTGTATATAGCTCTAGCCCAGACTACAAAATAAAGATGGATGATCAATTGTGCCGTCTCAGGTACAGTGGGAAGAAAGATGGGCAACTGACCCCCATTAGTTTCTGTTGTTAACCTGGATCTATGCTTTTCTAATCCTCCTCTCCACTGCAGAGATGATCTTGCGGATGTGGCTGACAGGCCAAACGGCTCTCAAAAAACTGTGAGGCCACTACTATGGTGACAACGTTAGGTTGCAGTGTTCTTGCCAACTAGTATGAAAAAGACTCACACACTGGTAGCTCTTGATATACTTTGAACTTTATTTGACACTTAAAAATACAACCTTGGAGTAAGTGAGAACACAAAATGATCCAGAAGAACATGTTTTTTGCAATAATGCCCACGTTCATGTACTTAAACAGCAGTTGCACCTAAGCACAATTCTCAGAATGTTTAATTTGTTCAGGTTTATCTTAGCTGTCTGCAGAGCCCCATCTGTCCTGTTTATGCACAGGTGAAATGTCTTCATCACATCACAGTGATGTTTGGAGAAGAAAATCAGTCACACTATAAAAACAAACCTCAAAGCAATAGAAGGCACATGGTCTTCATCAGAGGAGACCTCACTACTGTCTACCTCCTCTAGAAGTGGTCCCTCATCAGCAGTGAGTATGACTTCATCAGAACGACAGATCCTTCAAACACACCACAGCTTCAGACATACTACGCATATGAGAAAAGGTATAGTATATAACATTTCATCAACAAATTCCTGCTTTTCCAACGAGTCTGCTTTATAAATGCTACCCAAAAAACTGTATTTGGAATACAGAAGGCCTACTGCTTATGTAGTTATGGATCATGAAAATGTAAATCATAGGTCAGAGTTACACAGTGTGTATGAGGTTTTTGCAATGATCCTCATCCGCATTCAAATCGTGGTTAGTCACAGATGTCAGATTAGAAGGATGAAAAAATTGGGGGTTAGTGAATGGAATGTCAGTAGTAATGCATAAAAGCAAAACTACTGGGAAAACATAAATGTGTTGGACAGGAACATCATCATGCTGTACTTTGTAGAACTTGCAATATTTTTTATCTTTATTTATTTACACTGTTCATCTTTTGCACAATAAGATTTCATTCTGCTTTTATTTTCTCTCTTGTGCAATTATCCAATCTCGAGAGCAATGTTTCTGTACAACACTACACATCATTTGTGTATTACCACTTCAGGTCATACATGTACTGTAAGTGTAATGGGTTTGCAGTGCAAGGAAAGGTAGTATTTAATTTTTATTCTCTCTCTCTCTCTGTTCTTTTCCATACTTTTCCTCCAATTTTCTGTGTTATAAATGAATTTCCCTGTGGGGAACAACAAGGTTTTATTCATTTAGTCTTTCAGTATCATTGGTATCAGTACTGTTGCTTGGGTAAAAGCCAAAAGACAATTAAAGCAAACGTAAGTATTAATATAAAATACAAAACAAAATTCAATATCCCACCTACAAGCACACAGGCCTATCTAACATTACATGTTTCACATATTCCAGGTTTTTAAGGGGATAAAGGGACAGGGAAAACGGAGAGGTGCAGGGTGCTGAGGTTGGAGGACCTAACTTGTTACTATGGGAAAAAAAGTCTAAAGTTGCTATTGGGAGGCTGTATTGTTTCCTCAGCATCATAACTAAAATACTCTTTCAACAGTTATTTTATCTATCATCAGCTGTATACCTCCTTACATTAATGCATGCCTGTGACTAATTGCACAGAAGTGCAAAAAGAAGTTTGCAGGCACTTCAAAGTATGCTTTTAAGTTGCAGTACTAGATTCACAGACATAATTGTAAAAGTTTACAAAGCTACAGCTAACACAGAGTGTCCGTCAGTCAGCCCACAATGTTGATTTGGGAATGCCACCATAACCAGTGTGACTTGTGTGTTGGACAGAAAAGGATTCACAGCTCAAATTCCACACGGCTTCAAGGCTTATGTTGATGTTTCCACCACTGACATTACCTCCACGCTATTGTCTCCAGTCTGAACAGCATCCAGTCCAGTTGCCATTTTTGTCCATGCCCAGCCTCACTTATGCACTGTTATTGACTGGGTGGAAACACACCCACTCTTTGCCCAGAAATGTCCCAAAATACAGGCAGAGAACAGGGGCTTTGCAGACAGTGACACTACCATACATATATAGAGGCCTATTAGTGAGGATAGAGCTGGATTAATTTTGTATTTGTCTATATTTTGTTTTTGAGAAAAAATACTACTGACTATAAATTTAAGGTGCATTGGGAGCTACTAGTGTGAATTCTTTACACTGAGCTGAATTAGGACTATTTTTTTGACACAGCACCTAAAAATACAGAGCCCTGGAAGGGACCAGGAGGAAAAAAAACTGTAGGTCATTAAAAAAAGATGCACTTTTGCGAGATACTAAGAAATTTTGCAAGATTTTACAAAACTTTCAGCATGAGGTCATGCACATGAGGTTCTGTGTTATTTCTGTTCCATAAAAACATGGATGCAACTACAACTCCCATCTGCACACAACCATGGGAGAAGCTTATAGATTTTTATTTTGAGATCGGCCTCAAATACAAATATAAAGACATCAAATCAGGGCTTGGCAGTAGGGACAGGTTTTACATAACTGTGGGACATTTGAAGAGAATACTTAGCCTACGGTCCCTGTGTGATCCAGGTCTTTTGTTTTGTTCAGTCTTGTGTTTTTCTTTGGTTTTATTTGCTCCCACAGTTTTTTAATTCAGTTTTCCACTTTTTAATCAGACTGTCTTTAATAAAACTTACCTTAATTTTCTTTACCCTCTAAGTGTGTGTTTTCTAATCAACGGGTCAGTGATTTTAGCCCTGGCTTCTTCGGTCATCATGTGAAAGTATCTTAGGTAAGATGCCTAACCCCTTAATTGTTCCTGATAGCTGTTACATTGGTGTATGAATGTGTGTGTATGCATTTAAGGTTCCTGATGAGCAGGTTGGCACTTTGAAGAAGCCACCTGACATTAGTGCCTGAATGTGTGTGTGAATGAGTGAATGCTGAAAAGTGCTATATGAATTCAGTCCATTTAACATTTTACATTTATGCTCTTGTGGCTTGGCAAACCAATCACTGTATCCTTAACCCTAAACATGCTGAAATCCATAACTCACCAGCTGAATATGTGTGAAGGTGAAAAAGGAACTGAAAATAACCTATACATTATGTCTGATATTTCTAGGATATAGGCACAGTATGCAGAATAATTTAGTTTTTGAATATGAAATACTCAAAAACAGCATTAATGCTTTTTGGAAGATTAGCTCATAATATGCCAGTAAACTCTCTATGATTAATTTAAGCTTTTATTCATGCTCTCATTTTGTCTCTGTCTCCTAATTTATCTCTCATTTCTCCTTCCTGATGGCCTTTGACATCCTTATTAGGCACACTGGATCTTAAGACCTGGCATGTCATTCTCAATAAAATTATTACTGCATCATTTGCTGTCTCTCTCACTCTCCTTGAGTATAACAGTCAGTAGTTGAACCTTTCAGTGAGCAACCAGGAAGAAATAACTAAAAAGGTGACACTGTCTGCTGCAAGGGGTAATTTTTCTAAAACCAGGGGTTAAATGTCTCTCTGGTTTCCAAAATGATTACAGAAAATTGACTTTTACAGCGGCTTAATATATTTTGGTCCTTCTTAGAAAAAACATTGCACTCAGCCTTGACAGACATGGCTTCAGACATGGAGAATTGGGTGTAACTAGGTTTAAGAGGAGACACACACACACAGCCATTCAATGTCTTCTTAATGTGAAATTAAATTCCATTGGACTGTTGCCTTTCACACTTAATTGGCATGAGGGAGTGGCTGGAATTCTAAACGAACATGTAACTCTAATGCCACCTATCCTCCCCTCAAAAAACAGGACTAAAATAGCTCAGAGGACTAAGATGGACATGTGGTTTCGGTAAAGAAGACACAGAGGTGTGTCAGAGACACAAAGAGCAAGAGCTTGGAGATGATAGAAGCCTGCGTCTCTATCACAGCTCTCTTTATAGAAGTAAGACTTTGAATCATAGTGCATTTTTCTCTGTGACAGATCACTTCAATGAAGCGGAGTGAGGTGAAAACAGTGATCCTTGAATTATTAAATCTCATAAAAACACTGCTTCTAAATCTCCCATGACAATTTTCATATTGTCTTTGTGTTGTTTACCCAACTGAGACAATGATGTGATCCATGCAAAGAGTTGGAAGTTGAGAGGATTGTTGGTATGGTGGTGCAAGGCAGCTCAAGAGGAAAAAAAAGGAAAAACCTCAAAATTTCCACAATGAATCTGTGATTTATCTGCACCAACAAAAGTATACAAAACTGTAAAAAATTGAAATCCATATTATTTTGCACTTTTATTTGTCATTGACATTATATCATATTATGGGTTGGATTAACATGTTGACTTGATTACAAAAACAGGCTCCTCTTTGTCCGAGGAAATGAAATTGTGTTTTTAAAGACATGACCTCCCTTTTTCAGGGAAGGAAACAAAGATTTTTCAGAAGCATGCTGTGTAACTTAGGACACAGTCAACCCAAGTGACAAATAACAAAGAATACAATGTTTTGTTTTGTTTTTACATTTTAAACTTTGTAATTCAGATATGAATTCAACTTCACATGTCTCAGGCTTACTGGCAGCTTCCGTCAGATGAAGAACCCAAGTAATTAGAAAACAGCATTAGGATCAGTTCATTTACATCATGACACAACACAACCAGAGCCAGCAAATCCAGCACAAGAGACATTTGTACAGATGCTGGGTCCTGTAATGGAGTAATGCTTTCCATCTCCAGTTAGGGAGGCACCGATCTAAAAGACAATGTATAAGGGTTCAGAGAAATTTCTTAAGTTTATTTTTAAGTTCCAACAGGAAAAAACAGCAATACTTTGTGGACCATGGGGAACAGGGAGTGTGGCATTTTAAATGTTATTATCAGACAGCAGTCAGATCCATTTTGGGTATTGCCAAGTCTAAGCAAGTGTTGCTCTAGCATATACAGCATATAGATCGGAAGAGC
>JAQMCX010000081.1:0-16676 GCA_029814765.1 Acanthurus leucopareius | reverse complement strand
TTCTCATCTATCTAACCTAATCTAATCTTTTCTAAGGTAATGTAATGAAATCTAATCTAATTGAATCCAATCTAATCTAATCCTAAATATTTTAATGGAATACAATTGAATGGAATCTAATCGAATAGAATCAAACCTAATCTAATCTAATCTAATCTAATCTAATCTAATCTAATCTAATCTAATCTAATCTAATCCAATCAAATCTAATCTAATATACTGTTATCTGCCCTCATCTCATCTCATCTCATCTCATCTCATCTCATCTCATTTTATATCATCTAATATCATCTAATCTAATATCATCTAATATCATCTAATCTAATATCATCTAATATCAACTAATATCATCTCATCTAATATTTTGTATTCTAATCTAATAAACTGTAATGTAATGTAATGTAATGTAATTTAATCTAATGTAACCCAAAATATTCTCATCTATCTAACCTAATCTAATCTTTTCTAAGGTAATGTAATGAAATCTAATCTAATTGAATCCAATCTAATCCTAAATATTTTAATGGAATAAAATTGAATGGAATCTAATCGAATAGAATCAAACCCAATCTAATCTAATCTAATCTAATCTAATCTAATCTAATCTAATCTAATCTAATCTAATCTAATCTAATCTAATCTAAAGTAGTAAAAAAAAAACCTCTGATCTAAATATATCAGCTGTTGAAACAGTGTTCTTTGCTAATTTTCCAGCAGTCTTCAGCTAAAGCAGGTGGTGGATCTGGTTAGCCTCTGACAGGTCAAGCTTTTTGTCAAAAACGCAGAAACACCCACAGACACATATTTCTCACACATGCACAGCAACGAGAGAATATCTAGCAGACATTGGAGACAAATTGCATTTTAGAGGACAGCCAAAAGTCAAACAACTTCATCCTTATCATTATTAATATCTGTCTTCTTGTATGTTCATATAATATTGATTTTCCTGTCTATCATTTGCCTGAATCAAAGGAAATGTGGTGTTACTAAGTTTGTACAGACCGTAGTGAGTAATGCCATGAAATGAAGCACTCTCTCTATGTAATTGGGGCCAAACTATAAAAATGACAGACCAGTATGTGGACTGTATGCATGATTGTAATACATGTACAACATTTTTCACCTTATACAAAGACTGCATTGTTAATCTCATGCTCTCTTCCTGTAGGCCTTTTTCTGCTAGCGCCTGTTCAGATGGCCCAGACACCAGCCAGTATGTGCACACCCCTGAAGACGCTCAATGACAGTCTCAGCCACAGGCGGCGGTACATGGTGAGGAAACTATGGCAAGCATGCAAACTGGAGTGGCCAGAGCAAAGTGATGGCATAGTGCAATCCTGAGCCTATGAAACAAAAATTAGGCTGCTTTTAAAAGAAAAATGTATCAATAAATAAAAGAATTTTTAATATTATCATACGTACGCACATTCTGAGTGTTTCTCTCTTTCTGTTTTTTTATGTTGCAGAAGCACAACTTCCCCATAAACTACACCATCAGGGTTCATCATACTGAAGTCTTTAGGCTGTCAAACATCAGCAGAATGGTAAAAGTCATGATACTGTCTCCTCATTGTTGATTTATTTCTGTGTCTTGTCAGAAAACATGGTGGAGAAGAAATCTGTCAAACTCTATGGTTCTCTATGTCACAAAATCATATAATCTGATTACTCTATTAATTAAATTTCTCTTCTCCCCTCAATTCATCAGAGGTTACAAGTGGAGGAGTTGGATGAGCTTGTTCTCCAGAGGTTGTGGTTCCAGGTCAACCAAGGCGTCTTAAAAAAGGTAGGAATATAGTCCGTATTAAGAAACAGTTAGTCAGTTATTGTTCCAATACAATGATTTTATTTTCCCTTTGTGAAAATCTTTGTAATTTGTTTAAACTAGTTTAAGGTGCCTGTTATTTTACTTCAAGCTGCCTGCAGGTCTGAACTGTCAAAATGATTATGTCATTTATATTTATATGCAATTTTCCTTAATTTCTGTCACTTCCTGTCAGTTCTGTCCTCTTATTTTAATAGTCTTCAATTTCACAACATTGTAAGTAACCACTTAAGAACACAAACTATAAAAGTTGTGTTACTCTGTTCATGAAATATCTGCGATAACAATTTACATACTAAAAAGACAACCTCAGTACATAGAATATAAACTATAGAGTACATGTGATATGTAGCAGACAACAAATCACAGTTTGCTCTAAAATTGGTTTGAGGAGAAATCTTTGCTTGACTTAAAACCCCTCAAATGAGCAAAGTAGTGAAGTAGTTGGAATCTTGTGGGGTGGTTGGCAGGACTTCCAGTGACAAGCCCTTTCCACCAACATGAAAAGCGGCTTGATTCTAGTTATTGCATCTGATTTAGGACCCTTCAGAGAATTAAGACCAAAAAAAAGTAATTGATTCAATAGCTGAAAAGTTGATCCCAATCTGGAACCAAAATAAGCAAAATTTTTTAAGTGCTGAACTGAGAGTCTAATTATCTGATTCTACAGATCTTTCAGAGCTGGTTCAAGCATCAAAGCTAATTTGGGGAAAAAAAGGCCATGAAAACAAGCAGAACTGGCATGGAAGTGTTCGAGTGTTGTTGGCTTTACTGTAGGTTGATCCTCCCACCCGGCAACCCTCATACCTAAAATTCCTCTACACTTTGGGCAGTAATAGAGATTAAGTTAGTTGAATAGATGTAGATAAAGGATAAACCAATTAAAGAGATGCTACAAAGTATACTCTGTAGTACATCAAAGCTAAGCCCAATGTATTATTAACCCTATTTCCTTTTATTAAATGCATTTAGTGTCTCAAATGTTTTCACTGTTGCTCAGCCAGAGAAGTTGCAGTTCTCATTTTGTTTAACCCTCTTTGCTTTATAGTTTGATTGAGTGAAATGTGCCTCACTCATCTCTATTTACTCGTAACCACAAGAGTTTGGGAGGAGATTATGTTAAATGGAGTGATATTGCGACACATGTTTACAACTCTCAGGGCAGCAGCAGGAGAAAGGGCACATAAACAAGTTAGAATATTTTAGTATTACAAAACTGAATGCTGTTTGTCACTCGTCAGCTTCATTTATTACAATGTCAGAAACATTAACAATTTTGCTTCACTGACTTACTTTTAATATTTTTTCCATGTGTTACTTTTAATTTGAGCTACATTGAAAGACTCACTTCTTTCAATTAGAGCCATTTTAAAATGACATCAGTTATTGACTCAACAAGGCAACACATACTATATTCTGACTGAGGACTGGATAGATTTTTTTTTTTTAGTCTCAGGAGCCTAAAGAGTTGTCACACCACACACACCTGCATTCAGTTTTTTCCCTCAGGCACAAGCAAAGCAATGTGTTTCCCACCTGAGCTCAGCATTGCCCTGCAGCTCTCTTCTCTTTAATGAAAAGAGAGCTGAAGGGGCTTTGAGTCCCCTGAGAAACCAAAAAGTCGGCTTCCTGTTTTCAGACTTTGCTGGATTATCAATTTTTTCCAATTATTATGTTCATTTTTCAGTCTTAGACTTCACTTTTAAAAAACTCCTTGGTTTAAACTACTTTCAAAGTGCATTGCCGGCTATGGACAGCTGCAAGCTAATGACATTGTTCTTCATTTTAAATGTGAAAGGTGGATGTGGACATAATGGGTTAATTACAGGGTCAGGTCAGTGGTCAGTGAGGTCAGTACTAAGTGTTAGCTTTCTCTAACATCAGCTTTATCTACCAAAATAAAAGACACCCCTGAAATTCCTTCACATCCTTGTAGTTTTAACAGGCACTTGGACATTGTTGAGTAGACACTTGACTTCTGTCGATGATTCAAGTGTGACTATCAAGAAAACTTCCCTTTATTGTGCTTTTTTTTTCCAGTAGTCAATTCATCAAATCACTTCACAGATTTCATATGAGATTAAGTTCACATTTTAGTTTTGTCTACCAGAGGTCAAAGGTCTTCGAGGAGAAGGTAGTAGAGACTGTTGTTTGTTGACTTTAAGTTAAAGAGTATCTTGTTGCCTTAAACTAAAGATAGTTTGAAATTTCAGATCATCCGGGTTTTGCCAGAGAGGCATCCTTCACGTCCGTACATTGCTGAGTTGGAAAAACGCTTCAGAGATGCCGAAGGAGTGTTTGTAGAGTCACATCCTGCTGAGGTAAGATAGAGTTCACAAAGCTGTTACTCTGTTCTATTAAACTGCATCTCAAAGAAACTCAAATTATCTAGAAAGTAATTAACCCCAGACTGTTACAATAACAGGATATTGATCCTTTTTATCCATATTAGAAATGAATTGCCTTATTATAAGAGGATATAATGCGGCTCTTATTTTTCATCCGATGAAAGTTCAGTAAAGGTGAATAATACACACTCATTTATCGTTCACTGAAGTGCGTATGAGGGTAGTACGCTAAGCTTCACTTTTCTTCGATAAAGAGTCATTCATGTTCAAATTTGATAAAAAATCAATTATTACACTCCACTTTATTCAGTTTGAACATGAGTGTTAACTTCTTATCAATGCTGGTCTTGCGGTAATAGCAATAAAAAAAAATTATCTACACAAGTTTATAAATGTCAGATGTTAATTTTTTGACATTTATGTCTAAACAGTTGTCCTATCAATAACTGGCCCTCTGTTCAAGCAGACTGTGAGTCTGAAGCCTACAGACAGGAAGTCTGGATTTATCATGGCAAGGTCACAAGCCTTGATGATGAACCGTATTTAATTTAATCTCAGCAGTTACAGTTATTAGGTCTTTTCTCATCATTTATACTTAACAGCAGGAAACATTGTCACTATATTCACAATTACGATGATTGTGTGACTTTAAAGTGAGTTAAGATCCTTGGAGTGGGTGGATGTAAGGTCTAAAGTCTGAAGGAGTCAAAAGTTCAGCGTGGATCCTTGAAATATGACGGATTGAAAGCATCTGTCGGCTCCCTCCAAATGTAAATGGTTGCAAGATAAAGCAAAAGTGGCTGATGGGTAATCAGTCTTCCTTTTTCTGCTGCCCAGGCATCAGGACGAGATTATCTTGTCTATGTTCACCTCTCATAATGACAATAAATAACATATTTTGAAAAACATTAAACAGGTTTTTTGATGATGAGTCACACTAATGTTGAATTATGTCTTATGACATATTGATGTTTGTAGATGCAAAGCAGTTCATGGATCCATATCTGCTCAATCCCATTTAGGATTTACCCAGCTGTCCCTCTTATATATGCATGATGTGTGTGTGTTTTCCCGTGTGTCCAGGTGTTCCAACAGGAGCTTCCAGAGATGATCCAGGACACTTGGGATCATTTAACAGAAGAGCCTGAAAGGGTGCCACCATCCAGATGGCGATTTGCTACCCCGAAATTCCTCATGGACAACTTCTGCCACACCATGCACTGCCTTTTCAGCCAGTGCTTTGTCAGCACAGAAGGGCAGCAGGACTGTGAGTACGACAAAGGAAACGATTAAAAGTCTCCAGCAAACATACTTAGTACATACTTCAATGAGTATGTGCTATAACATCAGAGACTAGCACACAAACAGCACTGGCTGTGAAAAGAACAATTAAACGCAAAATACAATGGTCAGCTAGTCTAAACTGCACAAGCAGGACATATATTAAAGTGTTAAAGTTTAGAAAAGTGAAGATGTTGTATTGGATTTGCTTTTTTCATGTTAATGGAAATACTGTATGTCTGTATACATGACAATGTTTACTACTGTTGGTACCTTGGTATCCTTGTGGTTCTCACAGTAAGACTCCTTCGTTTTGTACATGTTATGGGGGCCCCTTGTCATGACCCAATAAAGAAATGGAGAAGGAAGTATTTTGAGACATACAGGGCCTGACTGCATGGGGGATAAGAGAAGAGGATCTTAGGATAGGATACTGTTTTCTGACTGTGACAATAAAGTCTTGGGCTGGACTCAAGTGAGTTTAGTATTCTGTGTCTTTACAATCTTTAAAATCAAAGTCGATTCTAGAAATTGTATTCTTTTTTTAGTCAGAAACAAAACAGAATATTAGTTGTTGTTGGTCGGTCTTACTATGAAGGATGTTGCCTAAGTGTCCTCCTTTTCAAAGCATAGCTGAGCCTTTGATACGTGGGGCCCTGCGGAGCCATTTGTGTGGTTCCAGATGTGATGTCATTTTGCATCCAGGTAAAATGTTTCTTAGCTTTTAAAAACATGTCTGAACACCAACAGCGACACACATTACCTTTGTGATAATGTGAGTGAAAAAAAAACAAACAAAAAAAACATACACACACTCAAAAAACCCTAAATGGTGTTTTTATGATTGAGTCCATGAAATCATTGTAAAACTGTTTCAGTATATGTACTGGGAATGGGAAGAAATCATAGCGTTAATAATTTCCACTTAAGAATGGCACTTTTTCATTCAGTAAGTAGCTGAAAGGGGAATTAGTTGTAAGAAAGAGTGCATTGGAGGACAACTGTGAAACCAAATTCACAGTCAATTTAAGTTCTAGCCTTGTTTTCTCTCCAGGGGAATGGTTCGTCTTTGTAACCACTTTCTTACAGTACACAGCTCTCCTTGTTCGGTGGGTTGAAAGCATCTGGGTTTCATTTTGTGCTTGTGTGAACCTGAAATCAGGTGTGTGACGGAAGTTGATTTACTCCATGAGCAGTGTCCATCTGGTCTGACAAAGCCTTTATCCCTCTCTGTCTTCATTCAATATGAGCCCTGCAGAGCAACAACAAGGCGAGTGAAGAAGTGACACAAAGCCATAAGATGCACATGTTGTTTATGTTCACTTAAAGGGCGTTTCCCTGTGGAGCTGATATGTTTCCATTCAAGTTTGATTCTACATTAATATATCAAATTTAAGGTGATCAGTTCTCACACATGCACACCACAAGTTTGCTAAAATCATAAGGTCTAATTCCAGTTTTTTTTTTTACTTTTTTGCACCACTTGAATTAACAGGACATGGATGAAATGTTTATTGGAGGGAAACCAGAACCTCTATGTAGGCACCCTGGTCATACACAGATGATATTCCCTCTATGTCAGGTTATGGCCATGCTCAGTGTCAGTGAGGCCCTAACGTGGAGATTGAACACATGTGACTGCATTCATCAAGAACAGTGTTACTCTGTTAGGTTTCTAATGTGAACCTAAATTCTACCCACTAAACCCCTGCAGGAAGGATTCAGTAATGCAGTCAACATTTAATGCTTTGATATCAATCTTTGCGCATGTGTTCTCTAAATAATAAATGGCAGGGTCTATCACAATCACAGAATCTGTTTGCAGCATGCTGCAAAACACAAACTGTCATTACTACAGTGCCCAACACATTTTAGTGGCAGATGGTGTAGTGATGAGCAACAAGACATCACTGTCTTCCATCTCAGCTGAATGAGTAGACAGGTGGCCCCACATTTAACACACCTCACTGTTTAAACCTGTTGCTTTCTCCAGTGTTTTCCACTGAAAATGAACACTTTTACTGAGCAGGTCTATGTAATAAATATTTGTAATCCTTTATTCCTTCAGTTTTGCTCAACACACATCAATCACTGAGCCTTAGGATAACGTGCATACTCTTATTGAATTCTGTCTAAATTACTGGAACATGCTTTCGTTTCACAACTCAAAGCCCACTTCTCTGCCAGTAACCTCTATAAATCATTCCAGTCTGGTTTCCGTTCCCACCACAGCATTGAAACAGCACTCCCTAAAGTCACAAACGACCTTCCCTTCTCCTCTGATACTGGCAACCGCAACATCCTTATCCTACTAGACCTAAGCGTAGCATTTGACCCCATCAACCGTTCCATCACTCTCTACCGTCTGGAAACCATTTTAACATCACCAGCACTTCACTCTCTTGGCTCAAAGACTACCTCTCTGACGGATATCAGTTCATCAGCATAAACAATTGCAAATCCCCTACTGCTCCTCCCTCCCAAGGTGTTCCCCAAGGTTCTGTTCTCAGCCTCCTCCTCTTCATCCTGTACATGCTCCCCCTTGGTCAAATCATCTGCCGGCATGGACTTCAGTTTCACTGTTTTGCCGAAGACATTCAACTCCACATTGCCACCAAAGCTATCACTCCTGCCACTCATTCTACTGTCATCGACTGCATCACTGAAATAAGATCCTGGCCTCAAACCAACTTCCTCAGACTAAACTGTGACAATTCAGATGTCATCATTATTGTGTATTATTATTATTATTATTATTATTTCTATCAATAACCTCTCCCTCTCCATCTAAGGCTTCACTGTGCTCACTTCACCTCACATTGTTAACCTTGGTATTATCTTTGATCAAACCTTCTCCATTGAAAAACATATCAAACAGACTGCCAAAACAGCCGTTGCATCTCAGAAACATTGCCTGCCTTTGGTCCATCCCTCTCCTTTTCAGCTGCAGAGACTCTCATCCTAGGATTTATCACATCCAGACTGGACTACCTCAACAGCCTCCTCCATGGTTCATCACCCAAAACACTCAAGAAACTTCAACTAATCCAGAATTCTGCTTCTTGTCTTCTTACCCACTCCTGTACCCTTGACCATATCATTGCTGTCCTTCACACTGTGGTCCTTTATAACCTCCACTGGCTAACAATCACCTGGTGTATCCACTTGAAACTTCTTACCATTACCTACAAAGCTTGCCACAACCTGGCTTCTCTCCCCATGTCTGAGCTCCTCCATATGCACTCTCAGGTCTGCTGATACCAACCCCTTAACCAACCCCCCACCATGACTAACCACCACACCTGGGGGGGCAGGGCCTTCTCTATTACTGCTCCCACCCTCTTGAACTCACTCCCAAAAGCTATTAGAGCCGCCCCTTTACTCTCCACGGTCAATAAATCCCTCAAAACACACCTCCTCAAAACTTCCTACAACCACTAACAAAGTTATCCCTGTTTTTGCCTTGTTTCCCCTCTTGTGGATTATTTCATCTTTGTGTCGCTGTCTTTGTTGTTCTTTGTAAAGGATCAGAGTATACAGAAAAGCACTAAATGATGAGTGATGATGAAGGGGGATGGCCTTCTCGGTTTACTTTTATTGATTTCCATAAAATCTGTATGCTTGATAGATTCCGCTCAGTGTGTGTTGAAAGCTTTTAATGTGATGACTTTGCTCTCCTCAAGCTTATTCAGTCAAAAAGAAATGTACTGTTGAATATGTCCTGTGCACCTGTGATGACCATTCTAATTGTGGGGTTGGTAGGCTCAGATTATGGGACTGGTTGTCCCTGTGATATTATAACAGAAAAATGAAATTAAAGGAGGCAATGGTTAAAGTGGATTTTAAAAGCCCAATTTCATTTATTTCACATATCTAATGATTTGAGAGAACTAAACAAGGCAAATTATTCCTGTAAGAGCATTTTAACCTTGTTTATAACAATATTAAGAACAATATATAACACAGACATCTAAATATGCCACTCACTTGTGTCACTCACTTATGTTGTGACATGTGATAACCCACTCCTATGAGAATGAAACAAGCATCCCCAAATGAGACTTTTTACCAAAGAACAAGCTAACAAACACATATTGTTGGCTTGCAAAGAAAATTTAATCTAAGCTGTAGCTTTTCCCTTTGATATTTTTAATGATAAGATGTTTTACTCTAAACCCATTGTGTAAAAGCCAAGAAGAGAAACATGAAAGAGCTGGATATTGACATTATGACACTAAAACTTAAAAAGGGTCTTCTTACCTCACTTTAAAAACGTCTTAATGCTGAAATCGCCCTGCAGGAGAAATCTGACATTCCTGTGGAAATGCTTGATTTGGATTAAAAAACACATGTGGCTCATTTTGTGTGTAGACTTTAAACAGGCGCGTAACTGCAGTTACTCTGCACCATGCAGGATGTGAATCTGATCTGATCCGATAAAGTCAAAAAGATGCAAGTGCAATCAATACTCTTTTTTTTCTCAAGTAGAAGTATAGATAGTTGTGTTAAAAAAGAATCTGGTAAAATCATAAATTCATCCGCTTTACTCAAGTTAAAGTGAAAAGTCAAGGCACTTTTGGTCCAAATGAAAACTCACAAGCTTCATTATTAAGCATCATCAAGGTCTTTTTTAATGAGAAAGGTGGATCAAATTAACCTGCTAGGAAGATTGTGTCAAAGGTCTAAATATATAATTTTTTGAAGGGAAATGTCATTCTCACTATGACTTTATATTGGAATTTTAATATCCTAAGGATTAGACTCTTATCACACATAAATTTTGGGGCAGATTGGAAGATGTACATTTGATTACAACAACTTCCTGTTGATGGTGGAGTCAAGATGAAGTTGTGAAGGGTCATTGTAAGACAAGATAACTGAGGACAGCAGGACAGGAGCAGAGGCAAGGGTGTGAACATGGCTGGGTGGAGAGGTGCTGGGGTAGCAGGCAGACAAGTGTGCAGATGTAAGGCGATCCAGAGGCATGTGGAAAAGACAGTTAATAAAAAACATTCAATGTACATGAGAAATCTGTTCTCAACAGTGCCAGTCCAGACCCCCTGTGGGGCCCAAAGCCAGTCTCTGCAAAGGGGCCCTCATTACTGACCTGTGGGGCCATAAGCCATTTGCCAAAGCCACACAAGCATACTTGATATCCCCCGAGGCTCCCACTACAAAGCTCCTTCCTTAAAACATTTTGTTCCATCTTTTGGTCCAAGATAAATTAGACCTTTATAGAACAGAATAAGGTTTAACAATATTTACTAAACGTATTTCATATAGAATCTTAAGATCAATGAATAAATATTATGTAAAAATAATAAATTAAAACACTGAACTTAAGGTCTGCTGCCTTATGATAATCAGGTATTGACAGTATTGTACAATTAGATTTAGCAATGCAATATAAACATAAACCCAAAGGCTATAGCTGTGGCTTTACAATATACCTATAAAGCTGTACAAGGTACTGTACACTGTACATAAAGTCTTGACTGAAGCTGAAAGTAAATCAACAGAGTCTGTGCTTACATCACCTGATGATACAGCATCTCCTCTACCAATAGTCTTATGTACACCTGTACATCAGTAAAAGAATGCTATTATTACATTTATCAGCTGCATTGGAGCAATGCTAATTGACTTTCAAGAGATTTACTCTTTAACTGTTCAGTTATGAAATACTATTTATAGTATGGCTTGGTTGAATACTTGATGTCTGTAATTTAAGATAAGATGTGCTTTAATAAAACTTGTTTAACACATGCGCGCGCGCACACACACACACACACACACACACACACACACCATTCCTCCCATACACAGACAGATGTAATGGATGCGTAATGCATTTTGTTAGAAGGAAAGCAGAACATTTAGGTAATGTAGACTCTCTGGTCACACACAAGATGGTGTTCCCTTTTTGTCAGGATGTGATCACACTCAGTGCTTCCTGTTAGTGAGGTATAAACATGCGGAGATTGAACAGACGTGACTGCTTTCATCAAGAATAGTGCTATGCTGTTATCTCTCCTGACAGAAAGATTAAGAGCGGACATATCACGCCCAGTTTCATGCTCATACCATTATTTGGGGGGTCTACTAGAACAGGTTACTGGGAAATTCAAGTTTTTATGTTGTTTCTGGTGGCCCCTGTGGACAAAAGCAATACAAGCACCTACAGTCGTAAAGATCTTGATCAGGCTAACATGTCCATTTGTTTTCTAATGGAGGGCACTATTCTAAAATGCACTCAACACTCAGTCAGGAGAAATGAAGGCACACATGTTAAATGAAGTTTTTCTCTTCTTTTTTCTTTCAGACTGTCGTGTTTCTTTTTGGAGGAAAGGCAGGAAAAAAGGCTTACAGCCTGAAAGCTGAGAAGACCACAGCGGGGTGAAGTTGTCCCTGTTGATACTGATAAGGGATTGGTATCATGATGGAGGGGTATAAGGACAATGTGTAGGTACAGTAACAGTACTCATGGAGATTTTAGTAGAAGGTGGACTTCCTGATAAAAACTGAAATATATCTCTTTTGGGAATAAAAGCTCCAACTCCTAAGATTTTACATTCCTCTGTCAGACAAGAAGCCTGAAATATTCGTCTCTTGACAGCATCGCAGATTGAAGCTTTGTCTCTTGGGTTTCAAGTTCTGGAAGAAGTTTGTTCTTTTTTTCATTTATCAACTAAATTGATTTATAATCAGTATATTGATAAATTATTTTCTTTTTGAGGAGCTTTTTTTTAATTTTTCATTTCTCTCCAGAACAAAACATTCCCAGACATAGGATCTCATAACTGAAAAGAAAGAAGAAAAAAAAAAGAAATGTAAATAAAGTTTCCATTGACTGTTGCAGACATTAAGTCTCCTGCACCCAGGAGGTTCTGGCTGTTGATTTTGCATCCCTTCAGTTCACTGCAATCATTTTTCTAGATACATTTTTTTCTTTGGTGTCAGCACAGGCTGCTAATCCCCCAGGTTAGTCCACCAGTGTTTCTTTCAAACATTAATGATCTAGAGCAAGAGAAATGTACATGACCTGAACTTCAACCTTAAAGGAAGGCTGAAAACTACTGTTTTCTCTCTCCATTACATTTGATGTGTTCATCTTGTACCCGCAGCCTAAATTTAAAGTGTTATTTTCAGAACTGTGCTGTGAGTCAACATGGAATAATTCAAAAACTGTCAAAACACGTTTGCTCATTTTAATTCAATGTATTTCAAAAGTAATGACATTGGACAAACAACAGCATTCAGTTATCACCTTCATGTTTTTTATATTTTTATTGTAGACCTTTCATGAAGAGTTTTTCTCATCAGGCAACTACTAAATATTTGACCGCTAGCATCTCAAAAATATGAGGTAACAGTCAGAATTTGTTTTTCCATTGTGATTAGTCCTCAGATCAGTATGAAATTCTAAATTTAATATTCTGAAATACAAAAATAATATAAAATTAATTACATGGGAAGCTATATTCAGTAAATGGGCAAAATGATGAGTTACTCTTTTTTGTTAGAGCTTTAGGGGATTGTCAGTCCATTCTTTTAAGAATTTCAACTGTGAACATGCTAAAAGTCACCACCTGCATGCTGAAACTCCACTCCAAACCCCTGTAGATATTACAGAAATGAATGAATGGCTTCACTTTAAATCATTATTTTTATTCCAACAAATTCTGACCAAGATTTACTTCATAGCAAAGTAGAATCCCCTCTAACTTTTATCTAACATTTTTTTTAATCTTTATACATGCGCAACCCCACTCAAGGCTAATGCTTTAAAATGAAAGTATTAACTTGTCAGGTTTTGTGAGGCTGTACTGCGAAGATCAGTCTTTTGTTTAATAGGCAATATGGTTGTTAGACTAAGTGTATTAATGGTAGTACAACTCTGTGTAAAACTTCAAAATGAAGCCATGTCAGCATTATTTACAGGCCCACAACAGCAGCAGCAGCAGCAGCAGTTATTGACTGAATAACACAAACCCGACCTAAATGCAAAACCTGTGTGCATGAGAAAGATGTGTTTAAATGAACACTGAATGAAAAAAGGAAACAAAAAAAAGAAAAATAATGGCTGAAATGACAGTGTGCTTTGATGAGCTGTCAGATGTTTCTGTTTGTCTGCTCTTATAGAAATATTCCTTTAACAGAACTTTGTATACAATGATAAATCAGAACTGCTGTAGCTATATAGATTTTATTCTCCATTTACAAACATACACTGACTGATGTAAGTATTTTCTTTTAAAAACTTTACTTCTTTAATAGTAATACTGTACAAAAAAAATTATAGACAAATAGTTCTCTTGTTTCTTATAGCAGTATCATACCTACTTGAAACCACAGTTATGTTAAATATCATTTGGAAATGAATCCTTTGACCAACATGGCCAAAATACTTCTGCAATAATGTTAGAGATGAGTCTCACTGACAGAACTGTAGGCTCCAAATCTTTTGGACTCTTTTTACTTGCAAAGGTGGAATGAAATCAGCACAGATGTTGTAGCTTTTAGGCTTTTGTTCATGTGCTGTAATGTTTTCCTCTGATCTTAAATTTATAACTGGCTAATAGAAAATTAGTGAACTCTTAGTTTATTGAGTCCCTGGATGTAAAAACATAAAGTACAGCTACCAGCTGATACTAAACCACTAGCCCTTAATAAAAACATTCCTTCCTGAGTTGTTTTATTATTAAGGCAAAAGTGAGCATGTTTATTGTGTACTGTTGAGATGGTTGAATTGTTATGTTGGGAAATTCAATTGGCAATGCTCAGCCATCATTGTCAAGATGGCTGCTGCAGGCTGCAGTAGACCACCTGATGCTTTTCTTTAAATTTTCACTGATAAAATTCATCTTAACCTGTCAATCTTTGTTACATACTGTATGTTTATATGAATTTAATATATGTTTTTGTTGCCTTACTTGATTATGAATGAGTAGGGTTAAGTGTTGATAAGCTGGTCAACACATGTGAGTTAAAGACATGCATAATGCTTTGGACTTAAAGCAATTGATGCTTAAAGAGTCTTTTGAGTAATTTACTTGTGTGTCACTTGGATTATTTTGGTAAGTAGCACACAGTTAAATAAAACTGCATTGAAGAGGTACATTTTATAAGAATCAGTCTCTTAGACAATGGATAAATGTCCATTTTAACATAAAAAATCCTAAACTGAAAGGTTATGAAGGTTGTTCTCAAGGGTAATAAGGCTTTAAGTCAGGCTATTAGAATTAAAATGAATTACAATGTATTTAATTATTTTTTCCTATTTTTTTTTACATTTTGCCATTGTTGGTTAAAGTGTATTGTAAATAACTCTAGATAGATACAGTTTCTATCTAATATTCACTGATTCTAGTTCTGTAACTGGAAATTAATTTTTTTCTTCAAATGAACCAGAATTCAGTAGCCATTTATTCCCTCTCAAGAATATTTTATAGTAGATGTAGATACTAAATTTCTGTTTGTGTCAGATGAGATACACTTAACAAGTGTGCCACAAATGTTTTAGTGAAGTGACTAAATGTACAAAATGTACAATCTTGGATGTCTTTTTTTTGTCAGCTTTGAACATGTGCAAAAAAGATGAAGACCTTTTTTGTGCTGTTGGAAAGCTTCCAGAATGCAAAAAGGCCAAATTATCCTCAGCTTTGCTGTGAGGGTGAAATGATAGCTGAGCGTCAGGCTGAAAAAATGGCAACATAACTTGCTAAAGTAGAATTTAGTGCTGTGCTTATTTCAATAGCATATTTCACATACAGCTGTTACCAGAGTTGGTTTCAAAAACCTTCTTGAAATCCTGTGCAAATTAAAGAATATGTTATCTTTCAACTTACTCTGTGGTTCAACCAAAAATGAAAGAATACTTCAAATCACACAAAAAAACCCAAAACAAGTCAAATACACAAAGTCACAACTCAAAATTAAATTTTAAAAATTGTACTTTATAATTACACTTACACAATACAATTTGAATAAGAGAAAAAAAATCCACTTGTAAGCTTCATCAAACTTATCACATAAATTCAGTTTCTTCTAAGAAAAAATTCATGTCATCTGTATTTTAAAATTTTTATTTTTGGTTCACATGTTCACTCCTAACTTCACATATGATACAGGTTCCAGTCTAGATGTGTCTCTCGGCAGCAGGGAGAATGATGATGTTAGGTAATTTTTATATGCAAAGAAATGGGTTGAGTCTCATAGAATCTCATGGACCGCTTTTTTATTGGGCTAAACTCGGCCTTATATGCAAAAGAAGCTCTATTATGATGTAACAGATAAATTATAACTATTGGTGTAATGCAGCAGTAAGTGTATTTTTATTATACTTTATCGTAACTGTATGGTTGTCTTTTTGTAACCATGAGAGTGTATTAAGTTGTATTCAAAGATCCCTCATTGTGAATATAAAGTGCTATCTCCCGCAGCTGACTGGCAACAACAGAGACATAACAGCTGCAAACACATGAAACTGTTGTCTATGGTCTTAAGAATTTTTTTATACACAAGATATTGAATTATTTATTTCTTGGAAATGTATAATGCTACATGACAATACTTTTATGAAAGAAATAAAAAATAAATTGCTATTTTTATCAACTAACTGTGTGTATGGACTCCAGTCATTATTAAAAAGAGCTGCGATTTTAAATATATATTTTAAAATCTTCGGTTGGTGGTACAAGTGATTTTTAAATAACCTTAATATCTATCTTCCTTTTTTATTTTGAGCTTTATTTTAAGTTCAGTGTCAATAACACTGAACATCAAACACTGTTAAACATACTTTGACAGACGGCTTTTCATTTACCTTCTTCAAGGGTATTCAGATAAAACATAACTGCAATCCATCTTTGTAGAAGAATGTCCATTTTCATTCAAAGTTTTGCTGTCATGTACTCCCTCATATAGACTTGTTCGAGTCTCAGAGTCTTTGGATTCTTGTCCACAAAGGTACTTTTCCCCAGTTTATAGTTATGATTCTATTTGCAATCAGTGGGAGTACACGCAGTACATACCTCTGATCTTTTTCTTTTCTATTTTCTGAAGGTACTCTCAGTATAAACAGCATAGAATCCACTGGAATGGCAATGTTTATTATCTTATTAGCCTCTTTTTATATCCCACTGTTGAAGAAAAATCCTCAAAGTCCAGTTTAGGGTTTGCTGTGATGGTGTGAGTTTTATTGAAGTATGCCGGCAAAC
>JAQMCX010000080.1:0-16688 GCA_029814765.1 Acanthurus leucopareius | reverse complement strand
GACCACCTCTTTTGTAAGCGTGGGTGATGACATCCACGATCCAGTGAGACAGTCGCTGCTTGGAAAGAGCACAGCCTTTCCTAGGACCACCATAGCAGAGGAAGAGCTGGTCCGACTGTCCTATACTTGCGGTCGCAGCTACATAAATTCTCAGAGCCCGCACAGGACACAGCTGTCCCAACCTGTCCTCCCCTTCTGGGGGGATAAATTGTGCCACGTGAATAGGACGGTTGAGGTTCACCGATGACAGAACCTTCGGGAGAAAAGCTGCATTCGGCCACAGAGTAACCCCCGAGCCATCTGAGTTCCACTGCAGACATGAGTCACTCACGGAAAGAGCATGTAGCTCCCCGACACGCTTTGCTGAAGCAATGGCAAGGAGAAAAGCAGTCTTGACAGAGACCCACTTCAGCTCTGCCTGAGCCAGGGGTTCAAAGAGAGGCAGACACAAAGCATCGAGCACCAGGTGCAGATCCCATGCTGGGGCACGCTGTGCTCGTGGTGGGCGTAACCGCAACGCACCCTTCAGAAAGAGGGACACCAGTCTGTGGCACCCCACTGTGTCATTATCCACCCGAGCATATCGAGAGGAAATGGCTGCCACGTAAACCCTCCACCCCTTATCAAAGAGTGACTGGAGGAACTCCAGAATCTTCGGAACTGAACAGTGCACAGGGTCTTCTCCCCTGTCTGAACACCATGCAGTAAACAGCTGCCACCTATTTGCATACTGCAGCCGGGTAGAAGGCGCCCTGGCATTCAGTATGGTATTGCAGACAGCATCTGAACACTTTGTCAGCAGCGGGTTGGACCCTGCAGCGGCCAGACCCATAGCTGCAGGCGAAGAGGGTCGGGATGCCAAATCTGGCCCTGAAGCTGAGACAGGAGATCCTTCCTGTTGGGGAGGCGCCATGGTGAGCTGTGGCAGAGTCTGTGCAGCAGTGGAAACCATGTTCTCCCTGGCCAGAAGGGGGCTACCAACAGCAGCCTGTAACCCTGCTGGAGGACCCTCTGAAGTTTTGGAAAAATCAGAGGGATTGGTGGAAATGCATAGAGGAGACCCTCTGGCCAATCGTGGGCAAGAGCATCCTGGCCCAGAGGGCTGCTCTCCTCTGTCAGGGAGAACCAGAGGGGGCAATGGGTCGACTTCTCTGTGGCAAAGAAATCTACCTCTGCTCTGCCGAAGATGTCCCAGATATTGAGCACCACTTCTGGATGAAGCCGCCACTCCCCTCTCAGGAAGGGAAGAAAACACTGCAGGGCCATGTACACAGCCCGTAGCTCCAGAACATTGATATGTCCTGAGCGGTCCCGAGCAGGCCACAGCCCCTTAGCTGTCTGGTTCTGCCACACTGCACCCCACCCCGAGAGGGAGGCATCTGTTCTGATGACCTCCCGACGGAATGCAATGGAACCCATGGGCATGCCCTGAAGGAGAAACGATCCCTTTCTCCACGGAGCCAGAGCCAGGAGGCAATGGAGACTCAAGGTGTCACCTTGAGTCTCCATTGCCTCCTGGCTCTGTGCCGGTGCCACTTGGCATCCCAATTAAAGCTGTTTAGCCATCTCTGAAGGGGACGTAGCGACATCAGCCCTAAAGGAACCACAGTGGCCGCAGCCATCAGTTTCCCTAGGAGGCGCAAAAACTCCACTCCACCTGCCCTCCCGAAAGAGGGGAAGGAGGCGGAGGATGTCGTCTACTCGTTGCTGCGATGGACAGGCCTTCATGGTGGCATCGAGAGTCATCCCGAGAAAGAGTGTGCTCTGTGAGGGAACCAGGCAACTCTTTATGAAATTCACCCTGAGGCCCAGTCGGGCCACATGAGAGAGAAGACTAGTGGTGTCCAGGGCCACCTGAGACTGGGATGGCGCACAGATGAGCCAATCGTCCAGATATGGCAGAATCTTCATGCCCTGCGACTGCAAGGGCGAGAGGGCTGCCACCACACACCTGGTGAACACCCGTGGGGAAAGGGAGAGGCCGAACGGGAGCATCCTGAACTGGTAATGACGCCCTTGGAAGGCAAACCTCAGAAACTGCCTGTGATGTGGTTTTATGGGGACATGAAAGCAGGCATCCTTCAGGTCTATTGATGTAAACCACTCCCCTCTGGAAACTGTGCGCAGAACCTCTGCAGGGCTGAGCATGTGGAACCTCAGGACCTTCAGGAACCTGTTGAGTTGCCTCAAGTCGAGGATAGGGCGGAGTGCACCATCCTTCTTTGTTACCAGAAAGTAAGTCGAGTAGAACCCCCCGGGTTGTGACAGGGGGTTTACCGGCTCGATTGCACCCTTGTCAGGGGGGAGGGACAACTCCTGGTTCAGGGCTTGGGCTTTTGCCGGGTCGCATATGATGGTCATCTTGACCTGGCCAAAGGCTGGGGGCCGGCGTCGGAACTGAAGTTTGTACCCGTGGTTCAAGGTGGAAAGCACCCAAGGGTCCCTGGTGGAAGCAGCCCAATAGCTGAGCTGCTGCTGGGAAAAACAGCCAACGACCGGCCCCAAGGCCTCAGCACCGGGTCCCCCGGCCACTAGAGGCTCTGGGGGTACGGCGGACAGCATGTTAGGCCCGAGGTTGCCCAGAGGGCAGTTGCTCGGGGCCCATCGCTCAAGGGCCCGAAAGGTCTGTGCCACCTGCTGAGCAGGCTGTGGAAGTGGGCGCTGAGACCTGAGGTAGCCACTGGGGTAAGCCTGTGGATGAGAGCGGCGCTGGGGGGCAGCTGAAGAACCCCTAGATCTGCTAGGAGGAGGCACACTCCTGCGAAGCCCAGACAGCTGCTGTTGAGTCTGTCTGGCTTCGACTGTGCGCTCAAGCACCTCTAGCGCTGCAGATCCAAACAGCTCCCCTGGTTCCACTGGAACACTGCAGAGGGTTCTCCTGCACGCCTCAGTGAGAGGAGATTGTGCCAGCCAAACCTGGCAGCGACATAGGCTTTGGAGAGCAGGTCATCCGTCACCCGACACTAGGGACAAGGATACCTCGCATCCGGTCTCAGAGCCTCATCAGGTGAGACAATTAAGGCAGCTATTGTCGGCTCAATCACTGGCATGTGGCCCAAGCCAAACTTGGTTGCATCCTGCATGGCCACCAGGGTCCGGCCGTCGGATGTTGCATGAGAGAGGGCTCTAGAATCCCTCCAGCATGCATGCAACTCCCTTAAATATTCATCAGATGGAGGCACAGTAAAGTTGGCGGGGTCTTATCCACGCCTGAAGAAAGCACTGGCCGGAGCTGGCTGAGCTTGCGGTGCGTCTAACTGCAGGCAGGCCTGGGCCATACGAATGATGGCCCCCATTGAGCTGTCTTCTGAACCAACATTAGAGCTGTGGGCTGAAGAACGGGAGGCACAGGAGGCTACATCCTGTGGAACCACATCCGCCTCATATTCAGCGAGCACAATGGCCAACGCTGCCATGGAGAGCACATCTTCCTCCAGCTCCAAAATGGCTGCCGGAGGAGCAAGAGCACTCAGCTCCCCTGCACCAGTCCCAGACTGGAAGGCCAGGAAGAGGGATTAATTTGATTAATCTCCTCTGTTAATTGGTCCACCTTGGAGGCAAGCCCGGACTCCTTAACCTTCTTCCTGGAAGTGGGGCCTACAGTCTCGGCAGCCCGATGTTTAGTTCGGCCAGACTGAGCTGGAGTCAGTTGCTGGGCCGAGGTCAACTGTTCAGACGACGAAACGAGGCCAAACAGCTGTTCCACCTCAGCCAGTCTGGCAGCTCTCACTGCCCAAGGCATGAAACTGCAGTTCATGCAGGGATCTTCTGAAAAACCCTCCCTCAGATGCTCCAGACCAAGGCATGAGGGACACATATCATGGCCATCTTCAGGCTGCAGACAAGTCATACAGGCCGAGCAGGAGTGGTTGCCAATCATGTTAACAACAAGCAAAAAATTATACAGAGAAAACAACAGACGCTGGGAGAGGGAGCGAAAACACAGCCTTCACCAACAAGTGTTGCTAGAAAATTAGACAAGTTAACCCCAGCGGAAACCAACTACAAAGTCACACCTGTGCTGGGAGCGGGAGCGAGAGCGAGAGCACTGCCTTCACCAGCTAAGGGTAGATGCTATGCTACACACAACGGGGATAACAGAGTTGGCGCCAATAAATGCATTAGCGGTCACAATAATAACCGCTAGTGCACGTAATGAAATAATAAGAGTAGCACAAATGCTGGGAGAGGGAGCGAATACACTGCCGTCACCAACAAAAAATGAAAATACAACCAAAAGTGAGTGCAACAGGTTGCACGATACTCAATACTGATAGCTAAATAAATATTAGCGGTACAAATGCCGGGAAAGGGAGCGAAGACACTGCCGTCACCAACAAAAAATGAAAATACAACCAAAAGCGAGTGCAACAGGTTGTACCGAACAATATGTAATGAGAAAACACAAGTAAACTTATCACTACGTTTGGTACTTAGCCAACTGAGGATGATGATCCGAAGCAGGAGTGTCCGTGCAAACCGCAACAAACTTCTCACCGTCGCAGTTCATTGCAGCCTCTGGAGGGTGAGCAGCTCGCAGCTCCGACAAGAAGTCACAAGGCTACCAGCAACGAACAGCAATAGTTGGTCCTTAGCTCTAGCTAGCTCGGTGACATATAGTCTACCTGCGAAGCGAGAAGATGAAAAGGAACAGATCCTCTGATGTCACCGGAAGATATAGACTAACCGGGGTCATCAGGGGTCACAGGTGACTTTGTTGGTATAAACACTTGACCTGCGCATGCACGAGATGGATACATTCAGTGCTTGAAGCACCGCCTCTGGCGGTCAGTAAGGATGAAGTAGAACCACTTGTTCCACTGTTTGTTACCTGGCTGGGCTGATAGTTTTGCAACCAGCGCTCGAGGTGAGCAGCATAGGCCCCAGGATTAAGGCAACGTCTCTGAAGAGCCAGCAGGTACCTGGGAGCTGAAGGGCCTGCAGTCACTACTGCATGGAAAGTGTTGTTAAGGGCTCCAGGATCTTGGTGGGCCCTCTGGTGCTGTGGTCATTAAGGCACATGCGCACAGATACGCGCGCGCACATACACGCACATATATACACACACACACACACACACACACACACACTTGAACATGGTGCTTAAAATGTGTGTGTAGAGTTTTGCTTTATCAGAGTAGCTAATGGTACAGTGTTAAATAGTTCTCACCTGGTACCAGGAGTAAGCTCTGTCGGATGGATTGATAAGCACCGCCAGGATTTTGGCTCTAGGAATTAGAGCAGCAGCTCTCTTAGGAGCTACCTCCGTGTCAAAGTAGTTGGCACTCTTTTCAAACATGAAATCTGTGCTGACATTAGATGGGAATGGAAAGAAATCCATATACCTGTGGAGAACACAAATTAAACAATTTACTATTAGTTAGGGCCTAAAACAGTATTCACATGACTGGGCCATTAATTTAGCATTTTAATGTTTTGACATTTAAATGATAATATGCTAAATTTGAATTGCTGTATATTTATAAGAGATCTCTTATGTTCTTGCTGTACCCATCCATCACCAATAGCCATACATTTACAACACAACATCTCCCAATTCCACCCCACTACATCCTCAACTCTTGGCCACACTCCACACACACATAACAACAGACAGCTCACATAAAATCACAGGCATATCATTCTCTGCATCTATACACATAGGACAGAACTCCATCTCTTTTTATGTCGCAGTTAACACTGGTATGCTGCAATGTACACGGCATTCACTCACAGGCAAAAAAAAAGAGCATTCTGGACTGTCACAAAATCAAAAGCAGATATTTTCCTCTTACAAGAGACCCATTTATTAAAATCAGAAGAAAATTGTCTCACAAATTCAAATTTTAATCAAATTTTTTCATCTTGTTATAAAAGACAACAAAGAGAAGTCTCCGTTCTTGTCCACAAGAGATTACTCTTGACTTTAAACAAGACAGTAACAGATCCAGGAGGCAGATACATCATTATCCAGGCAACAATCTTTAATAAATTATATCCAATTGCGAATTTGTACGCCCCCAACAATTATGATCCAGCCTTTTTCCGCACAGTCTTTTCACATATACCTGACTTACTAGCTAATTCAATAGTTATCATTGGAGGTGACTTCAACAAAGTCCTAAATCCATTAATAGATAGGTCCAATTACTCAATACATACAAAACAATCACAATCAGCCAAAGTAATACATGAATACATGGAGGATTTTGGACTTGGCGATGGCTGGAGACTCAAAAATCTGTCAAAGAGGGACATTTTCTCCCCAGGCTCTTCCTCAGCCTACAAATTGAATCCAACCTCAAACCGTTCCCAACCTGGCCCTTTAACATATCTTTATGTAAAGATCCAGAATTTGACAAGACAGTGAGGAGGGAGTGGGCAAACTTTTAAGAAATAAATGACACTCCAAATTTATCTCCATCTTTACTTTGGGAAGCTGGGAAGGCTGTAATCAGAGGCAAAATTATATCTTACTCGTCCTACAAGAAAAAACAGAAACCAGAAGCAGAAGAAGACATCGAATAAAAATCTAAACAACTAACAGAGGAATATGCAGTAAATCCAAGCGACCACTTATGGACCCAACTAAATTAATCATATCTTCTACACATATTACCAAAACATATATTCAGCAGCAGACAACCCAATCCCAAAGGTATTCAGGCTTTCCTTAACAACCTAAACCTGCCTCAATTATCAACAGAACACAAAACCCTCTTAGACAAGCCGCTGACCATTAATAAATTACAAAGCGCCTTAGACAGCATGCCTCTGGGAAAGGCGCCTGGTCCAGATGGCTTCCCCACTGAATTTATAACACATTTCCGGTCAATGTTGGCACACCCCCTTAGGACTGTGACAGAAATGAAAAACAAAGGTTGTATAGAACCCACATGAATACAGCGGCAATCAAATTATTATTAAAACCAGACAAAGATCCCAAACTTAACTCCAGCTACTGCACGTCACTAATTAATACATTACTAATTAAAACATAATTAGACATCAAAATTATCTCTAAAGCATTTGCTTCTAGGTTGGAGTCAATTATCCCATCAATAATTCACAGTGACCAAACTGGATTCATTAAAGGTCGACAATCTTATAACATCGTCAGAAGGCTTCTAAATCTGATCAGCATGTCGCAGTGCTACAACACGAAAGCAATTGTTTTGTCGCTCGATGCAGAAAAAGCTTTTGACAAAGTAAACTGGTCCTTCCTCTTCACTGTCCTCCATAAATTTGGCTTTGGAGAGTCATTTATCCAATGGATAGCAGCCCTGTATAATTCACCCATGGCCACAGTCACCACTAATGGGTTCACTTCTCAAAGTTTCACTCTACAGAGAGGAACCACACAAGGATGCCCACTCTCACCCTTACTCTTTGCAATATTCATCGAGCCGCTAGCAACAGTGGTTTGTCAGAGCACCAACATCATAGGTATCCGCTCCTCCGTCTCAGAACACAAAATTAATTTATACGCGGATGATATTTTACTTTATCGACAAGAATCTAAAACGTCACTACAGGAAGTATTTAACCTAATAAATACTCTCACCTTTCTGATTATTCAGTCAAGTGGTCAAAATCAACAATACTTCCAATAACTGAGAACTCGTGGAATCCTGCAAACCAAAACCCACACTACCTTCTCCCCACAGTAAACATTAAATATCTAGGCATAAATATTTCACTAAAACTATCAGAGTTAGTCCACCTGAACTTCAGCCCGCTTCTGGACAAAATCTGTGGCAAATCGAGGTGTTGAAACCACCTTCCTATCTCCCTTCTGGAGCGTATTGCAGCTGTTAAAATGAAAAATCTAACCCCAAATCAGCCACCTTTTCTCCATGATCCCATTCAAACCCACATCAAAATGGTTCCAAACATTAGACTCCACTATTACAAAATTCTACTCTAAGAACAAAAAACCTAAAATTAGTCTATCTACCCTTCAGAAAATTAAATCTAAAGGGGGTTTAGATGCTCCCACCTTCATGCATTATTACTTAGCTAACCCGTTACAGTACCTCACCCCCATTGTTTATTTTACTTCGACTTTTGCCTTACACCGGGCCATTTCTTACAAACAGGACTCCCACATTTCTGATGACCAATACAGTTCTTCTTTTACTGTCGCTATCTTGATGTGGGTGTTAAGACCAACACAGCTATCCCCACTCCACTTCATACTCGTAGGACTGCCTGTCTTCCTCCTCCCTGTTACTCTCAGCTTTCTTTTTAGGGCCTGAGCACCTTCAGTGCGAAGGCCCTATTGTATCTGCTCTGTTTCTTTCTTCTTATTATTAGGGCCCGAGCACCTTCAGTGCGAAGGCCCTATTGTTCTTCTAGTGTTTGTTTCTTATTATTATTATTACGCCTCTTTGGCGCTTAATTTGACCCCCTGAACATGCTCAAAAACTCGCCAAATTTGACACGCACATCAGGACCGATTTGATAAAATGGAAAAACTGACCCCCTCAGTGCAAAAATGTGCTCTACATCGCCACCTAGGCACACTAAAACGCCCACTGCGGCCCACAGGAATGTCGTAGAGAGACGGGACAAAAACCTAATTGTAGTACTCATCAAGACCTACAAACCATGCACTTTTACCCCCTTGGTGAAAATCAACAGGAACCAGCAATTTGCATTTGAAAATGCAATTTATGGCCAAAATTTCACTTTTAACAAAAGACATCTCCTCCGAGGCCGTAAATGGTAGCGACTTCAAAATCTAATAGATGACAGAGGACACCGTGCTGTACAAAATGACTTTTTCAATTTTGTTATTTTTTGTATTATTTTATTTTTGTCATTTTAATTTTTATTTTCTCAAATCGTTTGGGTTTTACAAGCCCTCAAAGTTGGAGTGCTCCTCTGTCTCCATCAAAGTCAATGGGAACAAAAGGGAACAAAAGGCACATGTCTGAAACTGAAGCTCTTACAGTCTAAAGTATAAGTCTGATGGCTTTCAAACCTGTGCCAATGGAAAGAGGACGAAAAAACCTTCTAAAATATGCTATTTTGTGTAAGATTTCATCAAGTTTGTGGTACTTTTCAGGAGGTTTTCTAAAATGTTTTCCTCATTTCTCTCCTTTGCCCTGCTGCCACTCCACTCTGCTGGTCATGTGATTCACTCTGAACAGGAGAGCAGGCTGCAATACACACACATAAAACCTGAGAAGGAGCAGAGAAAACTCTAAAACTAAAACTGTGTTAACTCAGAAACCGTACAAGATAGAAAAAACATGTAAATAAAAGATTTACAGATCAAAGTCTTGTGACTCATTTAAACTTCGAATGAAGTCTGTAGCTTAAACTATGTTGACACAGTGGAAGCTCAAACAGATGTGGGTTTGAATGATTTCTCCATTGGATTGCATGAGAGAAAAAGCTCCACTCTGCCACTCATGTGGTAAGTGTGATGCTCTACTTCCACCTTGTGGCCAAACTAGGCATAAAACCTGAGAGGCAGCAGAAAAAACTCTAAAACTAAAACTCTGATAACTCAGAAACAGTACAAGATAGCAAAAATGTGAATACAAGACTTAAAGATCAAAGTCTTGTGACTCATTTAAACTTTGAATGAAGTCTGTAGCTTAAACTGTGTTGGCCCAGTGGAAGCTCAAACAGGTGTGGGTTTGAATGATTTCTCCATTGGATTGAATGAGAGAAAAAGCTCCACTCAGAGCAGCATCCTGCTCACTGTGTACAGCCACAGTGAGGAGAGATGACAGGCAGGAGTCACGGGTTACAGTGCTGGAAGACCATGCGCAGGCGTTCGCCCGCGTCCAGGGCGAGTCTGCGCCGGGGTGCGAGGGCCCGTCCAATGCTGCTTGCAGCTTTAATCTTTCCTTTTTTTAGGGCCCGAGCACCTTGCGGTGTGAAAGCCCTATTGTGTTTGTACTGTTACTTATTATTATTATTATTAAGGCCCCCGCCCTGCCAGGCAGGGAAGGGCCCTATTGTTACTCTCCCGTTTCTTCTTTAGGGCCCGAGCCCCTTCGGGGAAAGGGCCCTATTGTTTTTTATTTGTTTCTTTTTATTATTACGCCTCTTCGACGCTTGATTTGACCCCCTAAACATGCTCAAAATCTCACCAAATTTGGCACACACATCAGGTCTGGCGAAAAATTTGATAAAATGGAAAAGCTGACCCCCTCAGTCCAAAATGTGCTCTCTAGCGCCACCTAGGCACACTAAAACGCCCACTGCGGCCCACAGGAAAGACGTAGAGAGACGGGACGAAAGCCTAATTGTAGTACTCATCAAAACCTAAAAATCACGTGCTGACACCCCTAGGCTAAAATCAACGGAAACTTGGCAATTTGCATTTGAAAATGCAATTTTCAGCCAAAATTGCACTTTCTACAAAAATTATCTTCTTCCAGGGCAAAAATGGTAGAGCCTTCAAAAGCTAATAGATGACAGAGCACACCGTGCTGAAACAAACAACTTTTCAACTTTTTAATTACTTCGAAGCATTTGGATTTTATAAGCCATCAAATTTGGAGTGCTCCTCTGTGTCCTCCCATTCAAGTCAATGGGAACAACAGGGAACAAATATGCACATGTGTCAAACTGAGGCCCCTACAGTCCAAAGTATAAGTCTGACGGCTTTTAAACCTATGTCATTGGAAAGAGGACGAAAAAACCTTCTAGAATATGCTATTTTGTGTAAGATTTTATCAAGTTTGAGGTACTTTTCAGGAGGTTTTCTAAAATGTTTTCCTCTCTGTGCTCTGTCTGTCCACTCTCCTGGTCATGCGACCAGCTCTGAGCTGCAGAGCAGGCTGCCACTCACACCCACATTATAAAAAAACCTGAGAAAGGGCTGTGAAATATCTCTAAAACTAAAACTGTGATAACTCAGAAACAGTACAAGATAGCAAAAACATGTAAATACAAGATTAAGAGATCAAAGTCTTGTGACTCATTTAAAATTTGAATGAATTCTGTAGCTAAAACTATGTCGGCCCAGTGGAAGCTCAAACAGGTGTGGCTTTGAATGATTTCTCCATTGGATTGAATGAGAGAAAAACTGCTCAGAGCAGCATCTAAGGAGAGATGACAGGCAGGAGTCATGGGTTACAGTGCTGGAAGACCATGCACAGGCGGTTTGCCGTGTTTGGGACGGGTCGCTGCCGGCTCTGAGTTGGTGCCGGGGTGCGAGGGCCCGTCCAACGCTGCTTGCAGCTTTAACTTTTATTGTTATTCATCTGTCTATTAATTCATGTATTTATTTTTTCTTCTTTTCCTTTCTCCTACATTAGCTGTGTCCTTTCTTTCTCTAACTTCTCCTTGATTCACTGTGGTGTAGCACTGCCCTCTCTGCCTGACAACAGGAAACGTCATGTAATAGTCTGATTGGCCTGTATCCAAGCAGGGTGGATGATGGTCATGAACACGCACTAAAAGAATAAAAATTTTGGCTGCAAGATCAAAAGTGCATTAATCTCATAAAAATTTGATACTAGGTCTCAAACTATGAGTACAAATGTAGACCCAAAAAAAAAAAATGAGACAAACACTCCTTGATGTAAAATAGATTTCCACAAAAGGATTACTAAGAATTACTAATTACTAAGAATAAATATAAAACAAATACCTGACATTTCTGCAAGTAATCACACCCTGAACTCGGAATGTAGTAAACATAACTTTGGCACTAGTTAAAGTCATTCTACTTTAGTAAAGCCGTTTAATCATCAATTCATGTTTATTTATATGTATATATATATACATATATGTAAAAAGACAAAAAGAAAATAAAATAAAGCTGCAACCAGCATTAAATGGGCCCACGCATCCCTATACCTGTTGTGGTGGGAAGCAGTCAAGCAAGACATGTATGGACATATGTCAAATCTAAGACCCAACCATGTCAACTGTTGTCTTTCCTGCATACAGGTCAGCACATCATGACAGTTACTTTATGAAGTGATGATTTCTGCCACACAGAGTTGCCACAAAGACACACCTAGGGACATCAGAGGACTCTTTATCGGTAAATAAAATACTTTACACTTGCCTTTTCAAGCCTCAGTAGTTGGACTATTACTTACACCAAATGACCAATGACTATTTAGTTGTTGCCAGCAACTTAAGATTTTGTTGTTTTGTGCTGATAAGTGTAGGAAATCTACAAATCTCTTGCATATTTTAACAACAAAAACCAAATTCACTTTATATATTCACTGTCTATATATGTAAAGAAGTTTAATTTACAAGGATTACTCATTTTTCAATTTACTAGTAAGAATCCTGTCCAATCTTACAATAATTTTTACAAAATTTGCTGGCTTCCTTCAAGGGCCACTCTGGAGGAAAATCAGAGAAGTTGTAGCAATTGGTCAAAGTGGGTGCGGATTATTACATGGAATTTTTTGGGGGGTAAATCATGTAATTCAGTATGTCAAGTGGAGCATAACTTGCAGGGTACATTGAAAGTGGCTTTTCCACCAGACACACCAAATATGACACGTGCACTACTAGGAGGCCCTTTAATCAGAGAAAACATGATTTATTTCTGTTACCACCAAATTCTACATCTAACTGTGAAAAATCGAATTTTTTTCCCATCTGTTCCCCAAATGGACTCAAGAACTGAAAACTTTGACAGCCTCTGGTTTGGACAAGAAAGACTTGCTGGTCAATAATTTACACATATCATGACTTTTGGAAATTCCTTTAATAACTTCTTGTCATGGTCTTATCAAGATTCTCCCTACAAAGTTTCAAGCAGACAAGGTGAAGGAGGAGTTTAAAAAAAATGGAGCTTGACTATTTTTGCAATTCTGCAAAAAAAAAAAAAAAATAATAAGCAGAAATGGGTGTGGCCTACGTCCCATGATTCAGCTCCTCTTCACCTTTCATTGGGCTTTTTTTTTTTAAAACTGCATTTGTACTCGTAGTTTGAGACCACATTGGATGTCAACTTTTTATGAGATTGATGCACTTTTAATCTTGCAGCCAAATTCTTATTTTAGTGCTTGTCTGTGACTGTCATCGGCCCTCCTTGGATACTGGCCCATCAGACTTTATTACGTGAAGTTTCCTGTTGTCAACCAAGGAGGGCAGTGCTACACCTCAGTGAATCAAGGGGAAACTAGAGAAAGACAGGACGCAATACAGAGCACTACTGCACTGCGCTACTGAATTGCTCTAGCCCTGCACTAGCCTTGCCCTTTCCCTCTGGTAGCCCTGGTTATTATGTGCCCAAATGTGCTTATGAGTAAATATTTACAAAAAAGAGTCTGGTGTGTGTTAAGTGAGTAAAGTGCGTAGTAAGAGTGGGTCCAGCCCATCCAGCCAGAGGACCATGGGGGAGAGGCTGTGATGCCAACAGGCCCCCAAGGCACCGAAGGCCCAGGGCCTCACAGGCGCAGATCCAAGTTGGCCCCAAGGGAAATCCGACGTGGTATTTTTCAATTCCTACAGTGAGCACAATGTCTTTCTCCTACTACGAACTATAGCTGACCGAAGTAGGTCATTCAAATCAGTTTTACTATATTTTGATTGACAGACCCCGGGTTTTAAAAGCTCATTTATGTCTGAGTTAAGTAAATTTTTATTTTCTATTATCAAGTTGGATAAAGTTATTATTGTTGGTGATTTTAAGGTTCACAATGATGAGGCCTCTTTTTAGTTTATCTTTTTATTTAATTCATCATGTGTCTGGTCACACCACTAACAACAGACATATATTGGACCTTGTTTTTACACTTGGTCTAAATATTGACACAATTGCTCTGCAGACCTGCATATTACTGACCAGGAATGTGCTTTATTAAAGTTTGCTCTTGATCTTAAGTCTCTGCCAAGCCAACGTTTTAAGTGCTCTTGTACTTAAAATCAAATCTCATTGAAACGGTTTTCTGCAGCTTTTAACTCAAATATAGCACTGATCTTTCAAACCAATGTCTCCAGCCTGGTTGCCACTTTTAATTTACACTGTTCTGCTGTTATAGACAGAGCAGACCTCAGTAAAATGAGACTCATTTTTTCTATCAATTCTTCTCCCTGGTAAAACGATGCTATCCGTTGATTTCGATGTTGAAAGGAAGAGAGGCTTTGGAAATCCACTAAGCTCCACGTTCACCGCCTTCACTACAAAGAGCTCATAACCGAATATAAGAACATGGTTAAAAAAGCGAGAGCATCATACTTCGCCAACCTGATCTCCACCAGTAAAGAAGACCCCTTAAGTCCCGTTTGACACCATAAATAACATCCTAACTCCTGCACCCCTAACATACCATGTTTTCTAAAAAGGTCTGCAACAACTTTGACTTTTATCCCTCCATCTTTAAAACGTGGCAGTCTCACAAAGATCACGAGAATATGAGAGAAAGTATGATTACCCAAGTTTTCTTACATTTCCAATTAACATACTGTACGTCATGTGAATATTATTTAGTAATAGGAAAGAGTTAAAAGAAACCCAAACTTATCATTGAAACACCTGCAATCACTATTCAAGTGACCGGACCTATAAAAATAAGACATCAAAAGAAGAGAATCAATTCAATTTTAACTCATGTGTTCAGACTGACAAAGTATTAAGGACTTTTTTAAGACAGTCTACAGCATGTGTTTGTCCTGTCTTTACCAGTCAATTCCCCTGTTGTAGTTTGCACCACTGAAGAACTGGATCTCCTCAAAAGTAGTGGGGCTTGGGAAAGAGCTGGTAATTGCTGGATGGAGGCTCAGGAATGAATGAAGTGCTGCAGTCCCTTTGAGTAAAGACAAGACATTTTTAATAATGAAGAGAAATATACTGTAAATAGACGAAGATAAATAATGAAAATAGTGGTGGAGTACCTGTTTTCTGTGGTCCAATGATGAGGAACTTGGGGAGTCGATCACAGGTCTTTTCTTTAGACCAGATATCTTTGTGTCTCTTGTCATGACAAGGGTTCTGAAAAATAACTTGGCTTATTAAACACTATCATATCATAAAGCAAATATATGCAACACAATAGATATACTCTGATTACCTAAATTTTAACCATGCTTGGAGTTTGTGTTTGCAAACCTGCCTTGCGCTAATAGTAATAAGGGCACACATTGGCAGAGATTAGGTGTTGTCTCTCTGTAGCCTGTTACCTTTCTACAATTACAACTTGCATTCTGTATTTATATTGTGTACTGTGTCTGGTTGAGGTACACGGGAACCATTTCTACTGGCAGAAATGTGTTTATATTATCTCTTCATTATCACATTGTGAAATTATTTAAGAATAATTGATAATAACATCATGGTGTCTTTAAAAAAAATAAATTGTTAATAAGGGTAAAAGAAACAAAAAAACATTAATTTAAGCCACAGCTGCTGTAACCCGTGTGTCAGTGTACACATCACTCTCATAATTTAAACACTATTAATTTAAACTCTAAATTTAAAGAGGAACCCATCACATCACCAGCTCTGTGGTACTGCAGATGTTTAATAATAATCAAATAAAAGAAAAAATATGACACACAGCCAGCTACGGAAATGTATAAATAGTACTGATGTTTTTGTAAAGTCCTGGATACAATCAGTGACATCAAAACATCAGTTTGAGATTCAGACATAAATCTTACACCTTTCAGAGCTGTCTGAGTAGAAACAGAGAAAAGCACAGAGGACCAGTAATCTTAATACATCTATTGCCTGTACTTGAGTTTTGTTGTGTATAGCACCATATCCTCCCCTTCTTCCTATACTCCACATCAAGTTTCCCTCTGGTATGTTGAATACCAGTTCTGAGGACAAGGCATTTAAGGGAGCTCATTACATTTGCAGCTGAAGCCCTGGCAGCCCTCAGTATCTACAAGGTGGACCAAATGCATTGGTGCCAGGTTCACAGCTTCTATGCTCTTGACATTATTCAATTTAGTTGCTGGAGGTTTTCTGTGGATTGTACACATTCAGTACTTTCTAAATTTGAATGAAAATACTGAATACTGGCCTATCAGACAGTGCTACACCACAGTGAATCAAGGAGAAAACTAGGGAAAGACAGGACACGAGGAGAAAAGAGAAAAATAAATAAATAAATAAAACTTAAAAAAGGGAAAGAAAGGATTTTTTTTTAAAAAAGGGAAGTCTTGTAGCATTCCCTGTCTTTTTTAAAAAAGACAGACAGTGCTACAAGTATAAGGTGCAGTGGATATTGCTGTGTTCTTCCTAACACCTGCATCAAGAGAGCAACAGTACAAGAGTAATGGTCAACAAAAATATGGGAGTCCTGATTGTAGGAGATGGCCCAACAGAAGACGAGAGTTGAAGTAGAATAAACAGTGGATATTAGCAGTGTGTTGGGTTTAAAAAGTGACTCAGCACTTTCTGGCGGGTCCCATTAGTTTCTTAATGATGTGTTCCCGCAGGAGCTGGTGAATCAGGCATGCATTTAAGCATTCACCAAACATGCATGGGGAACTATCTAGGGATGGGTATCGTTAGGATTTTTATGAATCCGATTCCGATTCCGGTTCTGCTGATCGATTCCGGTTCCTAGCAATTCCTTATTTCGATTCCAAAATAGTAAAAAAATTAGAAGGTCAATTGTTTATTTAACAAAAGTAACGTTATTCCTTTACCTTTTAAGAAAATGGTTGCAGCTAATTAGCTTATGACATATGTTGCACTTTCCTTTTTCATCTCTTTGTCTTTCAAAATGAAGCCACACTTT
>JAQMCX010000079.1:0-16668 GCA_029814765.1 Acanthurus leucopareius | reverse complement strand
TGCCTCTAAGCTCCCAGCGAAATGCGAAATGAGACGAAACACACCGAGTGTGTGTGTGTGTGTGTGTGTGTGTGTGTGTGTGTGTGTTTGTGTGTGTGTTCAGAGCGGAAAGTGGAGCAGCAAAGAAAGTGAATTCACACACTCACACACACTCACAGTTGATTTATGACAGAATCACACTGAGTTTATGAGTTAATCTGCCGGGTTAAAGGACCTCACAGTCACACACACACACACACACACACACACACACACACACACACGCATACCTTCAGTACATTAAAGGCTTCGTGTGTGTTTCTGTCAGTAATGAGAACACCGACGGTCTGTGAACGTCTCATATTGTCCTTCATGCTGTTTCACCTGCCTGCTGTTCCCTCATTTACCTCCAGTCTCTAACCCCCCCCACCCCCACCCCCCCACCCCCCCGCTGCCAGATTGCCTTCGCTGCTCGTCGGCCAAGTTTTCTTCCTTCTTTCCTTCTTTCAGTGAAAATTTCCAGGCTGAGAAAAGAGACTTTGCTCCTGTTGTTCTTTCATTTCTCCTGCAGCTTCGTTTGCTTCCTGCAGAGCCTCCATGTTGGTCTGTAGACATGAAACGCTTCCAGTGATTCGCTTTTGGTTTTTAAAGAAAACAATTATATTGTTTTGTTTGCTGCACAGATTGTTTTTTTCGTGACATAAACTGAAACGCATCGAGCTCACAGAGTTTCTGATGGTTTCATGTCGCCTGTTGATCATCAGGCAGAAAAAGCGTCTCGTGTCGTAACGTAAAGTTTCTGTGAACGTCTGCAGGAAGCTTCACAAAACCACCTTCACTCTCCGTATCTGCTGCTTTCTCCAGCACATCAGCATTTAAAAAGGTCAGTTTGGTCGACTTTCAATTAGTCATCAGCTGTAAGACGCAGAGTGAAGTGTGATACGTTCGGACCGAACCGACTCTTTTTTCTCACCGCTGCTCCGTTTCACCGCAGACTCCAGTGTCTGGATGCTTTCAGAGAGGGAGAGGAAATCAATGAGGCGAGGCACTGAGTGTGTGTATGTGTGTGTGTGTGTGTGTGTGTGTGTGTGGTGTGTGTGTGTGGTGTCATGACTCAGCACTGTTCAGTTTGACGGCTGCAGTCGGCAGGTTGAGAACAAGATGAACCATCACAGAGCAAATGGAGACACTCGACTGTCCCACTAATGACGGCACTCAGACAAGCAGACATGTGTGTGTGTGTGTGTGTGTGTGTGTGTGTGAGTGTGCGCGCGTGTGTGTGTGTGTGTGTGTGCAGACAGCAGGCCATTGAAGCTAAAATGGGATGAATTGAAGCCTCTCAGCATCAGCACTTAGCTGGATGAAGGATGAAAAGTCTTCAACACACAAAACACACACCAGACTGTGAGCGCCCATGGTTCTGTGTGTGTGTGTGTGTGTGTGTGTGTGTGTGTGTTACTCGTTAAACTTGACAAACTGTCAGATATCAGATCGACTCGGTTCATAATTTAAAAAAAACATCTGTAGGATGTTTGGACAGTCGGCTGCTGCAGACACGACGACGACGTGACCGACGTTGTTCTCTGCTCTCATTGGACACGATGGCAGCTAGGGGGCGCTGTCGTTCAGACGTAAAGGAACACAACCCCAAACCAAAGGAATGAAGCTTTGGAACATCTCTGACGAACACACAATAATCTGATAACTAGCTGATCCATGAAGAAACCTTTCAGAGTCTCTTCCTGCTGCTTTGGTTTCACAGCCTGAAGCCGAATGAAACGTCTCCTGAACTTTATGATTGAAAATAAAAACAAACCTTCTGCTTCTCGTTCGCCGACGGGCAGAAAACTGATTTTACGACTCAACAGAAACACAAACAAAGGTCCAAAACGTCCATAAAACCTGATTAAAATGGCAAAGAAACGGCATCAGAGTGCACAGAGCAGCTGTAAGCGAGCGACTCCAGCGAACTCTGGTCACATGATCACAGACTCCTTCTGTCATTCGTCCAACAACATCAAAGCTCAACCTGAAGAGCTCAGCAGAACAAAGAGACGGAAACTTTTCATCCTGTCGTTTGGCAGAAATGAACAGAGGAGGGAAACAAACGGAGGGATGACGACAGAAAAGGAAAAATGAGAGAAAACTGTTTTTATAGTTTCACTTTCATTTCACGTCTCCATGAGCAGCTTAAAGAAGCTCTGAAGGGATAAAAACACGGCTTCATTCGTCACCTGTCAAACTCTGCCGGCTGCTCTCACCTTCGTCAGCATGTCTGTGGGTTTTCTGCCCCGAGTTTCGCCTCTGAGGCCACATGGTCGCTGCACCAAACCTGGACTGTTGAGGCTGAAGCTCTGCAGAGCAGCTCAGGACTCCAAACCTCCTCCTCCTCCTCTGCAGGTGGAGACTCGTGTTTTCTTCCACAGGTGAAGTTGCATCAGCAGAGGAACTGAAGTGTGATTGAAAATGAAATTGGTTTCAAGGTTTGTTCAATAGTTGTGTTCATGTTTGTGTCTGAGGGGCAAAGATCGACTGCTGTGTACTTTGTATTTGTTTGCTTCGTAGATTTCTACATTAATAACTGATGTTCGCAGAGTTTCTGTTTATTTATTCCACCGTTCGCTCTCCGAAGCCCAGATTCCTTCACCTGACTCCATCTGAGGGATCAGTCACATGTCAGACATCGTTTCTGGGAGAAAAAGCTGCAAACAAAAAGCCGAAGTAAACAGAAGAAGTCAGACATGAAACAGAATAAACATTAAAGAGGATGAGACACCTGGAATAAAACATGTTCCTGCTCCTTTCAAAGCGACATCAAACGCCTCGCTGACTCCACTGTTCTCCGTCCAACAGCTCCGGGAACATCTGAGGGACGTTTTCGGGAAAAAATCCTCCTCAAAACTCCGACACACATCCAGATCTTCAGCAGCTGCGACGTTCAGCTGCTTCTCTAATCAGTGAAACATTTAACACCTCGTTAATATTCTGTTTGGGCGTCGAGCTGCTGGGATGCACCGCGCCTGGTTTCAGAGCGTGTGGAAATGCATTCTGGGAAAAGTGCACAGGAAATTCAGCACAGTAGAAGAAGAAGTGCAGGTTTGGTGGAAAACTGCAGGAAAACAGGTTTCTGTGGATCGAACCTGAAATAAAACAAACAGGATGTTTGTTGACAGCGGAGGGAAAGTTCTCGCCGAGGTCGACCAAAGTGCAGATGAGAACTTTAAAGACACAAACGTCTCCTGGAGTTTATGACAAACAAAAAACACGTTTAATCTGAGACAAACGAGCGACGGCTGCTGACTGAAAACAGCCCATCAGGCAGAAGATGACAGGAACTTTTCACTCAGAGCTTCTGCGTCTCTGCAGACTTTGAAGCTCCTCTGCTTCCTGAAGTTAATCTTCTCCTCCAGCAGCGACAGCGTGTGGGCGGCGGTGGGCGGCGGTTTTATATAATTTCTATTTAAAACTGAAATGATTCCATAAACATTTCCGGTAACAATGAAGCGACGCAGCAGAATCAGTCTGAACGAAGACATCGAGTGTGTTTCCTTTCATTCGTTCTGCAGCGACTCTCCTCCTCAACAGGCCCGGTGGCAACATGCTAACATGCTAACGTGCTAACAGATTCAGTGTTAATTAGCAGTGATGATGTTTCTTTCTTCTTTGTTCCTCCTGAAGTGTGCTGGACCAAACTCCATTCAAATAACTGCATGTTTAAAGTCTCCATGCTTGTCAGCAGCTCATCATCAGGAACCTGGAGGCAGTTCAACCTCTGACATGAAATAATCACCTGATTCACGGTTAAATCTGAAGGAAATCTGAACTCCTGGACTCCTCTGATTCCTGGTGTTGGGAATAAATCCCGTCTGCCTGCACAGGCTCACATTTCACTGCTTGTTCCTGCATCAAGAGTCTGTTTTTACTGCCTGTAAATTCTCAGTTTGGCTTCTTTAAACCGTCTCTGAAGGCTTCACACCGCGTTTTACACTTGTTGGCAGTGATGCCTTCTAATTAAGTACATTTATTTAAGTACTGTACTCAATGTGAGTCTGATTTGGAGGTTAAACTTGAGTTTTTCTATTTTAAAAAATGTTGTATTTCTACTCCAGTACAGCTGCTTTTTCAGGACTTTAACTCGTGAGAGGATTTCTACTGTAACTCTGCTGTTTTTAAAGCAACATACCAACAAATATGAAAAAACCTTTTACTGTTGGGGAGAATCACGGCTGGAAACGAGAGTCGACACTAACAAACAGACAACAGATGTCGGTAAACAGCGAACAGCAGGTGCAGACGTCGGTGACTCACAGTCATGAACGAGCGGCGATAAATGTCAAACAGCAGGAGGAGTTTTAACACAGCAGAGGAAAGAGCAGAAGAGGCAGCAAACAGGAGTCCAGCGGAGCCTCGTCGAGCCTCGCGGCGTGACTCCTGCAGGACACTAACACAGGGTCAGCGTGCAGCAGCCCTGCAGCCAGGAGACGCATTGCTGCACGAGCGCAGGACGGCGAGGCTGAAAGCAGGAAACCACGAGAGAGACGGACGGACGAGACGAGTCAGCAGGAGAGAAAACATCAGTAAGAGGTTTGAAAAATGCTGCAGCTGCTTTGTCTCATCTGTCACACACACACACACACACACACACACACACAGCAGGGATCACAGCTCAGTGCTGAGTTATTGAGGCTCTGACTGAGACTGATGGAGGTCAGACATCAATCAAACCCACCTGCGGAGACCTGAGCAGGTGGGCAGGTGAGGTGGGGGGGGTCGGGGGTGGGGGGGGGTATCAGTGTGAGTCAAACTCAGTCCAACTTTCCCAGAAATCTCTGCAATGCCACACACACACACACACACAGATGAGACAAGTTTGAGATCATGTCAATTTTTTCTTCACATTCTGTTTATCAGTGATGTTTTTTTTATTGTTTTTAACATATTTTTCCTTTAAAACATCCAAGTTATCCAGTGTGTGTGTGTGTGTGTGTGTGTGTGTGTGTTTGTGTGTTCAGAGAAAAAAACCCGGGAACTTATTAAGTCTGATCTGATAATAATCCCAGTCTGACCCTCCCTGAAACTGTCGATCATCTTTTCATTTTCCATCTCACACACACACACACACACACACTCTATTAAAGAGCTGCTGGTCCCTGCTGAGTGGATATGAGCTGAGGTGTGTGTGTGCTGACTGTGAATGTGTCCAAACATTCATATTTTCTGTATTAAACTTCAGTGATTTTCTCTCTTTATCTGATTTCAGGTTTGAGTCGAAAACATCATTTCATCAAAGTTTCACTGAGAGAATCTATCAATTAATCACAAACCTTGTTTGAAGTGATGAGTGTGAATCATTTAAACGTATTTAATTTTAATTAAATGTTGTCAGTCATCAGGAAGCTGTTGTTGGTGTGAAGGCTGTTAATGAAAAACTCTCGTGAGGGAAAAAAGCTCTGAATATAAACAAACTCTGCTGGATTTGAGTTGCAGTTAAAAAAAGTGACCTCGGTTTGTTTTAACGCGGCTCAGACGGACTGAACACGATGAAAACGTAATGAAAGTAATCAAATGTGAAACATGATCTAATTAAACTCGAGTTGTTTCCGTAAATCTTCCTCCGTTTTCTTGTTGTAACTGTGCAAACAAACCACCGTCAGCTGCTTCTGTCTGTCTGAGTCTCATGTTTGTTCGTTTTTCTTCTTCGTCTTCTCTCATCCTGTTTTTTTTTTTTTTTTTGGCAGATTAAAGCCTCTGAAGACGAAACAGAAACTGATCCTCTGCTAATATTTACCGAGAGTGTAACAGTGAACCATGTCAGGTGGCTTTGATCCCGTTAAAAACCACACGACTGTCACGGCGCTTTGAGTCAAACATCGTTAAATCCTGACTGAAGCCAAGACGCCGAGGCCTTCGCCGTGTGATCAAACGCCGCCGTGTGACGCTCGCTGTCGGTGTTTCGGATCCCCGAGGAGGCGACGTGATTTTGGAGGAGAAAAAGAACAGGATGCTGAGTCGGTCTGAGGAACATCTGCTGCTTTTTCTTCTTCTTCTGCCATCGTCTCTGTGATCACGGCTCTAATTTGAACCTCTGACACCGAGTCACACCGTCAGCCGATCTCCTCCATAACGAGCGGAACTATTGATTGTCCCGTACATCAATCAGCTCCATCGATCCCACCGATGTTCTGACTCTCCTAAAAGCAGGAGCTGATGGAGAGAGATGATGCAGGAGGCAGGTCAGCCAACCGGGACAAAGGCTGATGGGAAAACGACGTTGACACATGTGAGCGTGAACACGAGGGACCTTCTGTCCTTCGATCAGATGGTGAATCTGCTGTTTCCCGTCTCTTCACCTTCTGCTCAGCGTCAGTCTGAAGCCTCCAGCTCGGCTCCCCCTGCTGTTCAGTGGTGGAGGTCGCACCTGAAACAAACACAGCCTCTGCTAACATGTTCATGCTTTAATTTAACACATATTTAGCTTATCAGGCCTCAGGGGAAACGAGGGGAAACAAGGAGGGGTCGTCAGCGCTCACATGGAGAAACCTGCTGTGAACTTCAATTAAACACTGAACTCCTCTGAAGCACCGCTGTGAAAAACAACACGTGAAGAGCTCTGCAGCTTCACGGGCAGTTTCAGATTGGATTTATTTTTCTAAAAACTCAGCAGGAATCATAAAAAAAACACCTCGACCACGAGAAAACAGACACAAGAAGAAGAAAAAGGTTTGAATTTTCAGGACGAAGCGTCAGAACGTCTCTGACGAGCAGAAACGTCCTTCAGAGAAACGTGGAAACGTCTAAAACAGCTTCACTGTGTGTTTTAACTGTGTTTTTACTGAGACTTTCTGCCCCGAACAGTGAAACATCATCAGCAAACAGGCGACGAGGCTCCACGTTAACGAGGAGACGGATGTTTTTCACAGAACAGTCTGTCGGAAACACGAACAGAATCTCATTTCCAACGTTTTCTGTGTGACGGCGTCGATGTGTGAAAGTTTCCTGAGCCGACAGATGAATCACAGACTCTGTTTCACCGAACGAAACAAACCAATATCCTGTCATAAATACAATATGAGGAGGAATGAATTTCTCCTCGGGGACTTCATTATTCAGGAGGAGGAGATGCAGTTTGCATTTAAAGTGTGTGTGTGTGTGTGTGTGTGTGTGTGTGTGTGGACTCGGTCTTGCAAAGGGAAACAATGTTAAACTACAAAACAACAGTTGGAATAAAAAGTGCCAGCAGACGTTTGCAGGTGGAGGCTGATGGAGTTTGATGCCACAGAGATGAAACCAAGGAGCCAAACAAAGGGCCGTTGTTCTGCTTGTAGGTGTGTGTGTGTGTGTGTGTGTGTGTGTGTGTGTGTGTGTGTGTGTGTGTGTTTTATCTCCGCTGAGCTTTGATTTCCCTTCATCACAGAGTCCTGGTTGCTTTGTTTCTTGGCTTTAAAAATCACCTTTTTTCTGAGCATCTTTCTGCTAAATTCAGGGTTTTTCTTGTTAATTTGTGTTTGTTTTCTCAGTAATTTGACAGTTTTCCTCAGTTTGTTCCTCCTCTCCACGACAACGCCACATGTCCTTCATGTTACAAATAAATGAAGAGTCTGTAAGTCAAAATAGAGAAACTGGACTGAAGTGTTGTTAGCAAACATGTTACATATGAATTATCTGTGTGGGCAACGAGCTGCCAAACTCCTCGGCGGCTTCGTTTGCAGTCGCAGTGTTTCAGTTTGTTTCTTTAAACTCCTCACATCCTGAACCGATCAGCATCAACGTGGAATAACAGCAGGATTCAGATGGAGATGGAGGCTCGGCTCCTCTCCTCCTCAGATCTCTGATTCTCCAGCATCGTGGTTTAAAGCCCAGTTTGGCTCCGGGTCTCCGTCCCATCATTCCCGTGACGACAGATTTGATTCCTCTCCGTGATCCTCAGCCGGAGGGCACGAAAACAGGTTTATCACACAGATCACAGGCTGAGAAACGCTTCACCAGCATCCGCCCAAAGAAAACCACTTCAAGGCCTTGTTTTTTTTTTCACATCGATACACTTGTGCGGGGGTTTCTGGGGCCCGGTGGCCCCGCGGGGCCCGGGCTCCGAGGCTGAAGGGCTCGGATTATTCAAATCCTCCTTTGGATGCGCTCACGCTGGTCGGGTGTCTCATTTATCCTGCAGCTACGAGGCCAAGAATCCGTTCAGACTGAGTCCTCGAAGACGTCAGCACACACACGGCAAAGCTGCCTGCTGACGGACATTTCCGACCCACAATGCAATGCACAAAGGAAACAGACGAAACAATGACATGTGAGCTCGTTATGTGATTCAAGCAGGTGATCAAACCTTTTGTTTTTTCCAGAAAGATCATGAATTTTGTTTCAGCTCTGGGATGTTTTTCATTTTCGGGTTTCCACAGATTCTGCCGAGACAAACGTGCTGAAACGACGTCAACGAAACGAGGCTGAACTGTTTCTGTCTCCAGTGATGTTGCACAAAGTGAAATGTAGTTTTTTAAAACCAACAAACGGAGATTTTTGCAGTCGAATCGTCGTTTTCGTCGGATCAGATCGCTGAAGGCTCAACAAGTGAAGCGTCTCCCAAAGCGAGCTGAACAGAACAGACGACGCTGTCACAAAACAAAGCTGCACGACTGCGAAGGAAACGTGACATCTGAGCTCGACGCCGACAACAGAGGAAGAGGAGGACGAGCAGCCTTCAGCCGAACAGACAGACCCCATTAATGATTCAGTCTGAGTGCACAACCATGTAAACACACACATCAAAGACGATGATGTCAGAGAGCTTCACTCAGACTGTCAGCAAAGGATGCTGGGAGCCGAGTCACCTGCTGCCTGTGGCTGAAACAAAGTAACTGAGCTCATTAGAGCTTCCAAGAGAGCGAAATGCTCCCATCAGCCATTACTGCCGAGGCAGTTTGGAGGTTAAAAGCCAATAAACGGCCGTGTGGTGATGTCTTCCCGTCAGCGGCGCTCAAACCTCCGGGGAGGAGCCGAGGTCTTCAGCCCCATCGTCCCGTCTCAGCCGCAGTCGTTATGCAAAGAGGACTCATCTGAACTCTGTTTGTCACAGAGCGAGTCTGGTTCAGAGGATCAGACCATCAGATCAGCATGTTTCAGAGCAGCTCCGCTCGAGTGTGTCAGCACACAGTTCGTCCCTGAACGTTCATGATCCTTCTGCTCGAGTCTGAGAGAGAACGGATCAGATCAACATGGACGGATCTTCATGAGGACTGAATCCAGAGGAGCTGCTGAACCTGAACTGAACCGATGAGTTTCCTCCTCTGACAGCTGCTGCAGCCTGAATCCACCTCTCTGCCCTTTGACTCCGACACCTCACTCTTCTCCACCTGAAGGTCACTGAAGTGAAGCTCCGCCTCCTCCCCCTTTTTTCCTCAGAGCTGCTTTGCTGCGTCCGGAGGCTGAAGGAGCTGCGATCCATCAGGCGGAGCGACGGAGGAACGTCGATGTTTCCTGCAGGAGGAAACTGAATAAAGATCAGACGCGACCTCTGTGTTCCTGCTCAGAATCACACAGAGCTCGCCGGCTTTTTATCAATCACAGGATCAATACGGAGGCGACCGCCGCCGAGCCTCGTTAACATTTCTGTCCAGTCACATCTCAAAGTATTGATCACATGCTGACGATCTGAAGTTACAGCACAGAGTCACTGAGGAAGATGAAAGGATCCGTGAGCTGAGACATTTGAGCTTCTAAATGAACTTCCTGTTTTCAAAATAAAATAACATTTATATTCTTTTTATCTGCTACTTGATCGGGTTTGCAGGTTTTTTGGTTGTTGAGTGTCAGAGAACATGAAGATGTCGATCCCACATGAACAGAAACATCTGCGTCAAACTTCAGGCTGATGTTCGCTGTCGGAGAGACGCTCAGCTCTTTTTAAAACACACACACACACACACACACACTTCAAACACACACACACACACACACACACACACACACACACACACACTTCAAACACACACACACACACACACACAGATCGGTTGGTGTGGTGTGTTTCTGTCATGTGACCGAACTGGAACTCAGACGAGCTGCTTCACATCAACCACCATCTTTTCCTCATTTCTTCAAACATGACAAAAGAGTCATTGAGCCGTTGTCATGGCAACACCTTCTTCAGAACAACCCCACGAAGCTGGAAATCACACACACACACACACACACACACACACACACACACACACACACACTCACACACACACACACACACTCACACAAAGTGCTTTTATGTGAAAATAAAACAGTGGAATCTTCCTCTTCTCTCTTCTCATTCCTCCTCTTCACTTCCTGAGAGCTTCCTGACTGGTTGGAGTTGGTAACCGTGGCAACACGCCAACAGTGAACTACTTTAAGAAGTAATGAAGTACATTTATCCAACGCACACTCGAGTATAAGAGTCAGTGATGTGACATGAGAGCTGCTTCAGTCGCCGTCACAGCCCCTCATCAGGCTGATGTCGTGGTTGTGGTTGTAGTTGTTGTTGTTGACGTCCATGTGCTGCATGTAGAGGTGTTTGTGCTGATGTCATGTCCCGTGTTTGCAAAGTGCAATATTTTAACCGAAACTGAAAATACTTTTTATTTCACACGAACCATAAAAATCTCGCTGACTGAACTGAACGTTGGTGAGGAAGTTTGAAAAAAGTGATACCTCCTCCGACGAGGCAGCGACGCAGAGCTGCAGGTGACAGATGACATCAGACGGTTTCAAACAAACAAAAAACAGCTGAGACTTGGTGATATTTTGGGAAAAACATTTGCCTCAGTGAGTTAAACACACAAGCCGACAGATTCCAGATGCAGCAGTTTCCAGACTTCATGCTAAGCTAAGCTAACGAGACGGAGCCGCTCAGGTGGGACCACCTGCAGGTGTTTCTGTTATTTTGTCCACCTCACTGGACAGTGATGAACAGTCTGCAAGTAAACAAATTTAAACACACACACACAACACACACGTGTGTGCATAAAGTAGAGAGCAACATTTTCAAATTATGATGCAAAATAACAGCAGCTCTCATTAATATTCATGAGCTTCGGACTGATGCAAATGCATCCAAGCTCAGGACAGAAAAACAAGAGATGCAGAGCTGATCCCCACAGCTCTGCACGTGTGTGTGTGTGTGTGTGTGTGTGTGTGTGTGCACGCGTGTGAGTGTGTGTGTGTTATACAATCCACCCACGTTTCACACAGAGTTGCCACGGCACCCGACTGTCGTCCCCTGGTGACGATCTGTCGCTAATTGCCGTTCAGTTTCAGATGACCTTTGGTTGATGGGGTGTTTACATACTGATAAACACACACACACACACACACACACACACACACACACACACAAACAATGAACATGGGCACACTGATGAGCTCGGGCACAAAGCAGATTAACACACAAACACACACAGGAAAGTTATTATGGAGTGTTTGAAGAGTGAAAGTGAAGGATGAAGAATTTGATCTCACACACACACACACACACACACACACACACACACACACACTCACAGTGACTAATTGGTGGTGTGTGTGTCCATGGCAGGTCAGGGAGCTTCAGGACTCTTCAGCTGCTGTTGTTCTGCTGCAGCTTAATGTGACTGAATGAAAAAGGTTGAGAAAAATAACAGGAGCAAACAGTAAAAATACTCTTTGTAACTGTGACTCAGAGTAACTCATGAGTACTTTCTGCTGCACCGTCGGACCGACTGTGGAAACTGTGACATGTCGGTGATTTCAGAAGAATCTGCGGCTCCTCTCGTCTTCGTCTCGTCTCAGCGTTTCTGTCAGAAAACAACGTTCCTCTTCTGGTTCAGAGAGAAGCTGTGAGAGCAGCAAACAGCAGACAGACTCAGCAGCCGCAGAGCCGATGTTCCTGTCAGGAGACCGTCACGGCGTCCTGCCACTCGTCACGGCGTCCTGCCACTCGTCACGGCGTCCTGCCACTCGTCACGGCGAAGCCACGAGTTTTTCGTTTCTTCACGAAAGTTCACAGCGTTGCATTTTTCCTCAAAATGACCCGAAAAAGTTTCTGCACTTTATAGGACGTAAAGAGAGAAGAGACCCAAGGAAAGAGATCAGCTGCGTTTCTGCACTGAGTGAGTGTGTGTGTGCTGACCTCACACACACACACACTCACTCACACACACACACACACACTCACACGGTGTCGTACAGTGACATTTTCCTTCTCTTGTATCTCTGCAGACGATCTGAGGGAGGTTTACTTAACAAAGGTTATCCTGAGGAGGGTTGCCACGGAGATCACGGCAGGAAGGAGGAGGGAAACAAAGCGTGATGATGCGTTCTTCGTTCTTCGCTCATCGTCCCGCCGCGGCCTCCGTGTCACGGCTTCGACTCCGACACCTGACCTCCGCCGCATGTCGCCCCTCATCCGTCTCCCGCTGGGCTTCCTGTTGATCTCCAACATGCAGAAATGCCATGAAGATAATGTCACACGGAGCTGCTCAGGTCGACCGTCGGCCCCGCTGCTCTCTGAACGTTCCTCCGGACATGTTTTCACGGAGCCGTGGACGTTTTCTGCGGTTCATGATGATGATTCGTGCTCCTGATGTGAAAGCATGGCTCCGCCTCTCGCTCTGAATGAGTTCAGACGATCAAACGTTTAACAACAAATGTGCGGACGGAGCTGATGTGCTCGTGGACGGCGGTCACGTCTCACACTCTCACACTGCAAAGTAACAGCTGGAGACACTTTGTCACTCTTAAAAAAGCCTCAGTGTCGCTCTTTGCTCGTCCTGCAGTGAAGAAACTGGAGAGGAAGCTTCACATCAGAGCACAAACAGAGAGGAAAGGAGATGAACGAGTGAAAGTGACCTTCAGGAGAAAAGTGCTGACTGCGTCTGATTGGACGGCCAGATTCCCATCAGACAACAACTCACACGCAGAAATCCTCTGCAGCCGGAGAGTTAATGTGATCTGTATCTGCATATCTTATCTGGATAATAAGAAGGAAGAACTCAGATGTGCTCAGCAGGATCTGATGGGATCTGATGGGATCTGATGGGATCTGCCGGAGTCGGAGCAGAGAGGAGAGGAAGGACTCACACCGATGATGGAAGGAGAGTCACCGGTGCAGAAAACCTTCACCTACATCTCCATAAACACCACCAGTGAAGGTGGAGACGTCAGCAGCAGCAGAGGAAACGTAAGAGTGACGTCCACATTTCCACGGTAACAAAGTCTGAGGAATCTGCTGCAAACACAAGAGAACGGATCTGAGATCAGATTCTTCACTGCGGGTTAAAACACCGTCAGCAGCTGAAAGGCAGGAAACGGCTCATTCGGTTCATCAGAAACGTTTTCACACTGATCAGGTCACCGAGTCGCCGTCTGAAGGTCCTACTGACGGAGCTGAACCTGCTGCAGACAGCTGAGACATCAGCAGGAGGAGACACTCCGACGGACAGAACATGAGAACATTTTCTTCTGTAAACAATTTAAACCGAGAAAACAGAAGAAGGTTCCAGCACATTATCCAGTGGAAGTTTAAAACGATCACAAATCAACATGGAAACACAGTCAGAATGAGAAGAAGAGCTGCAAGAAAGCATGAAGAGATGTGACTGAGACCTGAGGAACATCTGGACGTGGTCACATGATCAGCCTGCAGAGCAGCCGTGTTTCATGTGACGACTCGGCGTTTCCTTTCATCAGGCTAAACATTCATGCTGAGGAGTTTTTCTCGCCCTGCAGGGGGCGACAGAGGGCTCTCTTCTGTCTGGATCAGGATTCATCGTTAAACTTCAGCGACGCCTCGGAGGGATGAACTTTGATCACATCCTGATGCTCACATGTGGAGACAGACTTCATCAACGACTTCAGCTGCTGAAGACGAAGCAGGAAGTTTTCATGTCGGAGTCTCGAAACAAACGAGTCTGTGACCTTCTGCCTGTTTGTCTTTTGTCATGACGGAAAGTTTTTAACGAGACTGAAGTTCGAACCTCCGACTCTGAAGATCAGCTGGAAACTCTGTGTGTGTGTTTCTTCATCAGACATCAGTGGGCAGATCCACTTCCTGCTCCTTCATCTCAAAGTCGAAACATTTTCAGTAAAATAAACTTTTGTTTGCTGCAGAGTCTCCAGTTTTATTCTCAGCAAAAAGCCGAAAGCCGGGGGAAATTTCCAGTTCAGCCGCAGACAAAGAGCCGAGTGGTTTGTTGTTTAGCGAGTGGACGTTTTTCAGCTTCCTTTGAAGGTGTGAAATGAAAAGGTGGTGATCAATAAGCTGCGACCTCAGGTGAGAGGGAGGTCTGACTCAGCAGGAGAACAAAGTCCTGCGAGCTGCAGGTCACATGTTCACACAGAAACCTGCAGGAACAAACTCACCATCACTCACTCGCTGCTGCTGCGTTCACTGTCCTCCCGTTCTTCTCCATCAAAACACTGAGAACCATCTCAAACCTGAGCGTTCCTCTGATTCATGAAGCTCATCACGGAGAACATCAGCCGAGCCAATAACGAGGCGATGAGGAGGAAAGATCGTCGCATCGTCGGCTTCAAACCGACACAATAAAGGAAAATGTCAACATGAAGCATCAGTGGGTTGGAGATCAAACAGCAGCTCGGCCACAAATCTGAGACTGTTTGGATGGAAAAAAAACACGGGTTCAAAAGGAAAAGCGTCATTTTAACGCGAGTGACTGAGGCTCAGCAGGAAGAGCTCCTGTCTTTGAGCTCCTCAGCTCTGAATAATTGATTACAGGTTTGTAGCAGCTTGAAGTTTGGTATCTGAGACCTTCTGTGATGGTGAGGCTCGTCAGCAGGAGATGAAAGGACGCGTCACACGCCGTGCTGCACGGCATTCTGGGAGTTTCCTGTTCACGTCTTCTGATCAGTCAAATAAAGACCAAACTGTTTTGTGTTCCTGAGACAAAATGAGGAACAAAAAGATCCTCGTTCGTTAAATAAACTGATCTGATCTGATGAACTCAGAGGACGACGCTGGTTTATGAAACGTTCGAAACAGGAAACAGAAGCTTCATCCCTCCCTTCTGTCACTCCGCTGGTCTGGAGCTCGGCATGATGGGAGATTAACTGCCTCATTATCCCACCGAACGTCTCTGCTGTGGAGGAAACTCCCTCTGCACAACTATCCTCAGGTATTATTTGATGCTTTTATTTTGAAAGCGTCTGAAAGGCTTCCTGCCCGCCTGCAGACGATCAGTTGTAAGTTTGTGACTGAGTTTGGAAATAAAGTTTGACTTCCCTGTGTGTGTGTGTGCATGTGTGTGTGTGTGTGTGTGTGTATGCATGTGTGTGTGTTCTCGTCGTCAGAGGAGAAGCTGGGTGAAGCAGGAACCTCGGACGCCTCGGTGAAAGTCAATCAGCTGCAGATGAAAACAAACCGTCTGTGTTCTTCTTCGTCTGTCGAGTGAAAGGAAACCGAACGGCGAGCGTCAGACTCGACTCCTGCAGCTCCTCCGAACCTGCCGGATCCCGTTTGTCTCACTCTTTTGAAGGAGGCAGAGATGTGGACTGTGAGGAAGAAAAACCCTTTGTGACCAGTTTAAAGACAAAAACAGTCTGAACAGCAACAGCAGGCGAGTCAGTTCACCGCTGAAGAGTTCAGACCAGCAGAAGCTCAAAGCTTCATGAAGGTCTGACATCATCCAGCCAGAATCCATCAGAGTAACTGAGAGTAACTGAGAGTAACTGAGTAACTGCAGCGAGGCTGAAGGCCGGAGCTCCTTCCCTTCTGTCCACCAGCGGTTTTATCTTCTGTTTATGAGTCAGATCTCGTCTCCTCCCGTCTGACGGATGTTTACAGGAAGCAGGAGAGCAGACGGAGACGAGACGGACAAACCTGCTCCAGGTTTCATCTGGAGACCAAACACGAGACTGTTTGGAGACGTTTGATAATGATTCGGATAACGATACGAAACTGAACTCCTGACTGACGTGTTTGAGCCGCGCGGCTTCGGTCTGCGACGTGTCCGAGGTCAGCGGACGGACGGACGCCAAGCGGCTCAGATAAGGTCGGCTGGGACTGAGGAAACATCTGACGGCGTGTGTTTATCCATGAGGCTGTTATCTTGGCAGAGAGCAGAGCTGGGGAGGATCAGAGCGGCGGCGGCGGCGGGGTCACTCGGGGTCGTCTTCTCTCTAACAGCGTGATGTCTGATTTCCAACCATTTTGGAAACAAAACTATAAATCAAATTTCTGATTTAATTTTGAAAGCTTTGCTGAATCTGATCAGAGCTGATTTATGGGATGGAAACGGCTTCATCAATCAGCCTGTTTGAGGCGAAGCTCCGACGTTTTAACGGCCTCAGATCAGATTCATCATGTTCGCCGTCGCCTGGTGGCGTCTCTCTCTCTCCTCCCCAGGGGGCGATCGACCAACCGGTCACAGCTCGCTCACTCCTTCATCCATCCATCGCTTGACTGACACCACGGGGGGGCGACTGACCTCACACCTCTGAGACACACACACACACACACACACACACACACACACACTCCTCTGATTTAGCGGTCATAAACAAGACAGAAATTGATTGATGGCATATTGGAGATCAATCTTTTCAACAAAGGGAATGTGATACAGGGGTGTATTGAACTGACACGCACACACACACACACACACACACACACACACACACACACACACACACACACACACACACACACACACACTCTCTCTC
>JAQMCX010000078.1:0-16791 GCA_029814765.1 Acanthurus leucopareius | reverse complement strand
CTTATGACCATGTGATATTTCAGTTTTTCTTTTTTAATAAATTTGCAAAAATTTCTACATTTCTGTTTTTTTCTGTCTTGATGGGGTGCTGAGTGTACATTAATGTGAAATAAAATGAACTTTTTTGATTTTAGCAAATGGCTGCAATGAAACAAAGAATGAAAAATTTAAAGGGATCTGAATACTTTCCGTACCCAGTGTATATATATTAGTTGTAATAATGTTTAACTTCACAAGCATCCTAAAAGAGCTACAGTGCAAATCTCATCTTGTTGCATTATACAACCATGTGTATGGCAATGACAATAAAGATTTAACTCACTACTTCTAAACTCAAGCTGCTTTTTTAATGCTGATAAGAGCAAACAGTCTTTGAATCTCAAAAATACAGTAAAGAAATATGTCTACTCCCCATGTTTTAGACCCTCAAGTAAGTGGAACCTTTTACATCAAAACTGTATTGGAAAAACTGAAAAATTATGTCTGCCCTCTGATCCCAAATTAATACATGAGTTATTAGATTGCTAAACATTTTAATCTTTGAAAACTCTTGAAAAAGATTTTCTGATTTCAAAGAAACCACTTTGTTAAATACAGGATTAATGACATGCAGAATCTTCCAATTTCTAGCTAAATGTATATTCTTTGCCCCCTCTAAAGGTTTATGACGTAAAACAGAGCAGCAATGTGGTGGAGAAGATCCGACTGTTCATTCACAAAGTCACAGCTCCTCTACACCCAAAAGTAGATGCCAACCGGCCACAAAGTGTCAAATCGCTCTCCCACCCTTTCTCCAGAGAGAAGCAGCACCTGTGAGTAATTTCTCTGCTGACTTTACTTTCAGTTTTAAAGACAGATACTCAGACTAACAGTAATATTTCTCAGATTAGGCGTTGTGCACCTTTATTCAGCCATGTACAGTACATACAGTAGGATCTGCATGCTGAAGTTAATTTGCTAAGCTACTCAAAGCTGTCCATCCTCTGAAATCTGCAGACAGAATGCATAGGCAAATATTTTGATCTTAACCCAGTTCAGGGGCTAAATTTTCTACAGAAGCAATCGCATGGTAGTCACATGGCTGCAAGGTGGGGCAGTGGTTAGCACTGCTGCCTCGCAGCAAGAAGGTCCTGGGTTTGTATTCTGGCTGGTTGTGGCTTTTCCTTGTGGAGTTTGCATATTGCATATTACTTTGTTTGGCTTAGATCCGGAGTTGGTCCCGGATGCTGCACTGTGGCTGCCCGCTCCTTCCCAGGGATGGGTTCAATGCAGAGAACAAATTTCATTGTACTATGTTTATGTAACAATAAAAGTATATCTTAATAAGCATGTCCTGTTATTGAAATTGGACTACTGTCATTAGGGTAGACATAACAGTAAGAAGAGGGTTATTTCTGTGTGATTAAAAGACTATTTTGCAAAGGGCAAGTGAGCATTTTTTTTTAACATATTTCCTGTTGTTATATATCTGAGGAAAAGTGTAATTGGAACAGCCAGCTTTATTGTAAAGCTGTCTGAGGCCAGCATGGCAAAAAAGCTAATCTGGGACACTCTTCAACTGCGTTCTGCTATAGCTCTCATCCCTTAGCTTTCTCTCCCCCGTGAAATAAACAAAGCTAGCCTAAATCACAAAAGCAATATGAATAATCTCAAGACAATGTTGGAGGATTTTGAAAATAGAAAGAATTATTATTTAGACTTAACGTGTAAATTAAATACAGAATAAAAACACTTTACAGATGCTTCCTATTCATTCCCATCAAGTGAAACCACTTTCAAAGACAGTTATCAGAGAGAAGAAATGTCTGAGCATCAGTCATTCTGCTGGGATGTATGGAGGAGAGAGTGGGCAGTGGGCAGCTATATTTACAGCTGTGACTAACGACTAGAAGGAGATTGCCCTCAATATCCTCTCTCTCATTTTATCAATTTTGACAACACTATAGGCTGGTTCTCAAGATTATGCCTATTATACTATTAAGTGTATTTAAGACCACTTTAACTCAATATGACTTATCAGACTGGGTTAACGGTGCTCCTGCATTTTTACCATGGGAGGCTGTTGGATTTGCGGGATCATATGATCTTTAACCTTGCAAATTCATTTTGTCATTTACCAATACACTAGAATCCAAACTTTCATGGTCCAGACCATTTGGCTATAGGAAAGAGCTGGTGCAGGTGTGGCAACCAGTGATAGTGCTTTGAAATACAGATTAGCATAAATGTTGCTACAGTATCAGTTATACTAGAACTATAGAGGGGTTTTTTTTGAAAGAAGAGCACAGAATGACACTGGAGACTTTCTGTAATGGAAAAAAAAGATTTTAATCTTTCTTTGATTTGACTTTGGTTTTTGGCATCAGCTGCCTTTATCGGTGGCAGTATCCCCCTACATTATCAGTGATGGCACAAGAACTGACTGTTTACTACATTATTTGCCTATCTGTAACTAGTTAAGTCAACAAAGCACAAAGCCATTAACTAGCTGCAAAGGATTTAATAATGTATATTATATAATCCCCTTATTGCCTTTTACCTTTGTGAGCCACTTATTATATGTTATTGTTAGTTTGAATCCATACTATATTTACTTACTTGTACCTAGTAAGTATTTACAGTATTAACATTCTTTACAAAGACTCTTTGAGAAGCTGTCAAGCTTTAAGGTAAAGCTATTTGAAATGCTTGTTACATCTATTGTATAGTAGAAGAGATAAGCTTGGCTGACAGATATATGAAGAGATCGCACAGTTAGAATAATCCATTTACCTCTAGTAAGAGATGCTTCTAATTGTGGAGAAGACAATTAGACAATTGTGACAAGATGCATAGTTGGTAAGCTAAGACAGATAAAATGCCAAACTAGTACTCAAATTAATAAGGCAGTGACAAGTGATGACCTCTGAATAACCAACACGGTTTTAAGGTAGCAAGCCATGATGAAAGTTAAGAAAAAAAGGAGAGCAAGATCAAAAATATATAGGAGATAGTTAGAGACTATAACTATACTAAACAATAACTATCCCATGAAACCAAATTAAGAAAAAGTTTTGATTAGTTCGTAAAGTCTGGCTCATTGTAATGAGAGTTCCATTCCATCACCATGGCTTTTGAGTCCCCACTCAATAACCATGGTAACGTATGCTGCCAAACACTGTCAAACTAGTTAAGCATTGTGACAAAGAATGTTAAAAGAATGAACTTTCAGGCTTAATGTCACTCATGTCATGTAATGAACATCATGTCTCACCACTTTCATCACCAAAATCAATCATGAAACCTATTTCTTAGCACAAGTCACACAACAAATGCAAAGCCAAGTGCTGAACAAAAAAAATTAGATTAAAAAAAACATGGTGACATAATTAGTAGTCTCAATACATTTACCACCCACATATGTTGAAGACCTGCCCTACTTTGTCTCCGACTGGCTATAAAAATAATTAGTAAATAAAATGTGAACCCCTCTACCTCTTCCATTAGTGCCACCTTTTCTGCCACTGTGAGGTTCTCAGGTGGAGGCCAAGCACAAGCACCTCAGTGGCCTTTTGTTTTTTTGCTGCAGTGGAACATATTTATAGTGTAGTTATGACAAATACATTTTATTTTAGGGTACTTAACTTTGAAAGATATTTCTATGTTTAATTTATACTTGTCATCACATTCTTTTCTGGCTGCTGAGATGATTTTTGTTGAGATTTAGCCTATTGAAGAATAAACTATTTAGTTCAAGGGTCAGTGGGGTTTACAGACTCAGACCCTATATTTTAGAAATACATCCAGTACTATAAAATACTATACTGAGATACTTTTTACAATACTCATAATACAGCCACACAGTCACATGATTTTCAAATCACAGAGAGTTAAAGTTTATTTGTGCAGAAAATTTCACACAAGGGCAATTCATTGTATTTTAAAAAAGCATAGAAGAGTATTAAAAAGTAAAATACACATGTAACATGACTGCAGTAAACTTGCATAGCTCGCACATTTAGTCTGTTTAGTTCTCTTACTTGTTTGTTTGCTTGTTTTATATTTTTGCCATGTCATCTCCCTTGCCTTGCATTTCTTTGTGATTATGATTTGTCAGTCTTTACATTCTTCATGTGGTTCCATCAGCAGTGATGAGAACATTGTTTGTTTGACTGTCACAAAACATGAACAACACTTTAATTTTCTGTCTCTTTGTATTATTTGATCATCTTTTCATCCATCTATACATCAGGGCTTTTTATGTGACCTGGGTGTGAGCCCAAAACAAGGCTATGCAAGCCTGTCTTAAGTCAGATGTTAAGTTTGATGAGGCTGGATTGATTCTTTTAGTTGAAGCAGGGCTTTCTCAGATGAGCATGGCTTTCTTTAGTTATATTGATACCCTCCAGGGACCATCACAGAGCCAGGGGATGACAACAGCCAACCAGACAGAGGGGAAATACAGAGACGATATGCAAACTGGGAGCAATGAGACAGATGGGGCAATCATACAGGTGAAACACATCAGGTCAGGGAATGTAATTTCAAAAGGAGGAATACTTGACAGGACATGGGTAGACTAGAGGCACAAAACAGGAGTTACCAAAATAAAACGGAAATTAACTCAAAACTATAGACCATGACACAGCAACAATATGATTTAACTCCGCAGAGCTGAATGTCATTTATCCCCCCTCTCTTCTTTAGACATTTACTGTTATTATTGTTGGAAATTTAATTAAATCTAGACCTGTGTTGTTCTGTGTTGCCAGATTTGATCTGTCTGACAGGGACAAGTTCTTTGACAGCAAGACTAGAAGCTCAATAGTAAGTATTGTTTTTAGTAATTGTAAAACAGTGATTGAAAGATGGTTCCTTCAGGAAGTCACACAAGATCCAGATAAAATATACAGTGTTTTATTCAGCAAACTGTATAAAATGTTGCTTTTCATCTGTCCATCTGTATGTATGGATGGATACATTTTTTCTACATAGATCTAACAGCATTGATCTGACACCTTGTTCCCTGATGTGTACCTAGCTCCAATTAGACCCCTTGCTTTTGAACTTTTGGGGCTCTGTATGGGAATAGCTCCACTGAGAAACCGATAAATTCTCTAAATCTGTATCATACTTCTGAATCGACAAAGACATCTACTCAGCAATTCACAGTGTTTGGCTGAAGACTTGGTAATGTGATTGACTTCTTATTACTAAATGGAGCTCCAATCAAAGTAGGATTGGCATCCTTAGCTTATCAATAATACTTACTTAATTACTTAGCTCATCAATATGGCTGCTTCATACTCCTTCTAGCATTTCATCTGCTACTATGCAAGTAACTATTTTGCATAAACTGAAATATTTACTCATGTTTTTTAAATGTGACTCTGCCTAGTTAAACACTGTTGATATTTTGTGAATTTTCAGGTCTATGAGGTACTGAAGAGGACAAGATGCACTAGAGCAAAATACTCCATGGGTACGGTCTTTATCTCAAAAACATTGTATTAATCAATACACACTCATTACATGTCTTTTAAAAAAAATCAGAAAGCAGTACAATTACCATCACACAGAAGTGCAGGTCCAGAGATCATCTTTGCCATTGTGTCAAACAAGCCAGATGTACGAAGTATCTGCTTTTTCATCTACACAGCACAGTGAGGACTAAAAGTGTCAGCTAAGTACTGAGATTATATAGCTTTAGCAAAGTTCAACAGTCTCTTAAATGTTCTGCAGAGGTAGGTGGAAATCACATTTCCAAGTTACAAGCAAGTCTCCAGTCTAATCCTCAAAAATGTGCTATGTAATTGTTTGTCATAATTTAGCTATAAAGTCTAGATGGCAATGTTTTTCTCCTCTAAAAAAACGGTTACTGCATATGCTGGTCCATATCCATATGTATACATACCCATAGTGGGCATATGGATTTACCTATACAAGCTAAACCTTGTACTATGAGCTCTATCTCATTGTTTCTTAACTGGCTGATAAAAAATTACATTGTGCACCTTTAAGTTTTTAAACATGCACAAAGTTACTGAGGTGAGAATAAAGCAAGTCAAATTGAGTGCAGGCCACAATTTAAGCAAGTTACAGGTCAAATTATAGAAAATTCTAAGGATTTCCCCTAGTGTTGACATCTTAAGGTCCCAAATTATGCAAAATACACTTTTTTCGTGGTTTTCCAATAAAAGTACGTGTCCCAAGCCCATTAACAGACACCTCCAAAATGAGTGAAGTGCATCCTCTCACCATTTTGCTTGCTCCACCTCTTGAAAAAAGGGGGCTCACATGCTCTTTTTCATATTTTTTCTCCCTTTTGACATCAGGAGGGGAGTAGTCACACCTCCAGCTAGGCGACACTCCCAGTGCTGGAGGCCTGTGCCACCTCTTGAATCCGATTGTGTCTACCCACAGTCACCATTGTTTCCCTCGCTAAGGGGCTCCAGTAGATCAAAAAGATGCTTAATGTACAGGCAAAGCACACTAATTGCGCTGTTGTTGGCTGCAGGAATGAGCACAAAAGTCTTCATCCATTCCTTAACTCTGACCCTAATAAACCCCCCGCTGAACTGTTTAACCTTCTTTACTCTATATTTAGCCAGTTAAGCCTGGTGTTAGCATCACGACTAATATTGATAGCATGTATTGTGGGATCAGGCCTGGAGTGTGTTTACTGATGGTCAGTCAGTAGGTTTGGCATGGAACTTGATGCCTTTAAGGGTACCTACCCAACTACATCAGTACTCAAGAACATCTTTTTTTACGAATGAAGAAGTTTATAAAGTTTATTAAACAAAGAAAATAAAACAAAATTAATCAAAAACAAACAAGACACCTAAAAAATGATTACTTTAGAGGCAAAAGAAACAAAAGAAATTGGTGGAGATCTTAAACTGATTATGGATTAAAAGTTACGTTGTCAATATAATACAAAACATAAATCAGAGAAGATTGCAGCACTGTTAGAGTGGGTGAAAACAGAAACTGGATTTATAAATGTTTGGAGAAAGTAATATCCTGATGAACGAAACAACACATATTACTTGAACGCCCACAATAAATACTTAAGATTATTACTTTTTTTTTTTTTCCATGTATAAATCAGATTTAGAAAAGTAAAACAGTGCTATATTGGCAGTGTAGATATCAGATCATGCCATTGAATCTATAAATCTAACACTAGCTGTGGTAAAATGCAGTTTTTGTCATTCTGATCCTTTTTAAATTTAATGCTAATTTGAGCCTGTTTAGAGAAGCACATGAAAGTGTATAACATGTCTTTTCTAGTTGTCAGTAGGTGGTGCCCTAAAAATTACATATTATTGACATGTTGATGGGTTTAGGCCAATACTCCTAACACACGTTAAATGTGGTGCATATCAGACAATGTACATTGGATTCATGAGCATTTTTTGTTTCATGGAGAATTGCTCAAAATGGCTGCCACTCCACAGGCACACTGTCAATTACTCCTTTATTATTCCTTTACTCCTAATAAAACCTTTTGATAACTTTTCATCACACGGGTGTAAAGAGTAGGAATATACCGATTATCAGCCAGGCCGATTATCAGCGCCGATATTCAGCATTTTGACGCATATCAGCATCAGCCTTTTTCTTTTTAATCAGACGGCTGATAAGAGATCAATTTAAAACTGGGTTATTTTGGCTCTGATGCAGCCACGCCTCTCTGTCTGCAGTCACTACTCTGTCTCCAGCATTGTCCCACCCACAGCACCAACTGATTGGTTACAGCCAATAGCAGTGAAGCATGTCTATTGTCTAAGATAAAAAAAACCTTGCAAATCTGAAAAGCTGTTTAATAAACATATGCTTAAAGGTATTTAAACAAAGTTAAGTGTTGGAGTTTGTATTATTCAAAATTTTGACGCCAATATTTTCACTTTTACTGCAAATGCAGCTCCAAATATCGGTTATCGGCCTCCTTGACTACTAATAATCGGTATCAGTATCGGTATCGGCCCTGAAAATACCATATTGGTCTATCTCTAGTAAAGAGTGTATCATTGCAATTTCAAGTGTTAAAATCTTTAGGAGGAATTTGTTTAAATCTGTAGGAGGAAATAGCAAAAAAAATGTTTAAAAAAAGGCACAGTAAAACTCAAAATGGCTGACTTCCTCTTGGGTTTAGGTCATAGCTCCAAGTGGGATCTTTTGTACATCTTGACATGATACATGTACTTACAAAATTTCGTAACTCTATATTTAACGCCTGCTGGGGCTGCTTGGTCGAAAGCATGAACCCGCCTGAAAGCATGACATTTCTGTCATTTCTTTCCCGCCCATGACAAAAATGTATATCAGATATTAATATTAGACATGTTCAACAAATGTGGTAAGTTTGGTGAGAATACGCTGATGACTGAAACACTTTGGTTTTTCATGGCAAAATACCCAAAATGGCTGCCTCACCAGGACTACACCCCTAATTGAGGAAAAAGCCTTTGATAGCTCTTTATCACAAAGGTCTTAAGTGTTTCCAGATATAATTTTAAGATTAATTTTGTAGGGGAAATTAGTTAAAGAATGACACCTGGTCATTGAGAGTCATTTCCTGTAGCCATTAGGTGGCACTATGAGTATGACCAAATGTCATATTGTCAGGTCATTTTGCTATTGTGAGGGTAGATGTGTTGAAGGCAGGACTCTTATCAAATGGGTGCAGATTGAACTTTTAACACAAAAGTTACAACAAAATTGTTTTTCATGGTATGACATGAACGTTGGCTGCCACATAACGGCCACACCCTTTAACGATAACGTGATCTTTTGCTCTCTTTTGATTACAAAGTGATCTAGATGACACATACCAAATTTGAAGTCAATCTGATGAATGCTCTAGGACAAGTTCAAAAAAGTACAACTCATTAAAATCGCCCAAAATTGCCACATAATTCGAAATGGGCGACTTCCCGTTGGGTGTAGGCAATGGGTCTAAGAGACCTTTTTTTGGATCTGGACCTAATACACGTGTACCATTTTTCGTGCATGTCAATGATACAGACATGGGGGCCTCTGTTTAAGGGGTGTTGCCAAGCCATTTAGCCTTACTTTTCAGCAAAAACTGTAACATTCGTGAACTTTAAACTGCAACTGATGGGCATGCCAAAATTGGTAAGTTTTCAAGCATGTTTAAGTGGCCAAAAAAGCAAATGATGGAGACAAAAAATAATAAACGGAGCTCGGGCCTTAAATATCTTGCATAATAAGTATATCTTATAGACAAAATAAATCTAATAACAATCAATGAAATCTACAAAATAGAGGAAAAAAAATTTACAATTAAATTTATATACAATTAAAAAAATATAGCCAAAACTTTTGATGTGAGATGGAGGAGGTAGCAGAAAGTAAATACTCTATAAGCCAAAATTCTACTTTCCTTGAATTTACACCTTTTTTCTAAATGCAATTCCTTTTCCTTTTTTTCTAAATTTCATTTTCTTTCTCTGTTATTCAAAAGTTTTAAACAAATGATCTTTACTACTCTTGAGGTTATTATTCTTTCTCATATTCTTATTGTTTAAGTGTTGGGATTATTGGGTGGGATGGGGTTGGAGGGAAATATAGTAGTTATAAAGATGCCTTAAGCCTCTGTATCTGTACTTTCGTAAAGTAATTACATTAAGGGATTACAAACTGACAAATAAGAGTACAAAAAAGAAGAAAACTGTTGCTTACTTGCCTATTTAAATTGTGCACAAACCATTATAAAGGCATGGCAAGATTGATGAAACAGAGAAATGACAAATTGCATTCAGGCCTATTTAAAATGATAATATAAACATTACTGCATATGCTGGCGATGTTTTGTCAAAAGCTACCATGGCTCTGCCTTTGTTGTTTGTTTTGTTCGATAGCAGTTATGAGGTTGTTTCATTGCTGCTGTTGCTGCATGAAAGATCACAATCCATGTGAACAGTTCTTCAGGCCCTCATACTGGAATGGAGCTGACCCACTGCTAGTTACTTCTCCTACAAGCAAACAAAACAAACTGTTTTCCAAGACCAAACTACAAATATACTTGAACCAAACCCACAGAAATTGTGGGGCCATACACGTAGAACTGTTCAGAGTAAAATGGATTTAATCACTAACTTGAAAAACTTCATCAAAAAGAAACATGCTGGCAAGACACAAACCTAGACTACTGACTGAAATAACAGAGTGGGCTTCTGTAAATGTAATGTAGCCATTTTTTGATAGTCTCTCATAGGAGAATTTATAATTCAGCACGCCCAGTACTAGCAGTAAAAGACAGTTCTGTGTCAAAGGAAAAGAATAAGATGAGCTCAGCTAATGTGAGAATTATACCCTGATTGAAAATGTGAAATGTCATTTTAAGAGACTACTTCTTTGTGTCTTTGGGTTCCTCCTGTAATCCATTCTCAATTTGGCTCGTTGATTTTTCAAGTGAGAAAAATTCTTTTAACTCCTTAGCAAAAGTGGATATGGAAATTGAAAAACGTGTTACTTGAGTTAGGGACCTACCAGCCTGTGGAAAATATGTAACTATAGTAATGTGAGCTTCACTCTACAGTATTTGCTGGCTAGTTTGGTTGATTACCATTCAAGTCAGTAATTTACATTGAGTTGTGTTGTCAGATAATTGTAGATTGTTGAATGTGACTTTTTATTCACTGTATTTATATTTTTATATAGCAGGAATAGTATTACCTAAAAAGTTGTTGGGAGCTGTGTTTGTCCTCTGCTAGATTACCATCCTGTTAAATATGCCTTTTTACAGGGATCACCAGTCTGCTGGCTAATGGTGTCTATACATCCGCTTATCCTCTGCATGATGTAAGTATCACTTTAACACCTCTTCTTGACAAGTCTGAATACAGTGGCTAGAACTTTCATGTACAGCCACGGAATCATTCTGAGAGTTTCTAAAAGAAAAATTACTGGAGCAACCTCTAAGTAATTTTAGTACAATAATCATCATTTGTGACTAGAAATACTTTCGGGGTATTTCTACTGTCAGGTTTCTGACAATTAAATTATTTTGTGAAATAAAAGTATTTTATATTTTATGAATGACAAAGTTTATTGATGAAAATTTCAAATTTTTGTGGGTGTTTGTTTACCTGTTTCTGTGTCACAGGGAGACATAGAGGGGGTGAATGCAGAACCTAATGACAGGAAGGTAAGTAGATGGACCAGTCAATAGAATAATCAGTTAAGTGATTATAATAGTGCTGTCAGGCTTCACCCCTTAAAAAAACGAGATTTTGATAGAGTGTTGCAGTGTTGTATCTCTGTATCAGTCAAATTAGGAAGGCAAGGGCTCTCAAGATGTTTCTTAGCTTGTATTTTCCTAAATAGTCATGCCGAAAAAGTTACTTTTAATTCTTTAACAAAGGCACAGATTAAAAAAGAAATTCTGCATTTTTTAAACTGCTTTTCTTGTCATAATAGTGTCCATTCTGCAAATCATACTTTTACTCACTACCTCCATTGTAGAAACACATTCAGAAACACTGGTAAAATAAAGTTCATTGAACAAACCATGTGCAGGTGAACAGATAGTTTGCTAGTTGGTTAGCCAGCAGTAGATCTGGGTAATGCAACTCCCTGCAACAGCTCAACTCAGGAGAATTATTTCTGTTCTTTTGCTTGAACTCAGATTCAAGTATTTGATTTAATTTTGCATTGTATTAGGTTGTTTTGCCTTTTGCTGCTACATATCCTTTTGCACTATTGTACGATGGGTACCTTGTACCCTGTATCTATCGTACAATACCCGGGGTACATTTTAAACACACAAATTTTACACTGTTTCTATCAGGTACCGATAGAGAATTATTAAGGCCTAATGCTCTCAAATTTTTAGTCCCTTTTTCTTATACAGAATAATGTACAAAGGTATTTTTGTTTTTAAATTGAAACTCTGGGCTAGTTTAAATACGTTTGTAGGGCTTGTCCACAATGATATATCACTAAGTAACTGCCACACTTAAGTAGTTGTACAATTAAAGATAGTTTAAATAATGAGTATGCGGGATGACAGACCATGCTAACATGACAGCATACTCACACATTTTAGAGTCTTTTTCCTCCTGCTGTACAAGAATCAATTAGGTGATTGGCAAGAAAATTACTGCGAGTGCTGAGGCAAAAATCATCCCCTCTCCTGCTTGCACTCTATAATTACACTGTAGGCTGTGTGTCACTAAGGCAACAGTCTAATAACTCTCCCTCTGTTGTTTTCAGCAGAATTGCTTTATTCTACATCCTGGTAATTTCAAGTACCTCCACAACAATATTATGCAAATCACAAACCCATGTATAGAGGTATAAGTAAAGGTTTTCCTCAGCTTTAGGACTGAGTGTTAAGATTTCATGTTGAACAATAAGCATAATTTATATGTTGTAGATCACAGCAGATCCAACTTCTGCTGTGATCTTGAATCTGAACTGTCCTCTGGGCCCTCTTGTGATTATAAGTCTGCACTTGTCATCTTGCAGATCTCTATTCTGCCACTCAGTGTGATTGTGTTTTCGTTTTTTTTGCTTCTTTACAGGGATTTTTGTACTTTTTGCCTTGTTGTAATAGGCACATTGTGCATAGACTGTACCCTGGTTTAGTTTTTGTCAATTACTTAAACCAGAGGAAATTTAAAAACAGTATTTGTCATCATTGAATGTGATTGTCTGCCGACTACAGTGTTTTGTTTTACATTTTAGATCTCACAAATATCACTGCTTAATTTGATTACAGCTGAGTTATGGACTATTAGTTGTTGAAAAAAGCAAAGGACAGAAACATACACATACACTCAGATTTCTCCTGTATAATTTATTAGATGGTGATCTGTTGTTCTGCCTTTTTTTCAGGATTTTTTTATTGCATTGATTTGTGGTAAACTGCTGCTTCTTTGTAACTCCAATACAAATATGATCACTTGCATATTTGCATATATATTTTTTGTACATTAGCGAACTGGCCAGGAAGCAATGTAATGCATAATACCATAGCATCAAATGTAAAGAATTTGAAAAAAGATCAGTCTCTGTAAAAAATATAATTGAAAATATTATTAGACATTTATAATAGCAAGTGCAGTCTTCAAGCGACAAAAATGCAGTTTAAGTGGATAGTGTAAAGACAATCATAGTTTCTCCAATGGGTTACGCTGCCGCCACTGTGCCATGCTGTGCCCCTACCCTACAGTTACAAAACTTTTGTTAAGTACCAGTCATTTGCACAGCAGAATGTGTGAAAATAGGGTTCAGGTTTAAATATACTGACATTTCCTCTGGAAACACTAATTGTTCATTTGACCAAATTCTAAAGTACTGACATTTACTTTGGCAAAAACAAAAATCCTTTATGTTGACGTCATAATCAGATCAACTACAATATATATATTCAATAAAATAAGACTGTCATTTCACCGATTAAACATAAGGTACTAATCTAATATTAAATGTTTAATTTTAGCAATTTATTTAAAATCAATTCAAAGGATTGTTCTATCACTCTGATTACTGATAGAAGTAAGCCATACTCTTTTCATTTTATAACATTTTTTCATGCAATGATCTTATTCACATTTACATTAACATTACATACATTAATGCACACTTCAGTAGTATAGAAATGTTAATATTTGTTAATGATATCAAATAAATATCAGTCACTTAAAATCACATCACTGGTGTTACTGCTTCACAAAACTCTTTTACTTTTCAAAAATTACAATGACTCTTAAGTTCTTCTTAAGTTAAGACTAGACTTTAATCATGCAGTGGACAAAGGAATATGGTAAGTCAAATGTACTTTTTAAACTCTATAAAATCTAGTGATTTATTTTATTACTTTAAAAATTTTATTGAAAATTTAAATGATCTTTAATGATTTTTAAATGACAAAACAGAATGGATTCATCAAGTTTAGAACTTAGTTAATGCAAGAAATTTTAGGAAGTTAAGTAGGAATACATTTAAAGCAGATTTGTACTACGCAGATTCCACCATTTCTGAATGGCCCTAATAAAAAAAAAAAAAAAAAACAGTGTATGAGCATCTATGGTAATCATGAACATATGCATTTCTATACAGCTGCTGTACGAGGAGTGGGCCAGCTACAGTGTCTTCTACAAGTACCAGCCTATTGGACTTATCAGGTCAGAACTATTGCAATGCTTTTGTCATCCCCTGAGGAGAAATACAAACATACATTTCCAAATTCCCGTGTTTCTCAGTTGTCCTAATTGCTCTTACAGTGGCATTAAGTGCCTTTACTGATCTGCCATCATACAAAAAGCAGATAAGCAGCCCCATAAGCTAGTTGATACTCTGCATGTGCTTTTCTAAGGAAACAATAGCCATGTGCTGGGCTGTATGTGGAACTGATGTAACATGTTACACATGATGAGCACTATCAGCAGTTTTATTAGTGTCATTAAATTATCTTGTTTCCAAGATTGCTGCAGAAAGCTTGATAAGGTCGTTAAGTACAGGTGGGAACACATCCAAGACACATTGAGGACGCATTTGAAATTGGATCACTCAAACCACATTTGGAGGTGGTGTGAGCCACATGTGGCCATATTCTTTAGAAGTGGAAACAACAATCCGTCCCAGGCCACAGTGAAGGACCACCTACTCAACTGATGTCTTCTGTGTATGCTCTAGTGTACTAGTAGCACTAGTGCACCAACGGTGTCATATAAGTGCGAGAAAACAAACAACAGCCATAACAACCAATAACAACTCTGCAAATGAATTTCAAAGAGCCCATGGAGATATAAAAAGAATACCTAAAACATCCTTGTCAACTGTGTTGTTTTGATTTGGGCACCAGGTTTTTCTCCTGCTTTTAATATCCTGCAGACAGGAAGAGCATTCTTCTTCTTTATTTTTCCGGTTTTCAGCCAGGCATGGTTTAGCCTGCCTCCCGCAGGTAAAAACAGCAACACAATTTATCTCTGCAAACGAAAATGATGTGTGTGTTAATTTGCATATAGAGCCAGGGAGTTAGATCAGATCTTAAGTTATGGTTTCCAGAGACACTTTGGGGATGCATGTTAATCCCAGGTGGGAACACACATGATTGTCTGTCCATGGTACTGTCCACTTGTGATCCTGATCACTTAGGACAGATTGAAAAACCAGATGGGAACATGCTCTTAGTTATTTTCCACATCAAAAACAAGTTTAGTCAAGTTTTATTTACATAGCTCCAAGTCACAACAAAAGATGTCTCAAGACACTTTACATATAGAGTAGGGCAAGAAGAGTAGTAGAATACAGTAGTAGAGTACAGGGCAAGACTGATTAAGACAACAAGACAGGAGTTGGGGAAAACAAATGGTAGAAATGTAACTAGTAAAAGCTCTCAAATGTGGAAATGATGTCTGCCTCCTGGACTGTGGTTGGAAGTTGGTTCCACAGGGCCACAGGACAGGAGCTTGATAACTTAAGGCTCTGACTTAAAGCTCTACTTTTGGAGACCATTGGAACTACAAGTAAACCTGCACCCTGAGACTGCAGAGTTCTAATGGGATGATAGGGCATTATGAGCTCCTTAAGATATGAAGGTGTCTGATCATTAAGAGCTTTGTAGGAGAAGGATTTTGAATTCTATTCTGGATTTCACAGGTAGCCCGTGCAAAAAAGCTAAAACTGGAGAAACGTGTTCTCTCATTTGAATTCTAACAAGTACATGTGCTGGCGCATCTTAATTCAACCATAGACTCTTAAAAGACTTATTGGGGCAGCCTGACAATAAGGAATTGCAATAGTCTAGATAAGAGGTAACAAATGCGTGGACTAGTTTTTCTGTATCCTTTTGAGACAGAACAGGCTTGATTTTTGCGATGCAGGAAGCTGAAATTAAAAGTTGAATGAGAACGGACCGACATTCTAAAACTTTATAAACTTTAGTGTTTAATGGTAAGGTGTGTTAAAATTATTACTAAAATAGGTCATTTGAGAGTGATGTATTGATGTTGTAAATGTACTTGGTGTCTCCTCCAACAGGAAGTACTTTGGGGAGAAGGTTGGATTATATTTTGCCTGGTTAGGTGTCTACACACAGATGCTGATCCCTGCAGCCATTGTTGGAGTCATTGTATTCCTCTATGGCTGTGCCACCGTTGATGATAACATACCAAGGTACACAGCACGCACAAGCACTAACACACACACGCACATGCACACCCACACACACACACTCACGCACACACACACACGAAGCATTCCACAGCCCCTTACCCTTACCCTTACCCCATCCAACACAACTAAATGCTAATCTAGCCCTCACTCAAACCTTAACCTAAATCTAATGTAAGCCCTACAACAATGATGTCAGAAGATGGTGTAAACACAAAAAAAAATTTGAATCCTTGTTTTTTAGGATCCAATAAACAAGCTGACACCAAAACTGAAATTGCTTCAGTTGTCAGTGACTGATCTGTGAAAGACGATCTGACAGCTGCAATTCCATCCTGTCAATTGAGGCATTATCATTACAATAATTCCTAATTTGTTATTAATGTGTGGGGACAAAACCCTGACATAAATGAAAGGTGTGTGTGTGTCTTAGTGAAACGATATGAACACCTATACCCATGCTGTTAACTTCAAAATTTATATCTTTGTTCTCGAAAATATTATAATAGGATTTGGCATCCCCTTCTTCGTTGTCATTCCAAGCTGAATGACTGGTTTTGATGGTTCATTTTGCTGTGATAAGATTTACCGTATTTTCCGCACTATAAGGCGCATCGGATTATAAGGCGCACCTTCAATGAATGGCCTATTTCAAAACTG
>JAQMCX010000077.1:0-16799 GCA_029814765.1 Acanthurus leucopareius | reverse complement strand
CGTCACAGTCTTCATCATCATATCTGACTTTTTATTTAGTTTTTATTTAGTTTTCGTCCGTGAAAAAGGTTCGTTGATGAATATAATTCGTCATAGTCTTCGTTAACGAAATTAACACTGCTTCTCACCTCTGCCTCCAGGACTGCTCACCATTTCACTCATACGGCTTCACACAAAGGCCTCAGACCACCTCAGCTGTTTCCTCTCAGCTCCAAGAAGCAGCTCTTCTCCTCTAAAGTTCTTTTGTGAGTTTGACCTCTTTTACATCTCTAAAGGTTGAGACAGTCCACGAGTTCATTCTGATGCACATTTACCTAAAACCAGTGACCACAGGTGTATACAGGTGTGTACAGGTGTGTGCAGGTGTGTGCAGGTGTGTGCAGGTGTGTACAGGTGTGTCCAGGTGTGTGCAGGTGTGTGCAGGTGTGTACAGGTGTGTGCAGGTGTGTGCAGGTGTGTACAGGTGTGTGCAGGTGTGTGTTTGGACGTAACTCTGACTGGTTCTTCTGCAGCTGCTGCATCACTCCACCTGTGAGAGTCCCACCTGAGAAAAGATGGAGTGTGAACACAGTTTTAAAGAATTTAAAATACTTTTTATTCTGGGCAGCAGAGATGAAATCCGTCCACAGAAAGGATTCAGTCTGTTTTCTGGCAGAAAACTTGGGCCTCGTGTTCAGAGGTGCTGACTCGGATCCCACAGTTTCACATTCAGCTGCAGACAACTCCGCCGTATTTTAGGTGCCAAAAACAAAATATCACACTGAATTATTGTTTCATGCATCAAGAGCTGAGTTTGCAGAGTACAGAGACCTGAGTCAAAGGTCAGTGCAGCGGTTAACAGCACTTCCACGGGTTCACCGGGCCGGCAGTCTGCTTTTATTACACGGCTGCACTGAATCTGTGGCCACGGGACGATTTCTGCACCCTGTTCTGGAAGTCAAGCTGTCTCTAAAATGGCATTTTTGTGTTTAAACTGCACTGAATAAAAGATACTGACACAGATGCATACGAAATGAAAACTGTGACACACTATCACGTGATGAAAGAGGCTGATGTCACTGGATCATTCAGGATCTGCTCACGTTCTCATCAATGGATCCAAAGTTTTTTAAATTTCAGTCAGATTTTAACTATTAAAAGTCTTTTTAATAGTTTAATATTTTCTCCGCTGTCACAGTGTCGGATACTCTCCTTTGCTGTGTTTGCTGATTCATAAATTTTCCTGTTTGTATCTAAACTAATCAAATCTAAACACACTTATCACACATGCACACACACATCACTTAAACCTGACAGCCTCAGCTGTGTTTGCTGTCCAGTTTTCCGTCTCTGGACTGAGTGTGTGTGTCGTTTTGAAAGGTGTTCTGTTTTTTCACACACTAAAAGCCTGTCAACCTTAAAGCCCTGCTGCATTCAGAGGGGGGGGGGGGCTGTCCCCGGTTTGACATCCCGGTGGGAAGTTCAGGGTCGGGCCATCCCTCCTGTCGTTCGCTGTCCTCCATGTGGTCCTCAGTCTGCATCTCCATCCAACTCATGTTCAGCCCTCAAGTTGAAGCTGAAGTTCACATCCAACGATGTCGATGCAAAGTATCTTTTCATGTCTTTCTGGATCTCTGCGTCTTCTTAAAAGGTTTGCATGAGCTGCTTTACCTGCATGTTGAGCACGGAAGTATCTGCACATATAATGCATGCATAATGCACGTTTCCTCTTTTCCCGTTGCTCCTCTTCACCAGAGTTTCTCAGACTTCAGACGGGAACCAAACGCAGAGTTTCACGCTGATACATCAGAGTTTGTTTCAGTCTGCAGTCACGTTTGTCCTCTTCAGGACTCACTCTCAGATTTACTCCCAATTTAGCTTTTTCCAGATTCAAGGATGCAGTTTTACTCTTTGTTTCATTTTGTTCTCTGTTTCTAACAGCAGAGAGACAATACGAAGGGATTATTTCACAGCCAGTTCAAAAAGACTATAAAATACATTAATAAAAGCACAAACAACTGGTTGATTAACCGAAAAAATTAATCTGCAACTTCTTTAATTATCAGTTAATCACTTCTTGTACTTTTTGATTAAAAAAAAACAAGCGAATGATGAAACCTGACTATTAACTGAGACTTTTTGTGCTTTTTTAAATATAATTGTAAACTGAATTTGGGCTGTAAGACAAAAAAAAAACCTATTACAAGACATCAAGTTAGTTCCTGAACTTTCTGATGGACAATTTTCTCTATTTTTGATATTTTACAGATAAAATCAGCAATCTGCTCACTGAGAATCAGCAGATTTTCCATAAATGATTGTAAACATAATGAAAGCTGCAGTTCTGGACTGACTGTAGCAAAAAATATAACACATGATGCCTATGGTATGCTGGTAAACCATCCATCCATCCATCCATCCATCCATCCATCCATCCATCCATCCATCCATATGTGGATACTGTATGTTTTTTTATCTGCTGTCAAATCTTGTCTCTGTAATTTTTGCCTGCTGGTGTTATTTGTGTTCTTCTTCTTCTTCTTCCCTCTCACTCTCTCTCTCTCTCTCTCACTCCCTCTTTATTATCTTTGCTGCTCTCTCCCTCTCCACTCTACGAGGCAATAAAAAAGCACCAAGAGTGTGGGAGTTGATCGCTGCTTCACGCTGCTGCTCAGCTGACAGGCAGGAGAGATGACGAAAGGAAGGAGAGGAGGACAGAGGAGCACAGAAGGAGAGGCGAGGAGATGGCATGCAGGAGAGAGAGAGGGAGAGAGAGAGAGAGAGAGACAGACAGACAGAGAGAGAGAGACAGAGAGAGAGACAGGGAGAGAGAGAGGAAAAGAGTGAGAGCAGGAGGGAAAGAGAGTGTTTTGTGTCTGCAGCTGCTCGGCTGACTAAGAGGATGGAGAGCAGAACACAATGTGCTCTATGTGTGTGTGTGTGTGTGTGAGTGTGTGTGTGTGTGTGTGTGTGTGTGTGTGTGTGTGTGTTGTACACATCTTGTGTGTTGCAGCTTGTGTACTTTGTGCATGCTGCAGAACGTGTGCATGAGCTCCTGAATGCGTTTGCATGGCTGGATGTGAGGAACAGCGAGCGTGGAATGAGGTGAGGAGCTTTGTTTTGCTGCTCAGATGAAGGTGACGTTGACCCAAATACTGAAGAACAGGTTTCACATGAAGAAACGAGCCTCGGAGGACCAGCAGCAGCAGCAGCAGCAGCAGCAGCAGCAGCAGCAGCTCAGCCACAGAGCTGCTAACAAGAAGAGATTTAATGACTGGTCATCTGTCACACAGAGAGGAGAAATACTCTCTTCAAACAGCTGCTATCATGCAGTTTGATCTACACAGAAAGTGTTTTGTTAACTTCAGTGATCCTGAGTTTGATCAGGTCAAGACTTCTGTTTGTTCAGCTCTTTATTTATGGAGCTCTTCACAGAGCTGCTGGCTTCAGCTTACAGTCTTTTCTCCAGTCGTTTCTGAACTGGTAGTGGAAGCACAAACCAGTTACAGACCATAAAAAAATCTCACAAAGCTACTTGTTCTCTAATTAAAAGGAAAAAAATCACCAACCACGAGAATTCTGTTCAGCACACAATTAGTTTTCATCTCCACCCGTCCTTGGCTCTGCCCTGTGATGTGGCTGTGCAGCAGCAGCTGGGGGTGTGTGCAGCTGTGTGCAGATGTGTGAAGGTGAAGCAGAGCCGGGAACAAGAACTGCACGCTCAGCAAAAAGCATCAGGAAAATAAATGAAGTTCAGAAAATGGGGCAAACAAAGAGGCGGCGGCTCCGGTTTCACTGAACACATCCAGGGTCTTTAATGGTGTTTATGCAAATGAAATGTGTTCAGAAAGACACACAGGAAGCTCCACATCCAGGTTTATTCATCTTCATTTCACTGGCTGATTGGAGTCCCTGCTCTGCGATAAAAATCCAGTCGGATTAACAGAAATGATGCATGCTGGTACTTAAACGTAACAGTCAGAGTGATGGTTGAATCAAGGCTCACTAAAGCAAACCCCAACAAACATCATGAACCCTCTCAGACAGAAACACGAGCTCTTACAGGTGAGTTCAAATAAACTGCAGAGTCCACCAGTGAACACAGGAGTCTCCGCTGCAAAGTCTGATTTATTTTTGATTTAAGGAGCTTGAAGATCCAGAGAGGACTACTCTCAGTCCTAAAAGAACATTAAAAGAACATCAGGTTAACTAGTATTTGAATACTTCTGTTGTAAAACTGACAGCGAACCAAAACACTCTGACAGACCAGGAATCAAGTCTGATGGTTTGTTGCAGCAAACACAAGTTCCTGCACCATTATTTCCTTCTGTCTCCTCACAGATCTGCTCAGTGAGAACCTGTTCATGAAAAACCGTCCAATGATTCGATGATTGTAAATCCACAGAAATGAATTTATTTCATTTTGAATGCTGCTGCTGTAATAAATGCTTGTGTAAGCGAGCAGAGAGACAGACAGGATGAGAGACGCTCTCAGAAACTGCAGGAGTCTGAACTCAGCACGTAAAGAGCCCGCAGAAACACTCCCTTCAAACCATTTCACAATAAATAACAATAAATTATACATTTTTATTTGATGCACTTGCAAAGTAAATAGATGCTGCAGGCTGTAAACATAATGAATCCAAACAGTGTGTGTGTGTGTGTGTGTGTGTGTGTGAATGAATACTGTATGAATCTGTGTGTTTGAGTGCAGGTCAGTCAGTCCTTGTGTGCGCGTGTGTGAGTGTGTGTGTGTGTGCGTGAGTGTGTGTGTGTGTGTGTGTGTGTGTGTGTGTGTCTGCGGTCCCTCTGCAGAGGTCCGCCCTCTTATAAAAGCCACTTTATGTGCAGATTTATAGGAGCTTGTGATTTTCTTATTTATGAGGAGCATCATTTCCTAAAGAGCTGACAGACCTCAGAGTTGCCAGCAGCACAGTGTGTGTGTGTGTGTGTGTGTGTGTGTGTGTGTGTGTGTGTGCTCTCATATTTCACATTTCAGCATTAAGCTCATTCTCTCCATCAGGACTGAAACAATGCAGAGTTCACTGATTTCTAAGCATCAGCCTCTCTATGTGTCTTTTTATTTCTGTTTGTTTCTGTTCAGTATCAAGAGTGCATTTAGAGACAAACACGTTTAAATTGATTAGAATTCCTCTGAAAACTACTTACTTCCACATAATAAACAGAAAAACAATGCAAATTCTCAAATTAAATGAGTCTTAATAGTGAGTCTTCGTCTGTGTGCAGCTCCGGCTCAGTGACGTTTGGAGCTAAAATGCTAACATTAGCTCACTAACATGCTAATAACAGCTACACTAACATTTGATCTCTTTAATAATGTTTTATTACAATCACCACTCAGGTTCAGTGCGTTAACATTCTGACATTTGCTGACATAAACGCAGAGTGCAGTGGTGGCTGATGGGAACGTCCGTGTTGCAGGTCATAAACAGAGAGTCTGAGGTGATGCAGTTCTGCAAAAAGTTACCGAGTCACTGAAGTGATGAAGAAACATTTCAATCTGCACCAAAACGGTGGAAACTTCTCACTTTTCTCTGCTGTAATTATGTAGGTGGAAACATTCATGTCAACAGTGTTTCACTGCTGCGGCTGGATTCACTGTGGGGAGATAAAACTTTGTGCAGAGTCGTGTCTGCTCTCATTATTTCATGTTTCTCTTCATCAGAAAGACTTTTCCTCCAAATCTGACTCACTGATTTAAGTGGCTGTAAATGAGTATTTTGAATTTATGCACCAAAATTAATTCCTTGTATTGAAAAAGTGCACGTATCTACTTTGGAAAGGAGGATTAAAACTGATTTATCTGTAGATTCACTGCAGCTGTGTCACTGCCACCAACACTCACATCCCACCAGTGCTTTATGTTTTTGCTTTGTGTATTTTTTTAAATTATTTTGTCATTAAAAATGATTTATTTTGCTCTGAGCCTGTTCAAACCTCACTGTGACCATCAGCACTCAAAGGACCCTTGTTGTTGGGTCCATTTATGTAATAAGTTCCACAGCAGTGAGTCTCTGATCCCAAACATGTGACACATGCTGCATCATGACTCTATTACATCACTTTTGTCCCAAAAACAATAAGAATTCAGCAAGTCAGCACGAACAGATGCAGAGAAGTCAGAAGAGACGCAGTAAAGTTCGTTATCTAAATCACTTCAGCTCCTCTTGACAGCGTTATTATGAAACACACAGCAGTTCGTTGGAAACATCAGGTTTTTTTTTTACATGATTACATAATAACAACTTTATTGCAAAAGACAAGAGTGGACAAACACATGGCTGACGGTCGGTGTTATTCAAAGAGACGCGGTGGAAAACATTGCAGCCAGCAGACCTGTCGGCCGCAGAAGAAACGCATCCTCGTCTCCAGCAGATCATTAAATCAGTGTGTCGGCGATGAGACGCGTCCTGATGGAGATTAACAGGAAGCATCCACAGGCGCCCACTCTGTCTTCTCTCAGTCTAATGAGAGCTGATGTGGAGGTGGGTCTTTCTGCAGCCAGAACTTTCTGCTCAGCCCTCTGGAGGCTCACTGCAACCCTGCATCCCACCACCCTCCCACCTTTTACACTGAAAATCCTTGATATTGTTATGCACAGTCACTTCCTGTTTGTGTGGGCTGGTGGTGCTGAAATACAGACTCATGGGGGGGGGGCTTCCCTGGATTTTCTCCCAAAGCTGCTTCTTCACTCTGTTTAGGGACTAAAGTTATTACAAAGTATAAATTCCATTTGTTTTTCTTTGCAGTAAAATGTTGGTTTTGCAAAAACACAAAACGCTGCACGAACACGAGCTGCAAGCACGAACATTTATAAAAACAGTAATCAGAAAGCTTAATCACATTTGTTTCCTTCTGACTGTTGTTGCTGTTCAGTGTTCAGCTCATGTGAGGTGACTCCCTAACAAATCAAACAACCAAAGATGCACCAAGAATAAAATAAAGTCTCCTTTTTCTCTAAAAGTATAATAAGTTCTGTGGCTTTGTGTTGTTGTGACCCACATCTCATGCAACAGTTGGTGCAAAGCTGCAACAGTCTGCAGGCTTCTTCTCCAGAGTTTCTCCTCAGTCCTCAGCTGACTGCTGTGACACTTTGGTGCATCTTTGTAATCTGTGTGTGTGTGTGTGTGTGTGTGTGTGTGTGTGTTTAGGCAAAGACCTGGACGTTTGATTTGCCGTCCAGCTCTTGTTTGATCCACAGTGTCTCACTTCTGTGGCAGCAGACTCAGCAGGCTCGGCTCCAACTGCAGATGCTTCATCTGATCAGATCACAAAGCAGCTCGTCTGAAAAAGTGAAGATGCTCAGATAAACTCCTCATATTTAATATTCTTCATATTGTTTGTGTGAATGTAAACTTCATCATTTATGAGTATGATCAGGTTAATAAAGTTGATATTACAGACAATGATACGTTTTCAGTGACGTTTGGCAGTGATGGAAACACGACAGCTGAGCGAACACACTGAGCAAATAAAAACATAGTTACATTATAAATAATTATAAAGAAAATGAAGATCTGTAGCCTCACTTTGTCATCTTAACTAAAATTCAGTTTATGTTTGTCTAGGCAGCACTCAGACAGTTTGAAAGAGAGGCTGAAATGCTGTGAATGCCCCTCTGAGTCGCCCCTCTGCCCTCACTGTTGCCCCTCGGACACAAACTGCTGTGTTTTTGTCTGAATGTCAGCGAGCAGCAGATTAAACATCCAGGTTTCCTCCTCGTTTCCATTCACATCTGATCGATACAAAGCTCTCCATCAAAGCTCGAGTCACTGCAGCCGCTAAATGCCACTTGTTAAACAATATGCCCGCTGGCGGGGGGGGGGCACAAATCATTACTGCAAACAGTCTGGATCAAAGTGCAGCTGGAGCTGGATGCTGAAGAGCTTTTCCTTCCCTGATGACTACCCAGCCTCCTCTTCTTCTTCTGCTCCCTGTGCGTCAGTCATGTGACCATCCGTCTCTTTGTGTTTAACTGACGTTTGCACAGATTCAGTCGTTTATGAGCCTTTTCATCGGCTCTTTTGGTCATTTCATGTTAAATCATGCGTTTCCATCACCAGTTTAAACACACAGGAGGTGTCAGACGCAGCTCAGCATGTTCCTCACACCTTCTGTGGAGTCGGGCCGAAGCGTCTCCATCCTGCCTCCGAGCAGCCCGGGAGGGGCGGAGCTAAACTGGAGGAAACGCTTGGTTGGATGTTTACTGTAAACCAGCAGCACACAGTGAGACACATTTAAAATGATTTCCTCCAAAATAAAATGTGACTGTTGCTGGTTCTGACTGTTAGCGGTTGTTGGAAACTTGAAAAACTGAAAGCATCAAACTGAGACACAGTTTCACACAATGACAACAACAAAACAATAAACCTCTTTTCTGAGGCCTTTTTTAATTGCTTGAGTCTCACTTTTTTGTTCTTATTTTGTACTTATTATTTATTGTTCTTTACTGTCTTTTACTGTCCACTTGCTGCTGCAACAATGCAAATTTTCCTTCTGTGGACTAATCAGTCCCTCCAGGACTTTGCAGGCGTTTTTCAAGATTGTTGCAGCCTAAAATGCCTGAATTCGCGGCAGCTTCTCTAAAAAATTGCGATGTAAGTTGCGATGTTTTAAGTGTATTTGTTGCGATGAAATTGCGGGAGACAGTGAAAATTGCGAAAAAGTTGCTTTTTTTTTCACCACAATATTGCACGGGGTGCGAAACAGTTTACCTCCGCTTTTGTGAAGAACATCAGGGAATTGTTTCTCACGGTCTTTAGCAGTAATTTTTGTTGGTGAGTGGGAGACATTACCATCGCAATCAAACAAAGAAGTGAATTCGGTGACGTACGTGCATTACGTTTGCGCTGGGGACTGCTATGATTGGTGGAACTCACGGGAGGCTGGCCAAAATTGCGGAAAAGTCGCGGTGATTGGACAAAATTGCAAGGTCGCGCAGAATTCATGGAGATTGGTTGAATTTGCGTTAATTGTTACGATCGCAACATCGCGAATTCCTGGAGGGACTGACTAATAAAGGAATATCCTATCTAATCTTCATTAAGTTCAGGACGTTTGGACGGACGGACGAAAGCCCTGTGAGGATTAAAGACAATCAGAGTCAGATTAAAGTGTTTTAGCAGGACTCTGTGCTGGTGGATGAGGAGCTGAGCAGGCTGGAGCAGAGCAGAGCTGCTGGCTTGATTAGTGAAGTGACAGCTCACTTGCGCATGACGGGCACATGTATCTTATTTCGTTCCTGCAGATTCACAGAATAAATTAAGGCTCTAATGGGAAGAGGCGTTCCCTGACCTTCCTCTGCACACTCATTTTTCTTTGAAGGTGTCCTTCAGGAAAAGTTTCTGGCTGTTTTAATGTGCTGCTCTTCATGTTCCTGAGCTGAACGGCAGAGGAACCCGGGCAGCGTTGCATAATGTGCAGAGAGGGACTGCGGCCTTGGATTTGTTATTACAGAGATGTTTATTCGGTGGATTCAGCTCTCAGGTGGAGTTCATAATGAGAAGCTGATCTCGCTATTTTCTCAAATTATCAATCCCTCCTGCTTTCCAAAATGCAGCTTTGTGCCGTTCTGGGGCCCGACAGGGTCTCCTCAGAGTTTTTGCTCGTGAAAGCATCTTTTCAACACAACAAACACGTTTCTAGGTCATGCAGAGGTCATTAATGTGGCGAGGAGGAGGCGTTTGCATGCTGAAAACATGTCTACCTCTGTGGAAAAAAAGATTCTTAATAAACAACATGGAGAATATCTTGTATTTAAAGTGGGTGTGAGCATCAAGGAGCCACTGTGACGATCAGAGAAGATCAAAGCATTAGTGTCCACATACTTACAGCCATAACATGAACTTAAAAGTTTGATTACAAAGATTACTTAAGTTTTTATTTAATTCCTGAGGCCACGAATAAATTAAAATGTATTATGAACAGTTAATTTAAAAAATATGTGAAATCTTAAAGCTACAAACGAGAGCGAGAAGATGCAAACTTCATCGTCTCAGCTCGCGTCGACTCGTTACGAGCATCTGGAAGGAAGCTGAACGCGTCACGTCGGCTCGTCTCGTGGGGCTGTTGGCATGACAACCTCATTAAGCACATTGTGTTACTGAAGATGAAGCAGAGATGCGATGCTGATGTGTGTGTGATGAGTGTGGCTGCCACACACACACACACACATACACTCCCCTGACTGATGCTCCAGATATGCCAACTGTAAAGGAGACAAGCTGCTTCACACGAGAATAGTTTGTAGCTCGACTGTCTCAAAATGTTGAGCGAGACAAACTGAGAAACTTATATTTTACTAAAACACATCTTCACATGTTTCATGTTTCAGCTGAAACAAACACAAACATGGCCTTCAGGCAGACCATGAGCTCTCATTCATGACCCTCAGAGAGCTCTTATGAGATCACATGAGCACCAAACCTGCACTCATGCTAAAGAAACAGTATTTAACCAGATAAGCCTAAACTTTAACAGTAATATCTAACAAAAATGTTCTGAAAAACATATAAAAGCAGCTTTGCATTGCCTCCATTTACCACAAACACAACAGAACTCCGTCAGCTCTCAGTGAAACTCATCCTGAATGTGTCTTTGTGTTTAAATGATGATAATAATGTTTCTTAATCAGAAACAAGCCGTGTGTTTGCTTCCTGCCTGCCGCCTGCAGATTTTGGTGAAGAAACTTCACTGGAAAATCATTTGAGCATTAAAAATTCAGTTTCTACTTTTCTGAACAAAACTCAGAAACACCAGCCATGATCGAAAGGTGTGTGTTTGCAAAATGAGTCTGTCTCTGCAGAAGTTCGAAATATCTTGTTTTCATTTTGAGTTTGAGTTGCTAACAGAATCAGTTACAAGGTGTTTGGTATTAAAAATATACACTAGACATTCAGTTCAATATTTTTTCAAAAATAAAAATTCTTTGCATGTAAACTTCTGTTCAAGTTTAAATACTGAACTCAAAAGCAACCTCACTGCTCTTTAGTTTCCTCATGTCTCCTGTGTCTGTTACATCAGCTGTAAAGAGCAGCTGCTGCTTCCGTCATGATTCAGTTTTGTTCGGCCACGACAAGAAGAAAACACACACAGTTACACTTAGAAGAACAGACAGTCAGAATTATTTAAAGAAATGGAAAAAGAAAACATAAAACCAGGCAACCAAAGTGTCTGTGCATGGCTCTGAGGGTGCACTGTTGCATGGTGGGAAACAAAGACAGAAACATGATGCAAGTGGCAGAGGGAAAGAAAGGCGGGACAGCTGATCCTAATTGCATTTTAGATGGCGTGGTCAGGTGCACCCGGCTGCACCGATGCAAACTCTGCCCACCAGAAGCTGAAGGGAGACACAGACACAAACACAAGCAGAAGCAGCAGCAGCAGCAGCAGAGGCAGGAGCCTGCAGGCCTGATGGAGGCCGCCGCCGCCGCCGCCGCTCTGCAGACCTGTAAACAACGCTAACAACTCAGGACAAAAAGGCTAAAATTCAACTGCCGTACGGAGCGACTGCAAACAGCACGGCCTCCTTTTTTCAGCCAGATTTACTTTCCACGGCAAGTAAAGTGCAAACAAAACACACACGGAGTGTATTATCACGGCCGCAACCACAGAAACTGACACATCTGATCAGTGAGCTGCCGTAACAAACACTCATCTGAATAATCACAGGCTGCACGGCCCACTGGCTGACACCGGATCAGCACTAATAGGACTGCCTGTCCTTTAGGCTCAGCACACACACACAGGCACACACACAAACACACACACACGCACACACACACACACACAGAGTCATTATTTGTAGTCGAGCTCTCTCTGTTTGTGTTGTCCTGACTGTCAATTTGAACAAAAGTACTTATTGTCAAAGCTTAAAAAAAAAAAAAAAAACAGATAATAAACGTTCATTTATCCTCATAACAGAGCGACATTAACAAAAAGCAAATGGATGGAAGATAATTTGATCTTTTACTCCAAAAAATACACACATTTATCCCACAAAATCTGTTTTAGTTTCATGCAGCTGTGAGTCATTTTGAACTGATCTGTAACTAAAGATCCTCTGGAGCAAAGTGTGACAGGTGAGATCATGTGACTCATTTAACTCGAATTCACCTTCACAGATATTTGTTTTTGTTTGTTTTTATTTTTTTTTTGTTTGTGTCATTGAGCTCACCTGCAGAGAGAACTTTAAATTAAAACACTCTGATAGAAAAGACAGTTTATCTTTTGCATGTTTGATCACTAAACAAATAAATCTATGAAACAATGATGGAAACATATCATAGGTTACCAGGTGGTGTGTTCAGGTAACCTGGAGGATCTAGGTATTTCTCTGCGATGTATACAAATGCAAAACATTTCACATGCAGACCAGCCCCCCCCCCCCCCCATCCCTGCTGATCCAGCATGAAACACTCAGAGTCTGTCAGCGTCTGTTTGGATGAAAAGTGAATCTGACTCATAAATCTGATCAGCTCGTCTCATTAACATCCAGAGTTTCTGCTTCTGCCTTTGGATTCATCAGCTGTTGGAGCTCTGAAACTGTTGTGGAGCTCTGAACTGAAAACTAAAAAACAGGCTGCAGGCTCGACACCCCTCCCCCAAAAAAAACACCCAACGCCCCCACTCTGACTGAATGAGGAACATCTGATGTGCGGCGGTGTGTGGTGTGTGTCAGATACTGTGTGTCTGCAGCTGAAGCAGCAGGGAATTGATGAAAATGAGGTCACAGAGGAATTTTAAGCAGAGCCAAACAAATGAAATCAGGAGTTCGACACGAGTTTCCTGATTCCTGCGACTGAAGACGGAGACAAAGGATGTTTGTCATGAAGGTTTGCTGGTTCAAAACCACCAAGAGACCAACAGTTGCAGTGAACAACAGCAATTAGATATGAGAACATTTATTTTTAGTGTTTCATGTACAAAAAAACGTCAAAATGTTCACTGAAATTCAAGATGCACAGCACTTTTTTTCTTGCATCAACATAAATAAAAAGCATCTATAATCTAATCTAATCTGAGGCTCAGTCAGTGTGATGGACTTCATTCTGGGTTAAATGAGTTTGTTTAAAGTGACGCAGCAGCATCGATGGTTTCTGCCAGCAGGTCGGATCAGATTACAAAGATCCCTGCTGCATTGTATTGGATGTCTGAAATCCTGGAATTGATTTTATGAGCTTAAAACTGTCTTTGAGGCCACTCATGACTTTTTTTATCCAAAGTTTTCTGACCTATTTGCTGTTTTTTGTGTCACTCTCAGGTTTTTCTAAATATAAAACTTGAAAGATGAAGGTTCTGGTTGGGAAACTGAAAACAGAAAACAGAAAACAGAAAACATGAGGGATGAAAAGAGCAACACAGAAGAAAAAGAGGACCTTCAAAATAATAAATCAACAAAAGAATCTGACACAAACTAAAAGAAATGAAAACAGGGTCATCATGTGATTTAAGATGAAATACCTCCACATCATCTAAAATAAAGACAAAACACAGAGAACTGAGAGAGAATGAAACAGAAACACAGCCGGTTAATGATGTTGACAGTGTGGAGACGAGCTGAGCGGAGAAACACTGAGCTCGTTATCAAACCTCCTCTCATCCAGGCTGATCTCCATCAGCTGAGGGAAACGTCTCAGCTGCTGCAGCTCCTGATGAGGAGCTCAGAAACCTGTTAACCCCCCCTCCACCCTCAGGATCCTCTGACCACAGCACCGTCATGGCAAACATCTTTACTCTGCTGAATTTAAATATGACTCATGCTTTCATTAATCTGTCCTGCAGCTCATTTTTCCATGTTTTGCCAGCAGGATTTATAAAAAATCGTCTTTTTGTAGCTGATTGTCTCATTTTTCTCTCTTTCTGTTCAAATTAACGCAGCAACAGAAGATCAGATCTTTCAACCCGACGTGACTTAGCTGGCTCCATGTTTCACCAGCAGGGAGGAACTTTAAAACAAAATGAAGTCCGTCACATTTCCTCTGTGCTCTTTGTCCTTTTTCAGCTCCTTCTGCAGCTCCACCTGCAGCTGCTGATGCTTGGTTTCCATCAGGTGCAGCTGTAGTTTTGACCGCAGGGCTGCTGGTCAGCCTGGAGTTTGTTTCCTGTTTTTAACTTGGTTTCTCCTGTTAGTCTGCCGTCTTGATGAACGGCGGCTCCTCATGCTCGTAAACGCCATGAATTCTTGGGTTTTGTGGTGTTTTTGTGTGATTGATTTGGGTTTTAAGTGAAGAGTCCGATCCGTGCGGCTGCCTGAGGAGGATCAGAAACACAGTGATGTCAGTAATAATCAGAATCTACTCAGGAAGAAGGAAAAATAATCTAATATTCATCCACTGGCCTCTGGTGTCAGTTTTAGAGTAAACTGATTTAACATCAGCTCACCACATGTGTGTGACCCTCTTTAATTTACTGTGAAAACATGAAAATGTTTTTTTGTCAGTTTTGTCTGTGCAGGTTGATGGTTTTATCCCCAACTCCTCCAGTCTGAATGTGAAAGTGTCCTTTAGCAGGATACTGAACACCAAACTGCTTTTAATTGTTGCTTCATGGATGTGTGAAAGTGTGTGTGGTGACACCCTGCAGAGAGGCTGTGTCATCAGCTGTTTGTCAAAAAACACTAAAAAAATCAGTGTAGAAATGCAGCTAATGTTCCTTTTACCATCTGAGACAACAGAGTCATGAGTCTGTGGACTTTACATGATCAGGCTGTGAGGAAACAAATGCACGAGTTACACTGTGGACTCACATCATGTCGTCTTTACAGCACTGCTTTTCCTGGTAACAGTGCATCAGTGGACAAACTGGCAGCTGATCACTTTGAAACTGAACAAAAGACTTAAAAATGTCACTCTTCTCTCCATTTTTCACAGGTATGAGGAGCTTTTTCTTCTCATCAGGTGATTCTGAAGGTGATTTTATTGGACGCTGGAGAAGATGATCTTCTCAGAAAGCCTCAGTCACAGTGAAGTTTCATTAAAACTGTGTAAAACACAACCACAACTTTTCAGACTTCCCACCAACACACACTCAGCCTCTCCTCCTCTTGTTTTCTCGTGTTAAATCCTGTTCCCCTTTCCTGTTTCTTACTCCCAGGAGCTCCTGCAAATGCCCCCAGACTGCAGAAACCTTAAGAAAACCTCCTGCCTCATTAATCTTTTACTGCTAAAAGTTTTCATGAGTCTTTTTTGTCTTGTGTTGTGTCATTTAGTCTTTGCTAGTTAAAGTGTAACGTGTGTGATGTCACTCAGCTAAGATTTGACTGAATTTTGAGGTCAGACCAGCAGAGCGTCATTGAGAGAAACCTGTTCCTCATCCAGAGTTCTTTAAGATTACAGAAGGAAACAGAAGCTGGACTGATCCCCATCAAACTCTAGAAGAACATGAAAACACCACGAGCTGTTTCCTGTCTGATCCTCACTGTGTGACTGCAAAAAAACATGGCTGATTACAAATTACCTCTTCAGAAAGTTGTATCCCGGCTTGTAAACACGACGTACCTTCAGCAGTTATTTCACCTTTTCAAATCCTTGAAAACTTCATCCTGTGATTTCCCCGAGGTGCTGAAAGACAGAGAGTCAGGGAGGAAGCAGTCGAGCACCTGGCCGACGAAAACACAAAGCTTTCAGAGTAAACCTCCTCCCTGCAGACTCCACTCTGCAGAGGGAAGACACAGGGGACGGAGAAAGTGAGAGAATAATAATAGAGACGAAAGACAGGGAGGAGGAGACGTTGCTGATTGTGTCCCATGATATACGTTGGCATTTGATGCAGAAACATAATTAATTATAAGTGTGTTTAATGAGATTTCTGATTGTTGGGACGTCAGCTGGGACTCGGGGAGGATGCTAATCCAGTTTCACCGTACAGACGTGACATGTGATGTGACACCGGTCTGATGATCAGCCTCCGGGGTAAACCGAGAAAACAGTCAACATGTACTCTGATTACATTCGGTAGATTACTCACTGGTTAAGTTAACACTCGTGAGCTTTTTGAAAGACGAGATCAGTGCAGCCGGTTTCTATAGGACAGCTGTAAAGATGCAGTTTCACCAGGTAAACAGTTAAAACTACATATTTAAAAATGAAATATATTTGTTTGCACGAGCAAGCAAACAGAATGAGAGTAACGAAGAGTAATAAAATTTAATTCATGGTATATAAACTATCAATCATATGACTTTTTTGGCAAACGCAGAGATGTTTCTTGATGTTTCTGTTTTAAAAATGCTGAGAGGTTTAATGAGATTTGAATATAATAGCAGTCAGCGAGACATTTGTTTGTGTTTCCCAGCATTCATCTGTTATTTTGGTTCATTTGCACCTGCAGATAAAATTACCTGCAGATGGCAGCAGGTTGGTTTTGACCCAAAGGGAATAAAAAAAAAAAAAGCACAAACTGTAAAACCTGCTTTCCCCAAAATAACAACATCTCTCTTTGTGCAGCTTCGTCTGAATGAAGCTCCAGTCCAGCAGTCTGCAGCTTTTTACCTCCTGAACAGCCAGATTCATCTCAGACAGGCAGAGAGAACCTCAGCGACAGGAAACGACCATGTTCTCACTTCCACCATTAGAGAGAGAAGTGTGTGTGTGTGTGCGTGTGTGTGTGCGTGTGTGTGTGTGTCTGAAGGCCAGTTATGTAAATTTTTAAAAAATGTCTGAATGGAAAAAGCAGTATTGAATTGTTAACTCTGCAGTCTTCACATACACAGTGTGTGTGTGTGTGTATGTGTGTGTGTGTGTGTGTGTGTGTGTGAGTTAGTGTGTGTGTGTGTGTGTGTGTGTCTGTGTGTGTGTGTG
>JAQMCX010000076.1:0-16815 GCA_029814765.1 Acanthurus leucopareius | reverse complement strand
AGACAGACAGACATACAGAGTCAGACAGACAGACAGACAGATGGACAGACGGACAGACAGACAGGCAGGTAGACAGATAGACAGACTGACAGGCAGGTAGACAGACAGACAGACAGACAGATGGACAGACGGACAGACAGACAGACAGACAGACAGAGGGACAGACAGAGGGACAGGCAGACAGACAGACAGACAGACAGACATACAGAGTCAGACAGACAGACAGACAGATGGACAGACGGACAGACAGACAGGCAGGTAGACAGACAGACAGACAGACAGTGGGACAGGCGGACAGACAGACAGACAGACAGACAGACAGACAGACAGACATACAGAGTCGGACAGGCAGACAGACAGAGGGACAGACGGTTTTTCTTTGTGTGTGTTCTCTCTGTCTGATGTTTATCTGTGTCTGTGAGGACCGTTTGTTCGTTCTTATCTTTGTTCTCCGTCGGCTCCTCCAGCTTTACACCTCGTCCACTGGAAAGAACCAAAGAAGACGGCAGCGGCGTTTGGCCTGTCGCTGCTCGTCCTTGTCTCCGTGGCAACGCTGTCTGTCATAAGTGTGGTGTCCTACCTGCTGCTCACCTGTCTCTGTGTCACCATCACTTTCAGGTGAGGGACTGGTCACCTGGTCTGTCAGTGACCATCTAGGTGAAGTGAGTGTGTCATCAGCTGATGAGAGCAGGTCCTGCTGTTCGACCTGGAAACACCGTTGCTGCCCATCTTTTTCTGTAAATCTGGAGAACAGCGTGAACAACATAAATCAAATCAATTTATTGGTTTAAAAAACCTCAATAATTAAATTGATTAAGACCCAACAATTGGAAGCAGTTCCTGCATGAGAAAACTTGGTGACGGCTTTGTTCATTATGTGTAAACTAAACCAACAGACATGCTCAGTATATGTATGAATGACAGGAAGTCCTTAATAATCAGGTGTGTCTCATTGGAACAGGTAAACTTCCACTTTAATGTTCATGTAGATTTCACAGAGGAACGACCAAACGATTTGATACATAAAGAATCTGAACCCTTAAAACAGGGAAACAAGAAATTATGTCATTCTAACAGGCGTCTGCCTCCTTTTGTAGGGTTTATAAATCTGTGATCCAAGCCGTCCAGAAATCAGATGAAGGTCACCCATTCAGGTAACACACGCACACATACGCACGCACGCACGCACCAACACACACACAGCCTCCAGAAACTTCAATATTGTAAAAGTCATCACTTGTTTTTTCGGTGCTTTGAGCTTTGACACTTGAAAGTCTGGACAAAGGTCTGAATCAAGGTTCCAGTTTTTGGTATAAATTTGGTTCCGATTGGTTTCAGTTTCACACTGCAATTATACAAACAGACTAACGGTCTTTACATGACAAACCTAAGTCATATCCTCATTAAGTACGTGGTTTGCATCTCTATTACGATCAAACTGAAGGATCAAACTGAAAAGTCTGGAAGTCTGGACCAACCAAGGCAGTTGTGAGAGCCCCTTAAACATAATCAAGTTATAAGAACTTTATTAATGTAAAATTTTTTAGTCTGAAGATGAAGCTTACATATGAATCTCATTTGTGATGCAAACTTAAACTAAAAAAATGCAACTCCTCCAACCTCCTGTGATCTCCTCCAACCTCCCACAGGTCTCTGTTGGAGAGAGACATATCTGTGTCCTCGGAGTCGGTCCGGCTGCTGGCTGATCGGTCTCTGATTCATCTGAACTGGTTCAGCAGTGAGACCAGGAGGCTGCTGCTGGTTGAAGACCTGGTTGACTCTTTAAAGGTAGTGTGTCGGCAGGGTTCAGATAAACCAGGTGTAACCATGTGTCTGATAAGATGGTCACACTTCAAAATAATTAAATTGTCTTTCAATGAGCTGAAAAATCAAGTTTGAAGGTTTGTGATCAGTGTATTTATGTCCTTTAAGACAGTGGAAAGGACGAAGCTCTGAACTCACACAATATCCAGCGAATCTGTTCATTCCTGCAGGGCTGTGCAGAGGTGTGGTTGTGTTTATTTGTGCTTTATAATGTAACAACTGTAAAACAATCACAAAAGAACATTTTATTTATCTGAATCCTGGCTTTGTTCTCTCCAGCACTCCTCGCTCTCTTCATTCAGTCCATAGGGACAGTCACAGCAGAAATGTGAGTCGAATGTACTGACGCACAGCGGACCGTGTGTTGTGCAAAAAACCCTTTTTCCAAATGTGCCGCATACATGTGAAAAGAACACTTCTAAAACCTGAATCGGATGGGATGAGGCCTGATTCAGAATAATATGTTTGCTGTTGACATGATAAGCCTGTGGAGTTACTGGTGTGCATGAAAATGTTTTGTTTGTCCAATCTGCTGTTGGCTCAGTGTTCCAGGTTGTGATCTTGTGAGGCTGTAAGAGTCATCTCAGGTGTTTATCGAAGAACATCTCCATTGTTTTCAGACGAGCTTTTGTTTCCTGCGTTCAGAAATGTACATTAGGCTGACCTGGATGTCACTGGTGTTTTAATGGACCTTTGTTTCTCGGCAGTTTTCTGAGAACTTCCAAATGTCACAGACATGAGAAAACACACTCAGTTTTGCGTCCTTCATGTGTTCTTCTGTCCTTGCTGATTAGGCTGCTAAGTAAGTGAAGTTGTCTTCATGCTGATCCCCTGTTTGGTGGGGAGGCTCAAATGTCTCACACAGTTAAACCGCTTGGAGTTTTAGTTCCATGTGAGTTCAGCTAAGCTGGACTGGTCTTCGGTGAAGGAAGCTGACTAAAGACATCACATTTACCCTCCAACAAGAGAGTGTGGTGCTAACAATGCCCCAGCAAGACTAATCCATTACAAGATCTACAACAGCTAATGCTAGCAGTGGAGGCTGTGTAGCCTTGCAGTTCTTTAAACACGGCTGTACTGAAATCAAGATTATCTCCCTGTTGAAATTACTTATGTGAACAGTTTTCTGACTAGGTTGCTCATAATTACATGACAGAGAAGAATAGCTGCTGCCTTGTGATCAAAGGAGACCACGTCTGATCAGGATCCTCCTTAGCGCCTCCATGTGGAGGAAGAAACCACTGGGCTGAAAACTTGTGTTACATAGTTCAGTCAGGTCTGGGAACACCTTGAGGATCCTCCAGGAGCAGCTGGATGGTTCTGTTTGATCTGGTTTCAGCTGTTTGTTCTTGAATGTTTCAGCTGGCTGCCGTCATGTGGTTGATGACTTACGTTGGATCCATCTTCAACGGAGTCACCATCTTGATCCTTGGTGAGAATTCTTCCTACAGACTCACTAATTGAAACCTTTTGGCATCTGTGTTTTAAAAGAAACTGAAAAAAACAGAGTTTCTTTCTCTTTCTGTCCAGCTGACATTATTTTCTTCACGACTCCACTGATCTACCAGAAGAAAAAGGTACTTCAGAACAACCTGATGCTGTTTCTCTCAGACTATCCTTCAGTGTACAAAACACAGATATTAGAAGACCTGTGTGTGTGTGTGTGTGTGTGTGTGTGTGTGTGTGTGTTCAGACACAGATTGATCATTACATCGAGCTGATTCGTTCCAGAGTGGAGGAGACGCTGCACAAGTGAGTTCAAGTGAGACCAGAGAACCAGATTCACTGACGTTTCAATATGTTTTTATTTCCTGATCAACTCAGGCAGCCGCCCAAAGAGTAACTGTGTGTTTCTGTGTGTGTGCTTGCAAATGCAACAAAACTTATCGTGAATCAGACTTCAACACGTGAATCAGACTTCAACACATCAACTTGTCTGTGAACATCTCTGCCTGAGTCAGTCACACACATTTATATCTGCAATGGAGGCTGTTTAACAAGGAAAGAAACAAATCCCTTGATCCCACACTGCTTCATGACATCATCAAACTATGTCTATTGTTTTCATTGTTTTGGTAGAAAGCCCTCTAGTGACAGAAATGATGCAATACGTCTCACAAAACAGTCATTTTGGTGAAACCGGGTCATATTATATGGAGAAAAATGCCCTCTGGTTTCCCCTCTGATGTTCTACACCTGCTCCGCCTAAATTCTGTGATTCACCAATGTTCCTGAAAGCATTGAGGCTTCCTGCGGTTACCGTAGCTACAGCCACATTATGCAGCATTGTCGCCTTTCTCCTGCCGACGGGAGTTTTCTTAGACTATCGTTTATTTGTTAGTGACAGCTACACTAAATTACTGTTGAACAGTAAGTAGCTGCTTTCCTAGTTACGTGTTGTGTGTTGTGGCTCTTGCTGGATGTTCAGCTGTCAGAGATGATGTCTGCTCGCTAGTTTTTGAAGCTAAATCTAACTGTTTTGACAGACGTTCAGCTGGTAACATGTTATAACCAGATGTCTTTCTAATTCAGCCTTTGTTAGCTTTGCACTTTGTCAACATTGAAGAGGGAGATCAGGAGTCAGGATCCCAGATCACTGGTGTTTCTTTCATCACTGAGACAATTAATAGAGTTTCGGGTGATTGGTGGAGCTACGTGGTCCTGCTCGTGAAGCTCCTCTGGACTTCAGTCTGCAGCGAGACAGTAAAGAAGGACTGAACCACCTAACAGACTGTTAATGTGTGTTTTCAGGCTGCAGGACAGGTTACCTGGGGCTGTGAAAAGAACCAAAGCTGAGTGAACACCTGACTCTCCTGCCTCCTCTGATTGGTCCTTTTTTCAGTTACTCAACTGCTAAATTTTTAAGTGCTGCAATAAAATCCTTACTGATAAGAAACAGCTGTCTCGTGGTTCGTTTACTTTCTCTGAAATCTATTTTAACTTTTGTTTAAAGGAAAAAAGTTCACATTTCAGTCCAGTCATCTCCTCTGTTGTGTCCGCATCCCAACAAATGAGAACAGTCATTCAAATATGCACTGAAAAACTGATACAAAGCTGGATTTAAAGCAGAAACTGAGCAAAGACTTAACTGTAGTTAAGGTATCTAACATGTGAATACAGTTTATGAAAATGTAATTAAATGTTTGTGTATAAGAAAATCAAACCTGCTTGTGTCAAAGGAAACGTGTGAAGCATTAAAATGTGTTCGAAAGTATGTAAAACCTAAAACCATGAGATGCAGTTAAAAACTAGGAAGTGTTCCCAGAATCACAGCCAATGAGAGTGAAGCAGTTTTTAGTGTTTATGCCCCTCACCTGTGGAACAAGCTTGCTGAATACCTGAGGTCCGACACACCTGTCAGCTCATATATATCAGGGCTAAAGTCATGTCTGTTTACTGTGTAAACACAATAAAAAAGATACAAAGGTTCATTTCAATCTGAAGCTATTTTGGTTCTCTTGCTTTGCATTTGTTTCACATGCGGTTCTTTTTATTTAATTTTTGATAATTTATTTATTGCTTCTTTTTGTTTTTATTCATCCTTTAAATGCAATTTCTTCTTAACTGCTATTTGCTTTTTTATTATCTTTTATCTTTTAAATGCAGTTAATGTATTTAAGGCTGAACTGCCTTTGCAAAGTGCTTTGAATTGCCTCATGTCTCAATGGTGCCATATAAATAATCATGCCTCACCTTTATCTGGAGCTCTTATCAACAGCCGGCTGCTTTGGAAGCAAGCTGTGTGGAATAGAGCCCTCGCAGTTAGACCCACAGTGGACGATAAAATCTAAATGACAGCGCTGAAAGGTTGGCATGAGTAATCAATGACAAGTCATTAGATAACACAGCTTAAAGAATCTCTTGAGTTTTCTCACACACACAGGAATCAATGGTATGAAGACACGATCTGTTCACTGAAAAAAGAGACAAAGGCTAAATGACATCAAAGATGGCACCCTTAGTTTCACGGTGTCTTACAGATAAAACTCTGAAGAAAGGTGAACAATAATGTAAACAGTGAAGGAGCTAACTTCACTTTGTTGAGGACTTGACCAGCAAAGACAAGGAGGCTGAAGCTGCACTCTTTTTAAAAGAATCTGAAGTATCTGTGTAAGGAAAAGGAGCTGCTCTGCAGCTGAGTGTTAAAAAGCAAACAGAAATGGCAGATCTGACCAGAAATGAGTTCAGTTTGTTCATTTCTAAATATTACTTTTTTAGTAGTTTATAGATGGTAAAAATCTCGTCTAAAGTCTTAGAGCAGCACTACGCGGCACTATGTTGCCCCGCAACATCACATGTATTATTACATTTGGCTTTTTCCTCATGTGTCAAAGTTTGATCAAGCCCTGCACACAACTCAGAGCAGCAAAAGTATTTAGCATGTAACATGTTACCAGCTAACCCTCTATCTAAGGGTTAGCTGGTAACCCGAACCCTAAGGGTTAGGGTTAACCCAAACCCGAACCCGAACCCTAAGCTGTCGCCAACAGCTACACACCAGTCTGAGAAAACTTCTGCCGGCAAGAGAAAGGCAACACTGCTGCATAAACTAGCTTCAACAAAGCCTTGATGCTTTCAGGAACCTCAGTGAATCACAGAATTTAGGCAGAGCAGTCGTAGGACATCAGAGGGGAAACCAGAGGGCATTTTTCTCCATAAAATATGACCCAGTTTCACCAAAATGACTGTTTTGTGAGACGTAGGCATGTGCATCGTTAAGTTTTGGCTCAAAGTTACACCCCACAGTAACAAGCCACAGGCTGAGGGTCTGAGGAGCCCAACCAACCTGTTACACCACAACCTTACAATAAAATGACTTTTAAACTATTATTCTAAGGTGGAAGATTTACAGATTGTTGCGTTAATGATGTACAGGAGTCTTTATTGATGGCTGATGTTTTTGAAGACAGCACTATTTTCTGAAATAAAACAACCCTTAGCTGACAAACCGTCTGAGCTGAATCAGCTTGATACAAGAAGTAAAAGGAATAAAAAACAGGTTTTTTTACATTCTCTCTGAGACTCAATGTTACTCAATAATAAAGCCAAATATCCTTCACAGATGACTAAATAAACTCAAAGACATGATGTAACTCTGAGCTGAAGTTATCTCAAGCTATGGAAACAATTTACACGGAACAATGTGAAACATATATACAGTTTCATTTTAAAAACAGGCGCAGTATTTTCCTCCAGCAGTTATTCACTTCATAATCAGCTGGTTATTTTTTATACCAGGGGACAATAAAAAGTCAGAATATGGTAAATTTATATATATAATTTCTAAATAATGTAAAAGTTATTTGAGACACTGGAAGAACTAAAGGATTAGTAGATGTTTCACAAACAAATAGCATCAATAGTCATTAATCAACATGTGACTATCCACGATGTCGGGACACAAGGATGTCTGAACGTGCTCAGTAGCGGGTGCAGAAGCCGTGGATTTCCAGTTTTGAAATGTCTCTTTCGTTGGAGAAGACAGCTCGGTCGATCCGAGAGCTCGGGCTGCCGACGCTCTTCAGCCAGTGTTTCCTTTAAAACACAAGAAGAAGGAGAAACCTGGAGAAGGTGTGTTGGAGCTGAACTGTTTAACTCTGAGGAGGTTCAGTCAAAAGTCTAGAGCTCTAAATCATTTTATGTGCTAGTTTGACCACAAGGTGTCAGTGCTCTTTTTGACATGGTTTTATGTTTAGCCATGCACAACTCCTGAAAATGCTGTAATACACAGAGATGACGTTTTTCTCTCCAACAGCAGAGTGTCTTTCATAGATGTAATACCCCAAACTCACCTGCACATTAACCAGAGAAGCTGCAGGCCTGGAAATTCAACAGTGTCAGTTCTTTTTTCATGGTGACAACCTGAACGTCATTAAGAGGATCACAGAATGTATTGAGGTGACACTTCTAGCAGATTAACCCTGTTTTCTGACTGGTCAGCATGTGGAGGTGAAACTTCCATGATTGTTTGGTTTAAACTCACATGTCACTGACTTTGTCCACAGGACCCTGGACTTGACCGATCACAGTTCCCTGTCTGGTGTTCTTCACCCAGCCGCTGAGTCCCAGACTGCGACCCTGATCCTCGGTGTACTGTTAGACAGATTCACATCATAACACATCTTAACAATCTCTGTAAAATTAGATCCAATTAGAACAAAACACCTATTGAGACCCAAGAAAAACTTCAAGCTTTGCACCATTTTGAGTACATGCATGGTCTCGGTCTGTTTCAAAAGGAAAGGATTTTTTTCCCCAGCAGTTAAAATCACAGTCAGTGCTGCTGGCGTTGGGTAACAGAAGTCTAGAACAAAATGAAAAATGAGAGTTTTCAAATTTTAATTAAAAAAAACAAAGATCCAACAAATGTTGTTTAAACTGTTGTTTAAGAGTCTGTATCACAAAAGTTAAAAAAATCAAAGTTTTCCGCTGATGAGTCGCAATAAAATAGAAGTCCCATCACTTAAACAGAAAAGTTAAAATGCTAATCATGCCAAGCTAACATCTTGTGGTTGGTTGGTCAAATTCAGTAAAATGAATATTGACATTGATGTTTATGAAGCTCACCATTCTGAAGCAAACACCTGAAAACAGACAGAATTCTCATTAGTCTCACATTTCAAAATATACAGTTTATATAATATTTATACATACAGTTGTTTTTGGCTAATTAAAAGACTATCAAGGTGCAGTGATATGAGTTTTAAGCAATTATCATCAATAGTCTCTAAATTTAAGCTTGAAATGACTGTCAGTTCTAACCCTAATGTTTATTTATCAAACTGGGAATTTTAAATAAAAAATCAAACAAACGCTAACAGAAACTTTGAAGAGAATCTTTATGTAATCCACACACAGAAAAAAAACCAAATACCTGTAACTTTACACATTACATGACTTCAATAATACAATACAAACCAATTAACAGTACATGTGACACAGAACTCACCCTGAACATTCCCAAAAATCTCAAAATCCACTGAAGTCAGTTTGTTTCCTGACATGATAGAACAAAAGAGACAAAATAAAAGTGCAGACAGAAACATGTCAGACCACCTTAAATTCAACTCTGCAGTGGGCTGCTTTATTTTTATCTCTGACATTTGAAACGACTGTTAAAAATAAATGTAAGACTTTTCCACCAGCAGTTTCCTTTAACTTGTTCCAAAATAAAAGGAACTTCCTGTAAGGCGTAAAAAATAATCATTGTGAAACTAATAATACATTAAATTAAATCAATCAACTGAATGATTCTGATCAATTTATTTTAAAAAAATCTCTACTGCAGTTAAGAAAATAAAGTTCTGGTCAGGTCATCTATGAACTGTTTTCCAAAATAAGAAAACTAGAATTGGTTTTACTAAAGTTTATGTGGGGAGCTGCGTACACACATGCTTCAAACAGTGGACATGGAGATAAATGTGATATACTGATACATTTTTAAATTAAAAAATTTTACCTCTCAAGAATAAAATGAAAATTGTGAAACACAGAATTTAAAATATTTTCATGAAGTTCTGTATGTAGAAGTGTGGCTCTTAGCTGCCCAACTCAAACACATTTCAGTCTTCCATCAGCTCCCTCGATGATGAGCGTCACACCCTCATCAAGCATCAACCTCAACAATGAGCGAGTTAACAATCTCCACCTACTGTGCCATGATTGCAGAAGCCATGGTAGTGAAATCTTCAAACCTGCTGACAATAATCATACAGTCAGTCTACATGGAGACGGAGAAACAACTCATGCTTGTTGACGATGGGTTAGGGTTAGGCTGACTTTGAAGTTTAGCGTCACTTTCACTCCCCCAGAATGTCGTCAAAAGTCAGGGTGGAGATACAGTTTAGGATTTAGAGTTACGTGTGTCTTGGCACATTAATTTGGCTTTCATTTGAACATTATGAAAGTCTGTAAGGAAGAATGTATTTTCTATTGAAGCTGAATGTTTTTCGATGTTGATCTTAAACTAATGATGTTATATTTAAAAGATTTTGCTGAGTGAGGTTCACATTTTCACAAGAATCCTGGTTCAGCAACCTGATTATTAAGGAAAAAAAAAGCTTGGTAGTGCCCATCAAGATCATCAGGAAGCAGCAATCCTCCTTGTCAGACATTTTTTTTTTTTGTCAAATCTTACAAAAGGCAGGATAGATATTTTTTTAGGGAGCAGAAACATTCTCTCTCTTCATGTTTGAGCTTCTCCCTTCGGGTGATGGATCCAGGTTTTCCAGGGCAAAGTGCTACTGTTTCACTTTGACTTTGTCCCTAAAACAATACAAATGCTTAACTTGTCTGATTGTCACCTAATAGTAAATACAGCAACATTGTTATTCATGTCGGCTGTAAACACATCTGATTGCACCAATTGGAGATCAATAAAACTGAAGTAATGTCATTGTGCTCACACACACAAAGACAACGTCGAACTCCCAAGTTCTCTTTTCCTCCTCTCCTAATTTCACCAAAGCCTTTAGCTATCAAGCTTCGCCCCCCACCCCAACCAATGAAGAGCAGGCTTCCAGGCTGATGAGGGAATTGATGATTGTAAGAACCCTGTAAATATTGGATTGTAGCCTTGATCTAATCGATAAACATGAAGAAACAACTTGTGCTGTGTTTTAGAGCATTATTTAGAAAGACTGATGAGAAATTGACCCACCCCTAAAAGAATGAGATGAAAACCAAAGAATGACCTATTATTCTATATTAGCATGAAAACTTTTACAACAGTTACAAACCAGGACAAGTGAACATAACAAAATGTCTGCTGATTAATCTGCCTGTAAACAGGTGAGAATATGATCATAAACTGGGATTTTTACATAAAAACATCTTATGAATTAGTCTGTAAGATGATATGCAAACACGCTGAAGACAAGATGTGTTTCTAAGAGAAATTGTTGCCCTATGTAATATTTCATCAGAAAATGCTTTGATGACAAGACAGATCAGTCTCATGCTAAAGCCTTTAATTGACTCACCAAACCTCTAGGGGCAGCACGCAAGTTTTACCGCTTGCCTCACCTAAGCATAAATAGCACATAGGCCTACCTGAATGTGGGTGCAGTACCTGCAGGAGTGATAATGACAGCGCCAAATAAGAGTAATAAATATGACTTAGATACACTTTGATATAATTGAATTATCCCAGTTAAGGTGGAAGTTCTTGATTTTAATGATGCATGTAAGCTGTGATAAAACAGTCCAACTGAATGTGTTGTTTCTATAATAATGTTTGATGCCTGCATTCATAGATGAGGTGATTCTCAGTGAAATTTTACAACTAAAGGGTTGATAACCTGTTGTGACTTTTACTTGAACCCTAAACAAAACTTTTTTAATAAAACAATTTCATCTACTTGGTCTAATAACCCTTTTTCTTCCAAAAAAATCACTAGAAACCATGTAGTTTTCAAGTTTTATCAGCAATGAAGATGCAGTGTCCAGTTAAACCAGGGCTCTTAAGATGAAAGACAGAGCAGCTCCTAAAGCCAAACCCAGTGACAGAAAGAAAGCCATGATGCTTCCAGCTGTTTCCGCTTCATGAGGAAGAACCTTCCTGTAAACCAACAAGAGGGGTGAATTCATTATCATCATTTTTCCCCCCAAAAATAAGTGTGTGTTTAGTATGTTTATTATGTTTAAGATTCATTCAAGCAGCCTAGTGGTGCAGAGGAACTATGTATTAAAGAGTTGGCTGCTCTTTTGTTCATATCCCATGTTCATATTGTTTCATGCTAATGGCTTTGTAGTATTCCGTTGATCAACAGGGGCAGGAAAGCACAAAGAAATAAAGGAATGTTTCACCAAAGGGGGAAAAAGATAGTTAACTAAAGCAAACATGGATGTAAAAAATGCATGTTTCAGATGTTCCCAAATGGGAACTGTAGATGTTTTCTGAAGAAGCAAATACACTCAACACATCTGCAAGACCTCCAGGCTGCAGGCAACAATTTTTCAGCAAAAAACTGAATGTGAGGAAGTCTTCACAGGAAATCTTTTCATTGTTCCATTAAGTTTTTAATGCAAAATAAATAATATATTTACATAATATATATTCTGAATCAAGTGATAATGTTATTACATGGAGGTTTTGTTTATGTTTTTATTTTTTTTATTTTTTGCATATTTAGGTGTGTTTTTAGAGGTTTGTTTGTTTTAGTAAATTTGTGTAGTGTGTTTTGCTGTGTTTTGCTGTGTTTTTGTTGTGTTTTGATATTTTTTTGCTGTAAGTAATTTATGCAATGGCACTGCCCCACTTCTCCAAGCATTAGAATTCACAGATCCTCAGTTAATAAAACTTCAAGTTTTTGCCTTTCTCATTCAATTAAATATATATATTTCAAATTGGTTTAATAAAAAACCGACTGAAAGACCTGAACCTTAGGCTTGTGGGCTGTCTTTACACAGAAAAGGCCCCCAGAGACTTCACACATATCGATCAGATTAGGACAAACGGTCACTCTGAACTCAGTGCTGACAAGGGAGGCTCGAGGACGTGAGTCAGCTTGTCTTAATGTAAGAGCTAATCATAAGCCTGGGTAGCTGTTAATGAATGCGACAACATTAAATGCTACATTTTATTGTGGTAATTATACTTTTTTTAAGGGAAAACAGATCAGATGATTATTGTTGTTTTTATTTCAATCTATTTTAATAAAATGGTGTGCTACCCTTTTAATCTTTTATATGTGGGTTTGATGGTGTTCAAATTTGAATATCGGAGACAATAGGGAGTTCAGATCAACAGATTGTTGGCACCTTCTTGCAGCTTTAATGGTATAGAATTGTCCTTTTTTGCTCAGTGATGGTGCTTCCTACTTGGTTATAGCAAATCTATTAAACCACTCTTTTATATGCCTTAAGTGTGTCTTTTAGCTTGGCAGAGTTTTAAAGTGTATTTATACATTTGGTGTGTGTTATTTTTGTCTCAGTTTCTTACTTTGGTCCGTAGCACATGCAGAGGCTGGCTAGGTAGCCGTTACTGAAGGCAAAGAGGATCATGAAGAAGATGAACCAGCCGTCATGATAAAAAAAGATGGGCAGGTGGAAACGAGGCTGAACGTTGCAGAACATGAAAAGAGGAACAAAGACGAGACGGCACGCTATGGACACAGGAAGCAACAGGCTGTCCCTCCCCGGCTGGAAAAAGAAACAAAATCCGATCCATTACTTCTGCTGCTGTCTTGACTTTTCACTGGGTTTTCACAGATTGTATGGATCAAACCAAAAACACTACCTCTTTGTCTCCACTATTTAACGGGTTGGTACAAAATAATTTAGCTCCCTTAATCAGTTAGGTGCAAAACTGAACCAAACATCACAATTAAACATTTAAACAATGCATTTGAACTCTGGTCCAGTTCAGTTCTCCACACTGTGAGACAGCACATGGCATCTGATCTGGGAGTGTTTTAATGTTTAAGGTCTTTATATAAACAGGCACTGAAAATAATGCATCAAAAATCTGTCGAATGGCATCACTGCCTCATTCTGAGTTTTGACAGTTTTGTTATTTTTTTATTTAAAAAAATAACTTTTAAGTGTAGAACAACCAAAATACTTTGTCAGCTGGTAAAGAAACAAAGTAATGAAATCAGAAATAAAGGTGCAGTAACTGGAAACTGTTTGGAAGCAAAACAGAGAACAGCATCTCATCTTTTTCAGTGACAGGTATAAAATTATGGCATACATTTATCTGGAATTAAGAAAATTAAAGAAATCAAGGTTTAAAACCCACATATAAAGAAAAGGCTGTGAACACTGACTGTACAGTTTAAAATCCCAGATCACATAAAAACCATGTGAACACTTTATGCATACATGGGTGAGCATTTTGTTGTTTGTCTCTATACTTGCACTGGTCTCCAACTTTGTGTGAAACAAAACATTTCATTGCTCATATTGTTCTTACTTATTATTTTTTAATAGTTTTAGCACTTTAAACTCAATGGCTAGAAAACCTGCATGCACGGCACCTACTCTGTGTATTTGTATGAGACGATGTTTTCATGCATTGGTCCCTGTCAAATAACAAAGTTAATAAACCAAATAAAATTATGTTTGATATTTTACTCACCCACATACAGATGGCTGTAAAACTTCGGCCTGCCCAGTCACACAGGTTAAAAAGCAGGAAACAGCTAACTGGAATGAAGTACATGTCTGTAACAGAAACCAAAGGTAAACAATCAGTGAGTTAATTTTGGCTGCAAGTAAAAGAAATAATGGTGTGATCATGAAAGAAAAATGCTGATGACTCAAAGTGTAAGTTTTTTAATGTTGAAAGAGGGTCTGTGTCTGGTGGTGAGAGACAACAGCAACATCATGGAATTATCAAAAGAGAAATCAAAAATTCCAATCTGAAAATTTAACCCTTTATGATCTAACAACCAGCTTTGAAGAAAAATTAATGTACCATTATGATACATGCGGCACATAGGAACTAAACTAGAGACTGTACATCTACATCAATGGTGACTAGATGCGACTCGATTGATCTTTATGTGTGAGGGAGCTTGAACATTGGACTTGATTAGTTTGATTCATTCATGTGTTAGCTTGTTAGCTGGATAATGATGTATAACATTAGCTTTACTGCCATTGCTGTGACTAAATTGTTTAAGTGCAGAGAGACTCATGTTCTTCATTTTATAGAAAAACAAGACCAAACACAAGGATGGCAAAGCCATGAGAAAGAAAACTACAACAAAAACAACGAGCACAATAACAAGAGGTACAGCGGATTATAATTCAGATGGACTAGTGGAATAATTTTTAATTGGTTAACAAGTATCTGTGATGACTGCCAATAGACTTATAAATTTCTAATCCAGAGGAATTGACTAGTGAGGTGCTTTTTAAACTCGAAACCCTGATCATAACCTGGTCTGCAGCAGCAGTTACCATGGTGATCTAGCCAGGTCAAAGGAGAGCCGCCTTAGTTCACCTCCAGCAAGAACAATAACAACAACTGTCACATGCTGGATTAAAAATCTCAGTATTTAAGATGGTTGCTTCCTTGTGTTGTAACTGCAACTTTTTGCTTGAAAGTAAAGCAGAATGAGCATGATGAGACAGAAGCAGCCATCACACACAGCTTAGGTGGAAATTTAACTTCGCCTTTCAGACAGGAAGTGATATGTTGACTCACCCCAGGGACCTCCGTCTGCGAGGGTTGACTTGGTGTCAGCAGTGATGGCAGGAAATGTCCCAATGGTGACAGTAAAGATAAAACAGACTGACAGAGCCAACAGCCAGATCTGAGGGTCAAAGGTCAGGGCAAAAAATGATTACAGGTTACCGACTAACACAATTTACTAATCTAGATACTAACAACAGTACATATGGATACAAGGAAAATGTTAAATCCTGTCGCACCTGTCTAAAGGTGTCCCTTGTTTATAGATTAAATAGCCCTAATATTGATCTTTTTGAAAGATTATTGAAAAGTTTTTTTTTCATTTTTCACTTTTTTAAAAGAAGATAATCACGATTGTTCCAAATTGGAGAGAAGTACGATGGTGTAAGAATGTCCATTAGGCTGTCAGAGTTGCTGCCTCTCTTGAAACTTTAAAACAAGATTTTCCAATAAATTTCAATACAGATTGTATCAGGAAGAGCAAATCAGGCTCCTCCTTTGCAGAGCAAACTGTTTAAGCACCACGGGGCACCCAGACCCATAATGCTGCATGCCTAAGCTGCCAAACAGGAGACATTAGACTGAATAAATAAATGAGTGAATGAATGAATGAATGAATGAATGAATGAATGAATAAACAGGATTGGCATTTGATGGGCTGACCAAAGGATAAGTCTGAAATTTGAATTTCATAACACATTTTTTTAAGTTTATACATGTGAATGTGTTTTATTGTGAGAAAAACACTAGTTCTTTAAAAGAACATGCATTCTTACCATGAAGCTTATAAACATCTTTTTATACTAAACAACAGCTATATTCACAAAAGATAATATTTAAGTCTCCCTGCTGCAAAAAAAATTTCATAACACTTTGAATCAAAGTGGTTTTTGATTTTCTTATTACTGAACATGCATAATTAGCATGTAGAGTTAAAAGACAAGACTGATTGATAAGACATCTGATCAGATGATTATTATTAATAAATCTGGAATGGTTGATTTTTGTGTTTCCGACCTTCTTAAATATGATAATCATTGAGACGTTCTGTCCTGTGTTTTGATCAGTGGCTTCATCTTTTCTGCCTACAGAAGAAAGAGAAGAAGAGGACTGATACATTCAGACTTCAGGGAAAATTCTTTCAATAAAGTGCATAAATTCTACTTAAATTCAGGCTAGTTAATGCATTTGCCAATAATATGTAAAGAACACTGCTGAAATTTTAAAGACATTAAACTAGATATTTTACTTTAGGAGTATCAGAAGGCAAAAAAACAAAACTTGATCATGCTGTCTTTTTTTTTTTTTACCTGTGTTAATCAGATTTAAAGAGTTCTCCTTGTCTGAAACCTGTTTCCTGTTTTTATCTTGATAAAATTGAAAAAATTCCTAATAACACAAATAAAGAACACTGTTAGAAATTGAAACCCACAACTCATCACACTGCATTCAGACTGCATTTAGGCATAAAGTGTGATAAAGGAACTGAAATAATAAATCACAACAGTTTAACATAAGCATTATTAAAAAATAAATGAAGCAAAAAGAGAAAAAACAAACTGAAACATGCTGACAAATCAGTTTTAGCCAAACAAAATTCACAATATCTTGGATATTCAAAAAAACAAGGCAACTGGACTGTGTTGAATTTTGGGAAGACGTTTCACCGCTTCACAAGCGTATGGCTCAACACAGGAGAGCCACCTCAGGTCAGGACTCGGCGGTCCACCTGCACCTAAACGACACGCGACACTCTTTTGAGGACAGCAATGCAAAGATTTTGGCGAGAGAGGAAAGATGGTTTGAAAGAGGAGTTAAAGAAGCCATCTACACCAAACTGGAGAAACCTT
>JAQMCX010000075.1:0-16850 GCA_029814765.1 Acanthurus leucopareius | reverse complement strand
TGTAAAGTGTCTTGAGACAACTTTGTTGTGATTTGACGCTATATAAATAAAATTGAATTGAATTGAATTGAATTGATATGAGTGTTGTTGCCTCCAAGGTGTGTGAAACCTGAGTGGGGGGCAGTGGAAATGGCAACCTCTGTGGATCTGTTGGTTCAGTGAGAAAACTTGTGAGGGTCCAGGCTGGTTTTAATGCTGCTCTTTATATGCCAGAGTTTTTTAAAGCACTTCATCAGAATGGGGCTGAGCGCCACAGGCTGGTAGTAAAACACAGCAGTTAAATTTTATATGCATCAGCCTGTCAAGGTGGTCCACACCCTTGATACTGTCACAATCTACCTCTCTTTCCCAACCTCTTCGACCACTTTCTGAGTTCCTCACGCCATCTCAGTTCCATTTTCCATCGGTCCACCAATTGCCATTAGACCTTCCCCTTCTCTCTCAAATTACCTAACTGCCTCACCCATTCACACACCTGTTCCCACCCTCCCAATCAGCTCTGCATTTTCCTTGCCAACCCTGCCCACTTCCTCACCTGCATCTCATTTCATCGTTGGTCCTGCAAATTTGACTACTACTTTTCAATCACACATTGCCACTTTGTGTTTGTTACTTGTTTTTGGTTTGTGGTCTTTTGTTAAAGAACCTGTGTTAAATGTGTTTTCCTGGGCCTGTACTTTCCTGCCTGCATGGTATCTGTCTGTCTACCTGTACATGCCAGAAAGCTTTTCTTAAAATGAATCACCAGTATTCTAAACTAAGAAGTCAGCCTGCTGCCATCTATGTTTGGGTCCAACCTTTGTAGGCTTCATAACACAAAAGAGACATACAAAAACCTATGATATATTTCAGCGCATGAGTGTTCTCTAAAATAAACCCTTTTACTAGTTGTGGTCCTGATTTTTATAAACATGTCCATAGATTACATGTGGAGACCAACCTCATGAGAAAAACTGTGTTTTTTGGCAATTAAAAGATGATTAAGACAACATATGGTTGCATATGTTTTTTTTTTATTTCTAACTCCTATTTCTAACTTTTCACTTAAACCTTTATGATAATATTACCCCATTGCATAAAATATTTTTGTGTACAATCTCCTATTGCTTGCTGTAGTTCTCTCTCTCTCTCTCTCTTTTTTCTTTTTTTTTGTTTTTATCTACATAACACTGTTTAAAATATGTCTGTGTAGATTCTCATTCATCCAGGTCATGATTATCTTGAAGAGTCAAAAAAAAAAACAAGGCAACTGGACTATGTTGAACAACATAGTCCAGTTGCCTTGTTTTTTTTTTACTCTTCAAGACTGTTTAAAATAACTACTTGGCAGACTGTAATTCTCTTTAGCTTTCTTCCTGTGTCTCCTTTACTCCTCCTACCCAGCCTTTGCCCTCTGTATCCTCACCTGACTTGAAAAGACATTTGTATTTATGTGAATTAACTTGACTCTCAGCATGAACTCATTTAGCCTCTAGCCATTTTCCACATATCTGAGGACGCCTCGAGTCTGAACAAGTTTCCAAAAAGGAGACTGTCCCCTGAAAACAAGGACATCTCACGTTTGAGAGTAAAGCTGCTCAAGAGTTTTATGTGTGTTTGATAATGCAGAGTCAAAGCAGCAGGTAAGTAGTGGAGCAGTGGGTGGAGATAGAGGTGCAGCCTACATAGATTCCAGTAATACATGAAGACAAATGTGTACATTTCAGCCAATTTCAAGCATGAAGTAATTTTTTTTCATTGAAAAACATCTAAATGTTTAGTTTGAATACATAGAGATGAGGTTTTTATATGTTTAGCTGATAGGAGGACACCAAAAAGAAAAGTGCAAAATGTGTGCAGTACAGAGTGAAAGGGCGAGCAAGCAAGAAAGTAAGCAAGTGGGAAAAGAGCTCTGGTGATAAGAGTGAAGCGGAGGCAAAGGGTCAGCAGTAAGTTATCAGTTTAGTGTTAATGAACATTGTAGGATATTGTTTGCCATTGAATAAGGCTACAGCCTCTGAATACCAAGTGAAGTTCTTTGGTTTGCCCACTCTGGGAAAAGTAGGAGGGGCCTGAAGCAAGAGTCTACGTGGACCAGTGATGTAAACAAAAATGTCCTCTTTGCTTCCTGACTAAGGTCGATAGTGAAGAGTAAAGATTAACATTAGCCACAGTAACGTGCAGTTAAATCTTTACATGGGTTGGCAGTGACTGCACTTTTTTTTTAACTTTTTATATATAAAAAATAAAATTTAAAAAAAGACAAGAACAATCAGCCTAAATTGTATGGTCTAATGCAAGGACATTCTACAGTTAAACAAATGCACATGTTGAACTTTTTGGATATTTATCTATATGAAAATATTGTAAGATTAAATGCTGAGTGTTCACCATTCATCCTAAAAAATTGAAGTCAACACTGAGGCACCTACAACTGTGTTTCTTTAAATGTGCATCTTGCTCCAAAAGTGATTCAATCCCCATAGAGCCTCATTTTAAAGTGTCCAAGCTTATATAAATGGAAATAAAAATGTTTACAGCGTTGTACAAAAAATAATTTTGGTCCTCATTGCAAATTTACAGATTTACAGAAGTGTATGGGAGATGATTTTTATATAACTTTCTAATTTAAATTATATTAAGGCTCAGAGTTTTGTATGGTCACTTTAAGTGCTAGCAGCTGCTAGCTGGCTGCCACGGGTCACTAAGTGGCAACCTCCATCACTGAAAAATTAGGCCAAAGTGATGGAGTTTGGGTTATCCTGGGCCTGTTGAGCACAAGCTCAGAAGTCTGGAAATCATAAATGCAGAAATGCTAGTGGTTATGAAATAATGTGTAACACAGGTGCTGATGTTGATCAAGCAATGTTAGTTGGGAAACTGATTAAAGTTTAGTTTGCATCTGCTACATGCACATTTTGCAGAGCTCTTTTCATGCCCAACCGGAGTCTTGTGAGTTTTAATGGTATTCCTTTCTTCTGTATGTTGATACAAAGTCTCTGAATTGTAATCTAATCCCTGTCTTTTATCCTTAATATGTAGTTACAATAGGTTGCTGCTATTGAAATAGGTAGAGGTTGTAGACAGTAAATGACTGAATTCCTCTGGATTCTCAAAACCCTGCTAGTAATTTTTGTTGTAAGGCCTCTCAGTTGTGATCCAAACTCCGCTCATCCAGGCTTTCAGAGACCATTCTTGCTCTGATTTATACCCTGTGTGGTTTATTTTATTAAAGCTTGTGTCAGTCACTTGTGTTGTACCGACTGCACTGACCTTGCCATTATGTACTAAATTTGAAATATATTCAAGCAGCAGAATCTAATCTGGGCGAATTTTTCACACTGCAAATCTCGTCTAAATTGCTTGTGCCCACGCACCAGCTTAGGTGTGACATTCTGTTGTTGTTTCCTATTTAAGTTATGAATTCAAAGCTTCAATCTTTGACTTCAGTGATTATGATAGACCAAGTGTCAGCCTGAAGCTGCACAGTGTCTGTCACAGTGCCATCTGCCTTCCTATTGTAATGAGAGTGGGGGAGATAATGTGTGAGTTCCTAAAATCTGGTCAGTGATAAGTATTGTATGTAGGATGTAGCCTAAATCTTACAGAAGCTTTCATAATCACACTGAGGTTCAGTTATTATGGCTTAAAGGGAGAGTTGTTTTTTCTGTTTTACCCTTTGATTAAATATTGACTTGTAATTGATTTTTTGTCCCTGGATTCTCGGGTCAATACATGACTTGATGAGTTTGGAGGTAAAAGGCAAAAATGCATTTCCTTTTTCTCTCTTTTTCTTTGTAGTCTTGGTCTTCTTTTTATTCTTTTTTCATTTAATAGCTTAAAGTGTTGTCCCTGGGTGATCTTTAATTACATAATGTGAATGGGCCACACACTTGACTAAATCTTAAACAATGCTGCTAATATTACTCGTTACTACAGCCTGCTTGAGGTGAGTGTAGTTACTGGCATATTTAACCAGTGCTTTTGTCTGCTCAAAAACTTTGCTATAATGTGATTATATTACTTTGGTTCCTTGCACTGTACACTTTGGTTGGTGATAGCTGTTTCACAGAGCAGAGGAATCTCATTGATACAATCCATGTTAATTCAAAGATGCTGCAGGATTTCTTTCTCACATGCAGACTGCAGTGTTTCTCAGTTGTAGAGGCTCAGTTTTGCCACCAAACATTACAAAAAACCTAAGAGGGGATGGAATGAAACCGCAGCTTTGGCTCATCATGTCTTTTTGTAATACTGCACATTGGTTGAAATGTTACCTCGGCAAAGTAGCAGAAAGCAACTAGGTGCAACTGCACCTCATTTCTAGGTTAGAGACAAATATTATACTTTGTGTTTCACTAGATTTAGCCAATAGTTATAGTTCCTGCTTACTTTGCAAATTAAAGGCTGCACACAGCCACACAGCTGTTGCAGTTACTTTGGCTGATTAGAGCCCTAGTCAGGTGTAAGCTTGTGTGGAGAAATGCTGGCAATTAGATCTACATGATTTCACAAATTTTAACAATGATTTATTTTTCCAAACATAGTTACTACCATTACCGTGTATGGTGAAACCTCTGCAAATGAGCAGTGATTTCTGATAGTGAGAGGAACTCCCTTTTTTGCAACTTAAGGCCTATTTATTTTGTTATAAACATTTGAGTTCAGTGTTTCACTTCTTTGCCATGCTGTTTGAGGGGACAAACTCCCCACTGTTCCCTTCAGGTCTCCGTTGACATCTTGGGTGAGCAAGAAAGTAGACATCTGCAAGAAAGCTCGTCCATTTCCTCAGACAAAATGTGTATGGTTTACTCCATTCAAATAGACAGGAATGATTAATCATTTTCTTTTTTCAACATTACAGTTTTTATCAGAATTTCATTTCATATGATCTCAGAGCAAGAAGGTGTCGATTTTAAACAGCAGAATTTGAAGGTGAAAGTTCAAGAATAATCAATAGAAGACATGTTAATACATATAATGGGCAATACTATATCCACAGCCCCGAAGGCATGGCACAGCATTATTTTTTACCATGATTGATAACAAGCTGCAAGATTACTTGTGGACCCAGGTGTCCGCACTTATCCGTTTCATATGAGTATACACCCGTGTAATGAACCTGCGTGTTAATCCTCCCCGGTTACTGCCCACCCCGCACCTGTGAAGGCCGTGCGTGAGACAGGCGGGCTGGCCTTCCTTTTATGGTCTGTTTCCTTCCTTCAAGCTTCAGTTGGATGAGGAGAGGAGAGGAGAGGAGAGCGCGCACCTCACTTCGTTCATCCTCCATCAGTGCTGCTGCGCTGCACGCTCAGCCTACATCTTTCTGGAACATTCCGTTCTATGCAAAGAAATGATAATGATCAATATAAAATAACTCTATCAGTCACTTCGTCTTTCACGGATAGTTTTTATTTACCCGTCTGGTGTTTTTTTTTCTCTCTTTTATTTGTTTCCATCGCCGATCAATCTTGTGGAATGGTCTGCATGTTCTCTCCAGAGTCGTTTCCACTTCAGTATGGGAACTGCGGTGTCCAAAAGGAAGAATCTTAGGAGTGATGCGATTTCGTCCGTGGCCGCCAAAGTTCGGTGAGTGTGTGCGGTTTGTGGTCGCTGTGGTTGGAGACCTCTGCGTCCGCGCGGAGGGAATCTGCGGAGCGCAGAGACGAGTCAGCTGCTCCTCAGCTAACTGCCCAGTGCATACTTTGAGATGATTTTAGACACATTACAGTTTGTACTGAAATTGCACATTTGTAAGGTATTCTTCCCGGTTTGTTGGCTCTGCTGATTTCTGACTGGTCGTGACTTCCCTATTAGTTTCGCTCTCTTCAGAAAGTCCCGATTCTGTGGCTCCTCCTCAAGTTAACTTTGACTTGCCTGACTTGTTTTCTGTCCACAGATTTGTTTTTTTTGTTTGTTTTTTTTTTAATATAGGCTGAAAAGCACCTAAATCATGTTTCACCTGTTAATTTTTCTGACATCTAATTTGATTTAAATTAAAAAATAACATCAAAAAACAAAAACAAACAAACTATCAGAATCAGAATCAGAATCAGAAATACTTTATTGATCCCCGAGGGGAAATTGCCTTTTGTTACAGATGCTCCCATTCAAGAGTCTTTAAAGAAGTAGGAAAGTATAAAATACAACTACAACAAATACAACAATACAACTACAAAGAAAAACAAAGAGTGGGGTTTTTGTGATTTTTTAAACTTCAGTAAAAGCTAATGGCCCTTATGTATCCTGAAATTTAATGTTTCTATTTCTAATTGTAAATGCAATTTATTCAGCATGTAAAAAATATCCTCTAATTCCATATGACTGGTTGCTGACTCTGACCTTGTACTACATTTTGTGTCATTGTTAAATATTTTGGTTGTGATCTGGCTTGTCTCAAAGTTTGGTTTTGTAGGATAATTAAGCCAAATTATTTCTCTGCATTGTGAGTGTAACATAGTTATTATACTCTGAAGTGCAGCACAGTAATTATACTTTAATATAATGATATTATCGAGAAATTTTCTTATTCACTGTTGAATCTATCAGGTGTTTAGTTCCCTTTTCTCTGATTGATGTCTTTGTAAAATGAATAACTTAAGGTTTTGACTGTTGGTAAATCAAAACAAGACATTTGAGATCTCTGACAAACTATAAGAAGAGGTCTGATTTGTGCGTTCCTTTGCTGCGTGCTGTATGTTTGCAGACAGAATTTGTATCATTTGCTTCAGTGGTCATCCTCAAACCTCCATTTTGACTCACTTGACTTGTGACTGATTTCCGTGACATTTAACTCGGACTGGATGAGTCATGCCATGAAAAGTCTTTGTGTCATGGGTGTCAGATCAGTGTGTTCTCGGTTCGAAGGCCAAGAGATGACTAATGTTCCGTGTTGAGAGATGAGTTCTATGTTCCCTACTTACTGACCTCAGACGATAGAGTGCAGATAAATGAAACACTTCTCCTCTCAGTCACGTGCATACATCCACTTTCTTCCCTATATGCATGGTCTCATGCAAGGACGTCCTACAGTTAAACAAATGCACATGTTAAAGCACACAGCGTACAAGCCTCACATCTACTTACACAGGCACCACCACACTGCCTTATGCACACAATCTCCAACTATTTGTCTCTGCCTTCCTCCTGCTGTTTATCTTTTCATTGCCTCCCTCCCTGCCTTGCTTGCTTTTTCACACCTCACACTTAACTCTAAATAAATTATGACAATAACAGCAAACATCCCAGACAAATATATGAACTGTAGTCAAGTTGATATTACTTCATACTTACTTCCTGCTCAATCAGTGATTGTGAAGATCAGCTGACAAAGAGTTGTATGGCTCTGGGCAAACAATGGTGCTTTTCCTGCATCTCAGGTGTGCCATCTTACCTGGTCAGGATTAGCAGTGTCTTGTTCCTCCAGAATGATCTGAGTTTATCTGTTGTGTGGTGAGTGATCAGGGGCAAAGCTGTTTCACCTCTCTCTAGCAAATCCTATCAGGTCTTTGTGTTTGAGGGGGGATTACACTGGAATTGAAAGTGTTTAGGATCCTCTTCTTTCAGCATTCTCTCCCTCAGCTTTCCCTAATGTTTCGCTACATTCACTGTTCCACTTGAAAACACTCTAAACATAAATACCTAATTAATCTGCCTGAGGCTGACTGGGGATGTATTGGTCGGATATTTTGACACTTACTTTGGTTAAAGCAATATTTTGTAACTATTTTGTGTCCCCTGTGTCTGATTAGATAGTTAGTCTCTGGTGTATTTGGTCCAGGCGTTTTCCCTCGTTCAGTTGTCAGTTGGCCACGTCTTGGCTGCCTCATGTTTCTCTGTGTTCTTGATTCCTGTTCCTGGGTATTTGCCAGCCTGTGTGTCTATCTTTTCTGCATTCTCATCTTCATGCAAGCCTTTTTCAGGCAGACAACTTATGTTATCATTTGTTTGTCATATCAGCAAACTATGGCCAGAGTTTGGCATTTATTCACAAACAGACTCTTTAGTCGGAACCTGTAGGTGGATATTAGGTCGGTGATGGGGCTGAAAAACTGACTTTAATGGTGATGTGGGGCAGCTGCGGCATAGGCAGAGCAAAAAGGGAAAGATAAAAGGGTCAAACTATTATATTACTCATACAATTCCTGCAGCTTTTTATGCCTCATCTTTTGTTATTGAGCATATTTAGTAAAAGTGTGTTCACTGGTAGAATTATCTCTGTACAAGGAGTCATGAGTGCAATTTAAAATGTCTCCTCAACAGCAGGGAACTCCATGTCCTGAGAGCGCAGAGTGAAAGCTGTATTTGATTGTTTCCTCTCTCATCCCTTTGCTGTTCTGTAGTAGATTGAATCACAGACACACCAGGTGGGCAAACATGAGCAAGCTGTGAAGAGTTTACTGAGAATGCCTTGCAGGATTTGGGTTTTTTATATATATTTGAGGTGAGAATTTTTCAAATAAATCCATCTGCTGACAACATTTAATGTTTTGTTAGCATTTAGAAATTGGCTTGCGTGGTCAAGAATCACGCTAAATTTAGGCCAGCCTTGTAATACTGCTTTATACTTTACTTATCTATGTCAAAAAGTTGTCATTAACTTCAAATTGCTTATGGACATTGCTTTTTCAGCTGCAGGGGAAAAATGTGTTTTTGGGTTTCGCACCATTGGAACAGTGACCCATTCATTTTTTGACTCATACTGATGAAACTATTCAACAGTTGTGCTTTTTTCCCCTTTTTTTACCAACAAAAATGTATATGTATTAGATATGACTTAAAAATTAATATGTAGTAGATATGGCCTATGTTCATGGGGGCACTGGTACAAGAATATAGTTGAGTTTGCTGACAATAATCTAATAAAAAAAAGGGTTTTTTTTATTAATCTTCCCTTCTATATATAAATGGAGTAATATTATGATTTTAGCATCAAATTGATAAAAACGTTTTCACAGATGAATAAGAAAGTAACAACAGATATAAAGGAAAAAAGAAAAATGATAACTTTTCTGTTAGAAGCAACCTTTGTGGTCACTGGAGTATAATGTTCTAACTTTATGAGGCACACTTCAGTGCGCCATGAAGCTGTCCCTGTTTGTGCCCATGTATTTGGTTTCCTGCATGTGAAACTTTTTCCTCTATGTCCTTAAGTTAACTTTGTATTCAAATAAAATATTCTCATTCTCTTAAAACATTCATTTAACCTTTTTTTTGGTATATTTTTGTAAATAAAAAATGTGTATTTATTTAATACTGTTCTGCTCTATCAGTCTTTGTGCTTTTTGAAAAGATGAAAAAACAAAACAAAAACTTACTTGTACTGTCATACTGTCAGCTACCAGAGTTTTCATAATTTACTGAGAGGCACAAAGGAAGATGGCTGACATCATACTTTCTAAAATTGTTTTTTGTTTCGTGATATGTTTGTCTCAGGAGTATCCCCTGTTTGTTTGACCCTTGGCAAATATTTCAGTCTCTCTGATTCATTCAGTCTCTGAATGACTCTTGAAATTTGTCCTCCTGCCTGTCAGTCTTGTGAAGAGGATACCTTCTGCACCAAGAGATGTGATAAAGCGTCAGTATCTAACACACTGTGAATGAGACTGGGCTTTGGTGATTGTTCTGTGGGTGAAAAAGTGGTTTGTTTATTGTTCAGACATCAAAAAGATTCCATCAAAACATCAGATCCATATGAATTTGCTATGTTTTACCCTGATGATGTGCGACTCCCTGTCATGCCTCTGCTATGCCTCTGTGAGCTGTTCTTCATATCAAGACCACCCAAAGCCTTTGTTACTCACATTTGCCATTCAAAATAACAAGTTTATTGTAATATTTGCTTGTGATAATAATGCAAAGTCTTGCAACTTTGTTTAATGTAAACTTAAAAGCTGCTTTCTGATTGCATCACCTGTGAACTTAAAGGGTGTCTTCTGATCACAGGCAGAATGAATGCTCTCAAAATTAAAATTCTTCCTTTCATAAATTTTATTTCTATTTCAAACTATTCACACAACAATATGAAAATCCTTCTTCACATTTATGAGCAACAAAATGTCCAGTTTCATCTTTGACAAGAATAGATTTAGATGTAGAAAAGCTTATTTGCAAAAGTCATTGCCAGGTAGGAGAATGGAACTACCACATTGTCTGTTTTTCAGTTTGACTTGCTATGTTTATGCTTTCTCCATTTTGGATCTGATAAGCATAAAAAACACTTTTGTGGGTACAAATGCAACAGAACTCGTGCTACTTGGTATCCCTGACTGCACTTTTGTTTTCCTCAATGACTTTTACAGTAAGTTAAGAACAATTAAATAGTAAAACAGTCCCTGAAAATATGATCTACTTTTAGGAAAATCTGTTTTTTTATTAATAATTTTTCAATTTTGTATTGTTGTGTGAATGTTCTGTTTGTTTAAAAAAAGCCAATAAAAATGCTATAACAAGGGTGAAAATGTTTAAAATGTCAACGACTGCCTTGTAGGCTTGCAGGGACTCTTTGTCTTTTGCTGTGCACTTAATTGTGTGTTTAATGTCTTGAGTTTTTAAGGGCAGTTGGGGAAAAAAATTGTTTTCTTTTATGCACTGGGCGTAAAGCACTTAGTGATGGCTCAAACTGCCTCCCTGTTCTATTTATCACTGTCCATTGAAGAACAGCACACCAAAACCAGGCTTTCTGCTTTGATCAGCCACTCGATAGAAAGGATTACAAGCACTTTAAGGCTAACGTTGCCTTTAATATTTCAAGAATGTTTGAGTCATGTCTTGCAGGAATTGCACAGCACAACAGTTTTCAGGCAGTTATAGTTTCCACTTTGGTAAAATGTGATTTCATGGTCTCTTTCCCACAATACTGTGTGACCAGCAGCAAGCCTCTCCTCCTCACTGCACAGATTAGCTCTAGCCACGGTCCAGTGTGGCTATTAGCTCAGAAACATCTGGGTCCCCTCTCAAAAGCATAAACCTGTCAGAGTCACTGATAGAAAACCACATCTGATGCTTTGGAGGCCAAATACGACATGAAAGTTTTAAACCAGACCAAAGTGTTTATAGATCATTTTAAGTGTCTATTATGTTATAGAATGTTGGCTTTATTACAGCACATCTTCATTTTTTAACACAGTGAAGAGTAATTTTAAAGATTAAAAGGTGGGATGCCAAACTTCTCATAGCCCTGGATACAGTAAGCAAGGGAATAATAATTTGAACCAATGAGCCCAGTTTCCATATGAATTAATTGCACAAGTTTATATACACTTATATGGGACATGGTTTTCTTTTCATCAGCTGTGTTTTCAGCACAGTCTACTTTTTTTTTTTTTTTTTTTGTGAGACTGAGGTCAAGATTTAGGTAAGCCAACCCAAAAACTTAATTTGAGCTTGATTCACAGCTCAGGATGCAGAGTGCTGATTAAAAAACGGCCCTAACTGCACTGGAATTGATTTTGCTGTTTAGTTATCTGACATTGAAAAGCATTAAACCTGCTCATCGAATAGGAAAAGCCTCCAAGACACGAGAGGGGCAACACCCATAGTGTCTGTGCATGTGTCTGTTTCAATGTTAGTTTTCTACCTTCTACCTCGGTTTTCAGAGTGTCTTGGAACTGCAGTTTTTTACCGGGTTGGGGGGAGGAGATCAAAATTGAGTTTTTATAGCCACAAAAGTTAGAAGCTAGCCACAATCCTGAGAAATATATTATGATCATTTACACCTCCAGTGTTCCTTTGATAAAAGACAATATTGGCCCGATATTTGAACACACCAAGAGGGGGGTCTCACCCAATCCAAGCCTTCTTCATAAGCAAATATCTTTCTTGGCACTTTAGAAGGGATACTTTAACGCATGTCTATTTCCCTCCAGCATCCTTTGATGAACCTATCTACAGCCCTTGGGAGATGTGGACAATTGCCTAATATGATCTTTGTTGTCAGTTGAGTGTAGCAGAACCAATATCTCTTAATTAAGTAATCAGCCAACCTTCCAAGTGTGTGTTTCACAAAAAGATAAGCAGTAATAGGTGGACTGGAGCACAGAGAGAGGATGGAGACAGACCAAACTGTGTGTTGTAGAAATCTTGTATTGGAAGCAGAATTGCTGTTGCCATCTTGTCTTTCTTTTTCAATTATTAAATTAATCAGTTGTTAAAGGAATAAAAGAATGTTGTTATAATTGCCACATGCATATAGCTATGCCCGCATAGCTTAACAAAAAAGCACAAATTTTATAAAAAAAACACAAAACACACACACATACACACACACCTCCACACGCACACACACACACACCTATATATATAAAACTTACTCTATTAAGTGTTTCATGTTTCATTTGCTTAATCACTATTAGAAGTGGGGTTACATGTGTTTTTGCGACCCCTGGTACTTGTGTATTTGCCATTTCACAATGAAACTTGGGTGTACAGCAAAAACCCGGAGACCATACTTAATGTTTGTGAACAAAAACAACAATAAAAACAAAGAAAAAGTTAAATTGAATGATGCGGCGGTGAAATTGTAATTACTGAAATTGCAATTTTTATGACATGAAAGTGCCAAAAGAGTTTTAGCTTTTAGTTTAGGTGCAAGAGGGCATTGTCTGTTTAAACCAAGAACGAGTCTGGACTGAGACCAAGGCAGGCTGAGACCAATTCAAGACCAAGAAGTGTGTGAGTCCCACTCTGCGTGACCCGCTTAAAAACAAAATATGAAATATGAAAGCCACTGGCAGTCTTCAAACTAATCCGAAAGATCTACATTTTCCATTAAACACACTCAGAAATGTTATACCATCAATCTTACACAATACAGTTTTTTCTGCAAGCATCAGGTTTTCTAGGTCACTCTGTCTGTCCCTAGAAACAACTCCATTCTAACATAAAAAACTTGTTTTTCTTGTGTAGGATAAAGAGAACACCATGTGCATTTCGTTGTGCAACCCAGTGTTGTGAAGCCACAGATAAAAATAACTTTGAACATTACAGTTTAAATGTTCAACAACCATTTATTACCAGTGTTCCAATATTCAAAAGTACATGAGCCAACAAAATTGCATGTGCTTGAGATGACCATACACTGAGAGAATACTTGGCATGTAATATACAGACAAAAGCTCTCAGAAACAGAAAACACACTTCAGCACACATGAACAAAAGCAAAACATCTCAGTCAAACCAGCAGAGGAGAGGTTCTTCTGTTTGCTCCTTCTGCTCTGTGGCTTTCATCAGTGCCATTAGATGGGAATGTGTCCCCAGGCATCTATACACTGCACCATCCCTATGTGCCTCATATATACAGTCATCCCACTCCTTCATATATAAAGAGGAGGAAGGTTGCAAAGCCTGGCATATGACCAGCTCATAAGAGCACAATATCATCCTTGTTTTGGGTCTCTTTTCTACCTCTGTCTGTCTCCCCTCCACTCCTTATTTAACACTTTTTCTTTACCATTAAGCCTCGTGTCTTTATCCCTCTACCCACTCCTGTCGCACTTTCTATTTTGGTCTTATGAACACGTCTCCCTCTCGTCACCGTGTTTCTTCTTTGTCGTCCTCCCCCTCCTCATGTCACATGGCTGAAAACATGCGCCAGGAGAAACTCCAGAAGCACAAAGCAAAGCACTGGCATCGCAGTTGCGTGGGACCGTGGCAAGATGGGGCACAGTTGAATGGTGCTCAGTGGAGTCCAACTGTGATGTATAATTTATGTGATAAAACTCTCAGACTTTTTATGTGTTTTCTGTCTGAAAACACTGAACTGTTGTCTGAGGTTTAAAACTAAATGAATGCATTTAATAACTGCTTTGACTGCCATAGTAGAGGTTATCAGATGACCACTTATTGCTGAGTAGCATGCCATGCCTTCACTCTGACTGTAGGGAATCTTCTTAAGAGCTAGGTTGAAATAGAGTGTGTGTGTGTGTGTGTGTGTGTACAGTATTCATGTGTATGATTCTGCACATGCAACTTTGCTCTTATCCTCGTGAGGACTGAATCTAATAACGTGGATGAGGGATCACTCACAACTGCAGATATATTGTATCGGTTTCTCAAATTTATGGTGAAATCAGGTTGTAATGAAGAATTCTTTTAGGATAAGCAGGACGCAAAAGCAAAAGTAAAGATTACAATTTAAACAATAAATGAATTCAATCTTACAGGGCTTAATTTAGTATAAACCCTTTTTTTTTGCAGCAAAAAAATTTGGTGTTCCATAAAGGGAAAAGCACAGATATAACTAATGACATTTAAACTACAGCGTCATTTCAACCACTTAAATAAAACCAGCCCCAAATTTAAACTTTAGATAAATCCACTTGTGCCTTCTCTGTTATGAGTCAAAATGTCTGGTGTGAAAACAGACTAAAGCAACATTAAATCTCTTCTTCCCAGTTTACAGTTGATGTTAAATATTAACAGTTTGATTTAGGGGAATCAGGGGACATTAATCTTTTAATTCTGTTTTCTTAGTTTCCTTTACTGTAAACAGCTCCATGTGAAACAACCATGATGAGAGCAGCAACACTGCAGAGTTGGTTGATAATATCCTAAGGGTTTGTGTCTACAAGGGACCCCCTCCCACCACAAAAAGTCCTTTGATCCATTGTTGATACAAAATTATTGATAAGCACAGCTTTTTTAAAAACCAGTTAAAATGCAGAACTTTTAAACTTTAAGCTGTTGACCAAAAAGAAGATATTTAAGTGCTGACCTTAAAGGGAACACAGAGAAAGAGGGCCAAAACAACCTTCTAACTGTGAGGCACCTTCAGTTGTATTGAACCCTCTCAGTGTGAGTATAAACTCTTTTGGATTCATTTGTGAACACAATACTGAGAGACTGCAGATGCTAAAAGTGTTTTAATACACTATCTGAACTCATCGTCCTTTAAATAATTAAGCTAAGCTAAATGGCTAACAAGATTCCTAACATGCTTAAACATGTTTTTTTTGCATCATATCTTTATTGAACAGTGGTGTGTAAAAAGTGGCAATGTAAACAGCACAATACACAGAAACTATGAGAGACAAAAGAAGCTTAGGGAGCTGCTTTGACTGACTACCCTCACATGTAGTCACTCTTTCATCAAACCTCTATATAAAAGTACTTTAAGGGAATGTTCAAACTTTGCACTTTCTGTTGTGACCAGGCTTTAGATTGATAAATAATTTAAACATAGCTGCAGGCAGAAATAAGTCACAATAGGGGTTACAAGCAGACTGCAAAAAGTCACAACATTTAAATGTTTTAGCAGGATTAAGCTAAGATGTTTGAGATATTTGCAAATCATAAATTTGATTATTACAGCAGGTAGAGGTCAACAACTATCATATTTACCTGATTGGTAGGTTGAATTACAACCTAATTGTTAATTTGAGCTACTTCTAGATCTTACTGTTTTTGCTCCACAAATATTTTAAGCAGAGAAAAGTAATAATTGAAAGAAAATTAATTATTAATGTATTTGCCATGGGGTGATTGGGAATTTTACTTTGGACTTGGATATGGCATATTTGAGTGCCACCGTAAGTCTTACTACACTATGAAGTACTGGGGCCCTGGTATCAGAGAAGCTAATGGAGATAATGCTTAGGGTTAGTATTGAAATTCAGTAAAAATCTGTTCAGCTGATTATGAGATAAAAACCTTACTCTTTTGTGATGAAACCTAGAAGCAGAAAATCCCAAGACTGACTAAGCATCTAAACTCGTGCAACATGTTTGATGCAATTTTTAATTACAATTTTATGTAATATTGTACTTTCAACAGCAAAAAGTCACAAAATTTGACATTTTTAGAGAAGAAGACCATTGGAATAAAGAAGAAGAAGAATTATGACTGAGGCCCAGCCTTTTTTTAGAAAATTGTGAAAACTTAAATTTGTTTATCACAGCGCCACCTTGAGATCAATGAGTGTCATTTCTTGAACTGCCTGAGTAGTGGGTGGAATTTACAACCTACCCTCTGATTTTAGTGAGTTTTTATTTTACATTTTGCACATATGCATTCAGCAGAAAAAAAGAGGACAAAGAAGACGGAATAAAAAAAATAATCCAAAAAACCTGACTGGTGTCTACAGCAAACAACACTGCTTGAGCCCCTTAGAAAACAGCTTTCTAAGAGTAGCAGAGGATGCTTGGACTCCTACTTCCTGATTACTGCCAAATGATAAAAGGTTTTTTTTTGGTATGAGGAGAATGCACTGGCCTTAAACTTGGGATGCTGTATTCCATTTTTTTCAGGGCTAGGAAGTAATTAAGAATTATCATATGTTCCAACCATTTACTGTTTAACAACTTAGTCAACTCTTGCTAAAATGATGACAATAAGCAAGTTCCTAATACAAAGTTACATTCCGTGCTTGGTGTATTTGGTCTGTAATGTACAGCTGTGGAGCACAGCTCATTGCTTTACACATTAGTTTAAAAGTCGCAGTGCTGTGAAATTGTAGTCTTGGTAAAACTTTTTTGCATTTCCTCCTGTAAGAGTTCAGTCTGCTCAACACACTGCAGCACTCTGTCCGTCCAACTGTGGTGTGTTTTGACTGCCCTTTTGTGTCAGTGTTGCATACTGTGGAATTTTTATTGGAAGAAAGCACAGAGCCAAGCAGATCGAGAGATGATTGCATTTTCATCCTTGTGCCCTCCTTACTCTCTTCCATCATCCAGGCTGGGAGGGGAGTTTTCACTGCTGAGTGCTGCTGCTGCTGCTGCACGTGCTGCCTCATATTTAATTACTTAAGAGTGTCGTAGCGCGGAGGCATATAGGCCACAGCAACAACACAGCAATTCCGTTGAGCGGGGGGGGGGGGGGGGGGGGGGGGGGGGGGGGGGGGGGGGGGGGGGGGGGGGGGGGGGGGGGGGGGGGGG
>JAQMCX010000074.1:0-16881 GCA_029814765.1 Acanthurus leucopareius | reverse complement strand
CCTTCGCCTTCACATATCCTCTATCCGACTCCATGTGCTGACAGCTCTTCACCAGATCTTTTGCATGCCCTTTGGTGTACTGTTCAAGGAAGTAGAGTCTGTCACAGTTGTTATTGGTGTTTTGCTCAACTCCATTTTCAAAAGCTTTAATAAACAAATGGTATTTGAGTGGGTTACCATCGAAAATGGGAATTTCCCTTTTTGAGAGTGCTGAGAGGCATTGTTGTTGCATTAGGAGTGTTGTAATTTCATTTTGTTTTCTCATTATGTCCAGCATACTGTCATTTTGTGATGCGTCAGTTTGTGTAATATTGGTCACAGGATCTTCAGGAGCCATTAGATAACGTTGGAGCATGTAAGAAGGACCTGGGAGATGTTTTACGTCAGGCAAGTGAGTGACTTTAGGCTTCACAGCTGTCTGTCTCCTACATCGGATCTGGAGATGCAGAGAGCAGAGATCGTCTCAAGGTCCGCTGCACTTAATCCAATCATTACACTTCCTCTTCTGATATTGATGAGTGTATTACTGTCATAAGTAATGCGATTCTCAGTAATAAAAACGAGAGACTCGCTCCTTTTTCGTTTTGATATGCTAAAGTTGAGGGAGCCACCAGCTGCTGCATGTATATGCGCCGCCATTGCCATGGTGAAATTGCTGAGTCTTAAGTCATTTTAATACCCATATTCAAAATTTTAGCTGGGGCATACTAAAAAAAGGGGGTAATATAAATGTGAAGAAATTCATTTACGTGATAAATTATTCAATTATTTGTTTATTTATATTTGTATACAACTTTACTTTTTTTTAACATTTAGGAGGAGTGTCCCCCTCTTTTTCTTTATGCTGGAGCACCTGCCCCCAAAATGTCTGTTCATATCGCTGCAATTACCTCCAAGATGTTTGACCGGTTGCGTAACAAAGCTATGTCCATTACCATGGCAACGGCGGCGCATATACATGCAGCAGCTGGTGGCTCCCTCAACTTCAGCATAACAAAATGAAAAAGGAGCGGAGCGATCCTCTCGTTTTTATTGCTGAGAATGGTATTACTTATGACAGTAAAACACTCGTCAATATCAGAGGAGGAAGTGCAATTATTGGATGAAGTGCAGCAGACCTTGAGACGATCTCTGCTCTCGGCATCTCCAGATCAGACAATCGAAATATTCGGACCAGACATCATCGCAAGCGGTGTAGTCGACCCAGGAAGAGAGGGACACGAGCCGGGATAAGAGTTAGCCTAAGAAGGCTTGGACCCATGACTGTTCCGCTACCCAGCCTACTCCTGGCAAATGCCATCATCGGCCGGATTTCCAACGATGAGTTTTCATATCGGGAGGGAATCAACCCATTTGCAGAATGGTACACAGAAAACAAATTAATGCTCAACATCAGCAAAACCAAAGAGCTGAGAGATGATTTTAGAAAAAAGGAGGCGAAGACTCACAACCCAGTCTTATTACTTAATGCACCATCTGCACTCCTCCATGTTTAATTTTTTTATACAATCAATTAATCAATCAAGAGGGAGCCACACTTTAATTTAATTATGCAATCTGTTGTATGATGACCAATAAACTTCCTTGTATCCTTGTATATGATATATGTACAAAAATCCTTTTTGCCCACGTCCCTTGCCAAGTGTCTGACTCTTCACACTGTTTGTGTTGTACGAGTGGAAACCCCTTCCTCTGCTGATGTGAGGGAGGCATAGTGTTCTTTTTGTTCAATACACACCTCTTTTCTTATAGACTTTCTGTTAGAAACAAACATATTGGTACTTTTTACATTTTTTATTGTATTTTTAAAATCATCCATCCCTTTAGGTACCTGTACCCCTTTAGATTTTTTAAAGTTTTAATACTTAAATACTTTAACTCCATATTAATTTAAAGCTATTTCAAAAGCTCACAGGTGCCTTAATTCAGAATTTCTGGTAAATTTACTTTTAATACTTTTTACATGTGTTCAAAACTTTTGTTCTTAAAATGCATGGCTATACATTAAGAGCAGGAAGGAGGAAGAGGCTTCTTTGTTGGATGTTCTATCCTTTTTTGCTCTATTTTAGAACAGCTATACTTGACTTTGATATTTGTTTGATGAACTTCTGAGCCCAAAACTTCATTGTGCTTTAACTTTATTATAACTTCAATATAGAAAGAATGCTAAAATGTTCTACTGCGGTAAAATGGATTACCCATGTAAAATAGCACACAGATGAAGGCAAAAATTTGGCCAATTAAAATGTAGGCCACACAAATTGATGATGTTAATATTAGGCCTATTTGACAGCTTTAATTATGATTAACTTTGAAGTTGAGGAACAAATTAATGTTACAAAATAAAATCATTAATGAACAGACATCATATCTCAGAGTCATGGCCAGCCAACAATAATAGTTCTTCCTTTTCTATAGACATACATTTGCAAGCAGAGCATGCACTAATTGTCATCTCTAGTCATACAATCGGCTAGTAAGTAAAGCCTTATTATGATTAACCACAAACTCAGCAAGTTACACAAAACTAAGAATCAGTAAAAAGAGAACTATACAGCACTAAATAAGAAAGCTCAGAGCACATTCTGAAGACCTTTGTGGTGGTTTGTAATGAAGTAAGCCATCTTATATTGAGAAATATGCTGGGGTAGCAACACCTCAACTGCTAAATGGAGGAGCCCACTCTGCCGGCTTAGTAATGATCCTTGATGGAGAACGTGCCCCACCCTATGCAGGACACTCTAGACAGTGTTTTTAGCAACAGGCTGCTTCAGCTGAAGTGTCTAAAGAAGAGAGGCTGCAGGTTCTCCCATCCTGTGGCAGTTAGTCTTTACAATAAATATGGCTCCCAGTGGACCACACACACTAAAACTGACAAACTAATGTATGTGCAAATAATGTACATTAAACAGTGCGATATCAATATCTCCAATGTGCAACAATGTAAATTCAATCATTAAGACTGTTTACTTACTGCTATACCTTGCCTTATTTATTATATATTTTCATTTATTATATCTTGCTTTCTTGTCTTTTTTTCAAATGCCTCTAGATATTGTGATATCCCTTTGTTGCTGTAACACTGCAAATACCAATACCAACTTTAGAACAGTTATGCAGAGTCATTGCTTCAAGTCCTCCGTGTAACTTAGGCTTCTTTTTCCCCAGTGGCTCTCTCGGACTGAGAAGCCCTTTCTGGCAACTGGCTCCACCACCAGCTCCAGTAGACCGGGTGGTTCTGGCACTGCCAGCTCTGTAACTCTAAAAAGATTAGAATACGCCCGACCCACTAGCTGTAGTTGGCCTGGGGGGATCTTGGGATCAGGTCCTCTCAGCCATCGCCAGTACACCCTGAAGTGGCGAACAAGCTTAGTTGGGTAGTCCCAGTGAAGAGTGGCGTTGAGGTGCAGGTAGGGGAAGGTGGATTCTGGTGAGGTACCAGCACCACGAAGCCATACCACATCATCAATGCAAAAGTCCTGAATCCGCTCAGGGGGAACCTGCAGACTGGCTACATCCAAGAGCTTGCAGAGAGAGAAAGGTGGGACAATAAAATTTAAAAGGGTACTCTGTGTTTTCCTTGCTGCTGAAAATTTGCTGCTGAAGCAGTCTAAAGTCAAATACTTAAATAATATTGAGAAAAATGATGAAAAGTGGCGTTTAATTCAATTTAAGTGCTGAATAAAGCAGACTGTCATTTGAAATGAAGCAGCTCAAAGATATGAAATGTCGGTTGTGGACGTAATAACATTACTGCAAGAAACAAACTTCAATACTGATTAGTGCCAGCTTATTCAAGTGAATAAATGGATATGAGAATTTATTTGAAGTGTGTGCTGAAGTAAAGATCTGAAAGCAGCTAAAGTAAATCACATGTGAACACAGTAAGTTGTGGAATTCAAAAAAGTTAAAAAATATTTTGTTATATTCAGGTGTGCAAGCTTTTATCAGGTTCTTAAATCTGACATTGTCTCACCATAATTTCTCCTACTCTGCAGCTAAAAGGTGTGTCTTGAGGCTCTCTATGCCGCTGGATGTTGAAGCAAACTTCTCTCAGAGCACAGCCACAAAGTTCCAGCTGAAAACACCTGTGCAGAGAGACCAGGAATGTAGGGAATTTATAATGAAACCCATTAAGTGTAGTATTAGTGCCTTACCTGACAGTCCAACCACCTGGATTCAAGTTGCCACACAGCTGAAAGAATTGGCTCACCAACTGGTCCCCCTCATCCAGTATGGCTGGAGACACACTGGTAACTGCAGACATGCATACCTGGTATTACTACGTTAAGGTGAAGAAACAAATCTTGAGAGCATCTTTACAACCAATAAGCACTGAAATAGTAACACATGTAGCAGGAAGAATGGATCAACAAGTATCAACAAATCTTGTAAGCTTACATCTCAGGGAATGACACATCTGAGGCTAGGAAGAGGACGGATACTCCAAAAGTATATTCTGGCTATGTGAAAAATGTCTTCTTGAATGAGTGATCACAGTCTAATCAGTAAACTTTCATGGCAGAATATGCTGCATTTTCCAGTTTGTAAAGACACAATTGAAAGTTGACCCCTCCTCCCCGGCCCAAAGGCACCAGAACCACATGCCTCCTGTCCCTAACATATACACCCACCTGAAGCCTTCTTCCGAGAGACTACAAAGGAAGGTAAATTTAGTCTCAGACAATCAACTTTTGACCCTGATGCGGTAGCTTGTGTTAACTGGGGAGGCTTGTGTGTTGGTCAGGAAATGATTCAAAGCTAGTCAGCACTTCAGATCCCCAAGGTTATTTTCCCAAAATGTAAAAATAGAAGTTGTTGTTTGAAAGCAGAACTCGGCGTCTGCTAACGTACACTGTAAGCTAAGTAGAAAAGATACCTTTGTTGCAATAGAAATGCCGATACATTAGCAGGCTAATTAGGCTTATTGCCAGCACTGATCTGAAAACTGGCAAACTCCAGATTCACTCTGGTTTAAAACAGCTGTGGTCCGCTCTGAATTTCACCGCACTATATTTATGCTTCTTCACTGCTATGTTGTCGGTTATCTGTTATTGTGTCTCAAGCTAAGTGACTGGTCATTACTTGTTTATAATGTCCTGCGCACTGCCATTGGCTGGGGGGCTGCACAACCCAAAGGTTGCCACCCCAAAATGTCCAAAACATAGCAAAACAACAAAGAAACAAATGGAAATGAGAAATACAGGCACAGGTAAGTGTGTCTGCAGAAAAACACAATACCACATACCACTAGTGGGTCATCGACGATGATTGAGAGAGTACTTTTATTTAAGTCTATAATTTTTTAAGGAAATCCTGCACATTATACCTTCAAGCTACACAAACTCCAAATACATCACTTGTTTCAGTCTGATACAAAATTCCTGTTTATGAGAGGGTACATGTTCATTAGATGCTATCATCAGCAAAAACATTCCCTCTAACCAAACCCCAACCATGTTTTATAGGCCACTTGTTCCACTGCATTTCTGGATAGGTTGCATTTATAAAAATGAATAAATGTAACCAGCAAACATAAAACTTAACAGATTTAACTTATACAAAGATGTCAGAGCAACATCAGTGCAATTCTGTGCCAAGACAGAAAGAGAGAATGTTTTGATATTTTTATGTTCAATATACTTATTGATTAAATAAGGTGGTTCATAATTTAGTTCATGAAGATTGTTACTATTATTATTATTATTATTATTATTATTATTATTATTATTATTATTATTATTATTATTATTATCTCATCTCATCATTAATATGAATTACTACTTTTCAGCTGCCTAGTATGATTGCATGTCTGCACTGTTTCACCTGTCCACATCACTGTACTCTTTCATGGAGTACAACAGAAACAATATTCAATTGAGTACAAGTACCTAGCCCGAGGTTAGGGTGTGCCTGGTGCTACACATCATTGCAAACTTTTACCTTTTTGGCTGTTCCAAAGAAGAAAAGATGCTTTGCTGCCTGTTCAACTTTACCACAGCAGTTAAATCGACTGGAGAAAATTCACTGTGCCATTATCACTCTATGGCAGCTGTTTGACCGCTACTGGAAGGTGGAGTTTTTTCTTTATTGCTACTCTGTGCATCGTTTGACGTCATGAGTCAATCAAGCCAAAAATAACTGACCTTATTGTTTTTTAATCGTCTCTGTTGCATGACATACACTTTAATGATGTTCGGATCTTAAGGCGCTTAAGAAAAGTATATGCAAATTTTGACCAGAACAGCGAATATTCTATTTACTCATTCCGAGAAAGAAAACCACAGCACTGTTCTGGCAGCACTACTCCTGCACACCCGACACCAACGCTCTTCCTCTTCCACTGTTGGCTTTACTGGCGGCTTGTATCCAAGATGTTGCACTATCGCCATCCTAATGGTCTAGATTATTATTACAACAGCCAGTTGGTCAGTTGAACTCTGCTGATCAGTCCAGTCGCTGTTAAAGTCTGATCAGACATTCCCTTCTTCGTCTATCCCCTCCATATTCCAGTATGTCCTTCAATCTAGTTCCTGTAAGTCCTTCTCTCTTCATTCCTTTCATCATTATCCCTCTTTCTTGAATGAATCTCCTACACTCAATTAATACATGCTATTCAGTTTTTTGTTTCTGACAGCTATTACATAATCCTGATGGGTGTCTCCCTATCATGTAAAGTGTTCTTTTCAGTTTGGTATGCCTTGTTCTCAGTCTGGTGATAACTGCCTCTTTCCTCTTAATTCCTCCTCCTCTCCTCACAGTACCAGCTTGAATTTTTTCTTGAGTATTTTGAATACTATGTAATGGTCTCCCATTGTCTATGTCTATGTAACTGTCTCTCATTGTCCTCTTGATTCCATTGTTGCTGCCACTTTTTATTAATTTCTTTCCACACAATACTCTTTCCTTCTGACCTTGACAATTTAATTACTAAATATTTCTCCTCACGCCCTTGTTCAGCCAAGAAGGAGGGGCCCATGTGCAAGTGCTGACCCCACGGTTTGTGGCTTTTTTTGTTTGTGTGACTTTTGTGTCTAAATGTAAATAGCAACTCACTCAGGTTTTTAATCAAGCCAGCAAGATCACAGGACAAAAACAATCATAACCTCAGGACCTGTTCGTTCACTTCATAAAGCAATTCAGATTTATAATAACTGCACACTCTGCATAATATCAGGATTGAGCTCATACCCTGAACCATCACAGATGAGTCACTATCTCAGCGACAAGTGATAAGTGAGGGTGGCTTCACCAACCACAAGGGTACAGGTTATAAGCAGTCTGTGCATGAAAACGCAGATTTCAAAGATTGTCAAAGATTGTCAAAGATTCAGTTATCAAGACAACATTTTGAGAATTGCATACTTCATCTCGACAGCACAAAGATGTTCACATTTTTTTTTTTTATTTTTTTTTTTACAAAGATTGACTACTATGTAGGTAAAAATCTGATGTTTAAAAATTATTTTCTATTGAGTGCATTAGCTTACAGGAGGATAAAATTCAAATGTGTGGGGTTTTTTAACATTAAGTTTTTGAGGTAAAATTCAGAAATTTTAAATCAATCTACCATGACAGCATTTTTTTTCCCTGAACTTTGAAGATATTTTTAGCAAGAATTTGCAAGATAATGTTTTCAGCACCATTCGGAGTCAAACATTTTGATGCACGGTAGGCTCAATATTTGATAAATCAAAAATCCTTGTGGACCATTTGTGTAGGATAGTCTGAAAATGCCCTGTATCAAATTTGGTGTTGACTAAGCAAAAAATGTGGGAGGAGGTAAGTTATATTAATTTTATTTTATTTTTTAAGAAAACAGAGTGATGGACATAATTTGTACCACAGTGCAGTGTACAAAAGTTTCTTCACAATTGGGCCTACATTTGGTGTGAGTTGGGAAGCCGTAGCACATATGGATGATTTGTTATGAATTTTAAAAGTTTTTAAATTTAGACAGTTGCTGAAGCACCACTATCAGAACTGTTGGCCTGTGTTTGCACCTGATGAAGTTTGGCATGGGACTTGACCTATGTGCCAAGTTTGGTTTATTTTCATGCATGGGAAGTTGGATTTGGATTCCTTGGACTACTAATGTTAATAATAATAATAATAATAATAATAATAATAATAATAATAATAATAATAATAATAATAACAAAACCAAGAGGGACCTACAGCCTTGCTGCCCAGCCCTTGATAGGTAGGTTGGTAGGGATAACTTTTTCAATTCTTGAGATATACTGCAAAGAATGACTGACACATTTAAGCTTTATACTTTTTTGACTGGATAAATTCATAGTAGACACACTTCTCTACCCAGATGATATTGTTCTCCTTGCTATGACTGAAAATTATCTTTAAAACTCATTGATTATTGTGTACTGTTTGTGTAGTAAAAGGAGATTTAAAAAATTAAAAAAGATTAAACTCATATTATGCATTTCAGAAGGAAAGGGGACACATAATTTAAGTTTACATGTCTTTATGGTTTAACATCTCTGTCATATACAGAGTATTGTAAAAACTTAGGACTTACTCTAGATGCCCACCTTATTTTTAGAAGTGTATAAGAAGTCTTCTCAGATTCTGCTGGTAGGGCACTGGGAGCTGTCCTTAATAAGATTAAGTTCTGTAGAGATCTTGGTTATAAAACTTATACTCAGTTATATAAATCTTGTGTTTTCCCTATTTTAGGCTATGCTGTTGGGGTTTTGGGTTATTGTAAGCAAACAAAATGTGACGCTTTTCAGAGCTGAGCAATGCACTGCTTTCTAGGTGTTAGTAAAATGGCCCCCAAACATGCAATTTGTGGTGATATGGGATAGGAACCATGTGAAGTGTAACATAAAGGTGAAATGTTGCGATTATGGAATAGGTTAATCAACATGCCTGATAACAGACGTACCAAACAAATTTTCAGTTGGGATCTTTCTAACAATAATTTTTTGACAACAGAAATTTTAAAATTATTCAGTAAGGTAGGAGCCTCTTATATCTACAGAGAAAATTACCTTGTGATGCTAGTCATTTTAAATTAATATTGTCTGAAAACTATAAACAAAAAAGATCCATGGATATTTTGTGCACACCTAAATTAAGAATATTATGTTTGATGAAGTCTTTTGGTTACGCAATATGTCACTCTTAACCTGACCAGAGGGCAGAGGTCTGTTTGTGCTCAGTTGAGACATAGTATCTTGTCTTTGGGATAGAGGCTGGGCGCCTCCACTCAATTCCAGAGGGGAACAGAAAGTGTCGCCTTTGTGACTTGGGAGTAGTGGAAAATTAAATGCATCTATTATACCTTAACTAAAGGGCTTCTTTAACTAAAAGTGTTTCCCAGAATATCCCTGCCCTAAGGCAGCGCTGCTATGGTAGATCAAAAGGTGGAGCTGTCTGTCGCTGTGGTGCTGGAACTGTATCAATCAATAATTTTATCATGTTCATTGTGTCTACACTTGAGATAAAAATATAGGGTTTTTCTTTTATCACAGACACATAAATCGGTTGATGATGTTTCTTTACCTTGACATGTTTCGACAGACAAACTTCTGTCTTCCTCGGAAGGTCACACAGGTGGAATTGTGTGACGCGTTGTTATCAGCTGGTGTTACGGAGGTGTGGTCCACCTGTCAGTTTTTTTGACTGGTGGACTGTAACACCAGCTGATAATAACGCGTCACACAATTCCACCCGTGTGACCTTCTGAGGAAGATGGAAGTATGTCTGTCAAAACATGTCAAGGTAAAGAAACATCATCAACCGATTTATGTGTCTGTGATAAAAGAAAAACCCTATATTTTTATTTGTATCAATCAATGCCTGCAGCGTTGATTAATAGACTTATCTAAAAAGCAGAGAAGGAACAATATGAAGTTAATTTAAACTAATGATGTCATTTGCGAAAGTGGGCTGGATGTGCTCTGTATCGCAGCTGTCCAGAGCATAATGTTGGCTTAAAAAAATTATATGTGACAGAACGAACAGAGGATATCGCTATCGGTAAAGCTTATGAGTGGTTCATTCCATCCTTTTTTTTTTAAAATTATATTTTTTCGGGCTTTTACACCTGTATTGATAGGACAGCTGAGATATCGGACAGGAAACAGGGAGAGAGAGAGGGGAGAGACATGCAGCAAACGCGACCGCTGCGTGGAGGACTGAGCCTTCCGTACATGGGCCGCCCACGCTCCTAATTGAGCTAAACGGCGGCCCGGTTCATTCCACCCTTAAGGGAGACTCTGGGAAACAGCTTGTAAGCTTCAGGGAGACTTTAATGGACAATATATCTGTGAAGATTCTCATTCATCCAGGTCATGGTGCCTTGTTTTAATGACTCTTCAAGATTTAATGGACAACTTACGATGCACGTAGCACTAAGAAAGCTCTGGGAAATGGGGCTCTGATTTGTGTTCTATGCCAGATGAGAACAGATTTAAAGCAACAATATGTAACTTTTACACCCTAAAATAATAGTTATTAAAATCGTTTTAATGTTAGGGTACTGTGTAACAGTTTGACTGAGCCCTTTGCCACAGCCACTTGGCCCTCCTGTAGCTTCTTACTGGACTATGTAACTTGGAGCCATGGTTTTGAAACTTAAACTTAATAACGTTACTACGTCTCATAAAACAGTAATTTTGGTGAAATCAGGTCATATTTTATGGAGAAAAATGCACTCTGGTTTTCCCTCTGATGTCCTATGACTGCTCTGCCTCAATTCTGTGATTCACAGAGGTTCCTAAAAGCATCAAGGCTTCGTGGCTGCAGCTACATTATGCAGCAGTGTTGCAGGAGTTTTTTCAGACTGGCATGTAGTTGTTTGCAACAGCTATGCAAAGAAAAGGCTATGGACAGACACAAAACTGGACTGTTGTTGAAAAGTAAGTAGCTGCTTGCTCAGTTACATGTCTTGTGTTGTGGCTCTTGCTGGATGTTTGGCTGTGTCAGAAATTTTGTCTGCTTGCTAGATTTTGAAGCCAAATCTGCCTGTTTTGACATAGGTCTAGCTGGTAACATGTTGTAACTGGGTGTCTCTCTAGTTTAGGCTGTGTTAGCCTGGTTGTTCTAAGCTGTGTTACTACCAAATAAATATTGCTGTTCTGAGTTGTATGCAGGGCTTGTTCAAACTTTGACACATGAGGAAAAATACATGTAATACATGGGGGCACTAAATCACACAGAAACAAATTTCTACATAGTGGGGCTTTAAGTTTCTTTTTACAGACAAAGTGTCTCAGTTTGCTCAGTCTTTGCCCCAGTAGTGTTGCAGTAAAACAAATTTGCTCCAAATGTCAAGCAACGGTATGTAGAAGTTATTTAAACAGGAACATTTTGATGCACCAATCTTTTCTGTAAACTCTGCTGCAAGTGTTTTTAAGATTTAGCACCCATCTAGTGAATATGCATCTTTGTTGTCTTTACAGTGATATTAAAAGCTCTGCATATTTGCAACTGTGCAACTACCAAAGGATAGGTAGCTATAAATAACAGTGTCACCTGACTTGAAAGAAACTCACGCTTGACATCCTGGTTGTTCATATGTGTGCAAACATTGGTTTCTGACGTCTTAAGCACCAGGGAAACTGTGATCCCAGTAGATTGCTTATAGATGAGGGTCAGCAGAGTCTTGGATGCCAGGGGTACATTAAAGGAAAAGATCCTGAGAGGGATAGAGCACAAATAACAACAGGCACAGTTGTGCTTGAACTGTGAGATTTGTGTGTTTAGGGAGTTACTAGTGGCAAAAGCTCTTTTTTCAGTCCACTAGAAAATAAAGCATGGATGAACAAAAAACAAACACACTTTGCAGACACTGGAGATGTGCATGTGGCAGGGATGAGTCCATCCATTAGCAGTGAGCAGCCTCCATTCCAGGCATCATCAGGGCAACCGCGACTCCTTAGCCAACCCTGGCCCTCCAGCTTTGTTTGGTAGTACAAGGGTTGGATCTCCTGGGCAGACAGGTTAAACCAGCCCCTTTTCAACTCACTCTGTACACACACAAAACAAGACATATAGCTTAAAAATAAATGAAGATAGCATTTATGTAGCACATTTAACACAGAACAATAACATATCCAGCAGCTACCAACTTTGGAGCTAACATTTAGAAAAATCAGCATCAGCAAAATCAGCAAATCAACATGTGTATGTGTACTTGTACATATCTTACTAAGATCCTTTATGTGATTTAGACCATAGGAGAAAGGACACTTTGGCTAATTCTCACTTTCAGGCAGGACTTAATTGGGCTTTGTGAGGGTTGACTTGGTTTAAGTGAGTTAGGGTAGAATAAGGGTTAGAGAGTTAGGATAAGAGTCCTTGCAGTTATATAAGTAATTGTGTGTGTGTGAGAGATAGTGAGGACTGGTGTGATTTATGTTCTGGCAGGCAGTATCACATAATCTTCATCAGCAGATTTTTGCTAGAAAGTATAAAATTTCCCCCAGAGGCTGAATGAAAGAATGAGGTTTAAATCTAAAAACCCCCATTCAGGTAGAAGTTTAAGGTTCCCGCAGTTTGGACGTTAAGTGCATCATTACTGTTTAAGACAGCAAGTGATCTGTAGTGAAAAGTTAGTTGTTGGTAATTGTGAAAAATGGTCTGACTCACTGAGCCGCAAACAAACTTGTCGGAAGCCTGTCTGTATCTTCTGTAATGTTAATGTGTAACAGAGCTGTTATTTTATCAACAAGAGCAAACCAAATAAGTAGGTCAAATGTGCATTTAGTCTTGTTTATACTGTGCACTAAAACAGACAAAGATAGAAGCTTATACCTTAATACAACAAAACAATTCTTTAGCTGTTCTGAATTCCACAACTTACAACATCTTTCAGTTTTTTATTTCAGCAGACACCTCATATAAATTCTTATATCCATTTATTCACTTAAATGAACTGGCTCTAATTCATTAGATGTAAACAAACTCTTTAATTTGAGCACTCTCCAACCTGGAGATGTATTTAACAATTTAACATCTACTGAGGTTAAAGAAGCAACATAAATAACTTTTATCCACAGCTGATTTATCTTGTACAAAAACTGAGGTTAAATTTGTACTTTAAACTTTTTTTCTTTCTCTCTTATTTTAAAAAAGTGTTATTAAAAACAATAAAAAGAAAAAAAAAATAAAATGTGATTATTCCTGTTTTTAATTGTTTTTTTTCTTTTTTTTATTGAGTCATATCAAATACAATATGTGACCAATTGCAACATTAGAGCTTGTAGGCTTATCGTGTTATTGTTTTAATATCACTGCTTTACGAAACTTTTTTGGATTATTTCTATTATCATTGTAATTTATTAACTTCTGCAAAAATCCTAAATCATCTGACTCACAACATTTCACTAAAAAATTGGGTCAACCTCAAACTAATTGCAATAAAAACAAACTCCAACTTCAGCTACTTATTCTGAAAGCAAGTGTTGGTGACGTCAGGAGTAGCAAAATATGACAGCCTGCATGTGTTCTTGCAAGTACAAGATTTGAGGGAATCTACAGATGGACCACAGACGTGTGACAAAGGGTTTATGTCATTCAGATAATCCTCTCCCTTGCTCCTGAAAAGCAACTGCAGGTGGACTGCACCACTCCAAGCTGCATGTGCAAAAAAACCCCAAAAAACCCCAAAAAACCCAACATATTGAGTGCACTCTGGCATGGAGGAACCGCATGAGATCCAGCTGCACTAATTCAAAACAGGGACCCTCTGACAACAATTATTATGACATTATATAGTAATATGTTGTCTGCATGTTTAATTATTTCATTTAATCAATCGCTGATCATGTTATTTTTCTAAGTTTGATGGAGTTTTGTTCAAGATTTTATTAGTCATTTACTTATAAATGTATATTTATTTGATTTATTTAAAGTTTTTTTTTAGCATTTTAATTTTATTTGGTTCACATGATCAGCAGCTGATTAATTATTTTGATGTTATAAGGTAATAAGGTTAATTTGCTGATCACTATTAAACCATGTGAATTGTTTTTTTCTTCAAGGAAATAATGCAGCACAGTCAAATGTAGTGTTCACAATATGAAGGCTTTTATAGTCACCAGCATATGGCTTAAGAGGGGTTTATGGTGACATCATATTTAAGGAATAGGCTGATCAGTCAGAGCTTTCTTAATAACTGCTTATCCATACAACTTCAAACTTAGCATTGCACCTCCCTAGGTCCTGGCTCATACACGTGCCCAACATTAATTTAATGCAATCACTAATTCTTGAGATAGACTATTTTTACTGGGGACGATGAAGACAATTTTGAATTTCAGAATTTTCCTCTGATGTGGTTTTTGTGATTTTTTTTATTGTCATTTAAAACTAATTGAGGAAACGAACTCAGTTGAGTTTGTTTTTTGTTGCAATTGGTGTGAGGTCAAATTACATTACTGGACTACTTTGGCTGCAGATCCTTCTCCTTCAGTACCTGTCCTCTCCAGTAGAAAGCCTTCCCAAAGCCCTGGCAGAAGGAAGAGATGAAAGGGAGAGGTAAGACAGGCTGATGGACGTACAGGTAGTCAGATAGAAGAGCCCAGAACCTGCAGACAGGAGAGAGTTGTTAAAAAAAAAACATCTTTCATAAAACCACTTATCTACCTCAAATAACTAAGATTCACATAACATTTTTCCCTTTTTTCCCTTTTTTCCCTTCTGTTTAATGTGTGCATTTATGTCAGTTTTAAAATTGTGGTGATCTCACTTGTCCTGATTCTTTCGGAATTCGGTCTTATCCTCGTGGGTCTCATACACCCAGCCTGGAGCAAAGATGGCAGCAGAGAAGTTGTGTTTCCGAATAATTTTCAGCGACTGCAGACAAACAAAACAAGAGGGTGCAAAATGTCAGTGATCTGATATTGATTAAGGCTCACATGGTGTTATCAAACCTTCCGAGACTGTCATTGTTGCACACACATGCTATGCAGTAATATGCACAATGGAGGTGCAAGCTTTCAATTCAATTAAGTTCAATTCAATTTCGTTTATATAGCGTCAAATCACAACAAAGTTGTCTCAAGACACTTTACATATAGAGCATGTCTAGACCACACTCTAAATTTATATTTGAAATTTATAGGAACCCAACAATTGAAAGCAATTCCCACATGAGCAAGCACTTGGCGAATGTGGCGAGGAAAAACTTCCTTTTAACAGGCAGAAACCTCGGCCAGATCCAGACTCAGAGGTGGGCAGGATCTGAGGGGGGAAGGAAAAGAGATAGAAAGAAAGGGGAGAGAGGGCAAAGCCAAAAGCTAAGATAAAACTAGATGTTAAACTAGATGTAAGCTATGTGTAAGTGTTTTATAATAATGATACTGTTAATAATACTAGTACCAATACCAATAGTCATATTGCTTCTTCTACTACTACTACTACTACTAGTAGTAATAATAATAATAATAATAATAATAATAATAATAACTGTTGCTCTGCAGAGCCAAAGCAGAAGGCATTGCTTGCTAAGATCAGCAATCCCAGTGTGACCTCAGTCCATGGGTATCTGCGAGACGAGAAAGCACAAAGACTCCGGGGAAGGTGGCAAGTTAGTAACAGACATGAATTGAGCATGAGTGCAGAACAGAATAGGGAGAGAGATGAAAGAGAGGGGCTCAGTGTGTCATGGGGTCCCCCAGTAGCCTACGCCTATTTAGCAGCATAACTAGGGGTTGGTCCAAGGTGAACCTGAGCCAACCCTAACTATATGCTTTATTAAGAAGGAAGGTAATAGGCCTATTCTTAAATGTGGAGAGGGTGTCTGCCTCCCGGACTGAAATTGGAAGATGCTTCCAATCTATTCTAGATTTTACAGGTAGCCATTGCAGAGAGGCTAATACTGGAGTAATGTGATTTCTTATCCCAGTTCTTGTCAGTACACGTGCAGCGGCATTTTGGATCAATTGCAGACTCTTCAAAGACTTTATGGTGCACCCCGATAGTAAGGAGTTGCAGTAGTCCAGTCTGGAGGTAATAAATGCATGGACTAATTTTTCTGCATCTTTTTGTGATAGGATATGCCTGATTTTTGCTTTGTTACGGAGTTGAAAGAAGGCAGTCCTTCAGATTTGTTTAATATGCGAGTTAAAGGACATATCCTGATCAAAAATAACCCCCAGATTTCTTACGGTGGTACTGGAGGCTAAAGTAAAGCCCTCCAGAGTAGCTATATTATGGGATAGTCTGATCCGATGTTGTTTAGGGCCAAGTACTATAACTTCTGTCTTATACGAGTTTAGTAATAGAAAATTGAGGGTCATCCAGGTCTTAACATCCTTAAGACAAGCTTGAAGTTTAGCTAACTGATTTGTTTCCTCTGGCTTTATTGATAAATATAATTGGCTATCATCTGCATAACAGTGAGAGTTAACTGAGTGGTTTCTAATAATACTGCCTAGGGGAAGCATATACAGGGTGAATGGTATTGGCCCAACAACTGAGTCACTAACTTTGCTGTATACAGAGGATTTGTCATTAACATGAACAAAACAAAAGCGAGCCGATAAGTAAGACGGAAACCAGCGTAATGCTGTTCCTTTAATGCCATTTAAATGTTCCAGTCTCTGCGGAAGAATATGGTGGTCAGTCGTGTCAAATGCAGTACTAGGATCTAACAGAACGAGTACAGAGACAAGTCCCCTGTCTGATGCCAACAAAAGATCCTTAGTTACTTTTACCAGTACTGTCTCAGTGCTATGATGTACTCTGAAGCCTGATTGAAATTCCTCGAATAGGCTATTGTTATGTATGAAATCACACAATTGATTGGCAACTGTTTTCTCAAGAATCTTATAGAGAAAGGGGAGGTTAGATATAGGTCTATAGTTGGCTAAGACCCCAGGATCAAGAGTTGGCTTTTTAAGAAGAGGT
>JAQMCX010000073.1:0-16919 GCA_029814765.1 Acanthurus leucopareius | reverse complement strand
AGATTAGCTGCTGTCTCATCATTAAGTAAAATTTAGTCTATTTGTTTTTCTAATAATCCTAATTTTACATTTGAAACTTTTGCCTAAAATATGACATTTAATCACAATATGAGCCACTTTTTCCTTTAGAATTCAACATGAAAGATAAATCATAAATTAAATGCAGATGTTGATGTTCACTTAAATGAACTGTTCAATCGTTAAAAGCTTTACAATTAAAAGTGGAAATTTAAAATTTCATCTTTTTATCTTTTCCTGTGAAACACTGTAACATTTCCTCTTAATAAACCCAAATATAGTTTTATGTTTTGTACTTACTGGGTTCAACGGTTAATCTGGTTCCATGTCCAAAGATGAACATATTTTGATTCACAATAGTCACACAACATGAGGCAACATAACACAAACCAACACTTGATGGACTGAACAAAACTCCATTCATTAATCTGTCAGTTTTACATTCGAGACTTAATTATGAAAATGTATTATACTATTGTCTGTAAAAAAAAAAATAATAATAATTTTGGTATTTACTGTATAAAGAGATACTTGACAAACTGTCATTGCTCATGATCCTTATGAACACATTAATGTTTGATTGTAATGATAAAAACACCTTTTAACAGTTTTTGATCATTAAAAAAACAGTTTTGAACTGGATTATTTTGTCAACCAATATTTGTTCTTGTAATCAGTCCAGATTACAAGTGTTTTTGTCTGCATCAACTGAACTGTTATAGTTTTTATAATTCAGTTTAACACTGTGAAGGTGCTTTAAAAGATGCTTTTTATAAGTGTTGATTATATCTGTACTCACTGAGTTCAACAGTTAATCTGGTTCCACTTCCAAAGATCATTTTACGTGCACCTCCAGTATCCACACAACATGAAGCACCACGACATAAACTGATCAGAGTAACGAATTGAAACAAACTCCATTTAGATTATAATTGTTTTTTTTAAATTGAGGCTTTTGACAGAACATTACAGTCACAACCATACCCTGCTATTTGTACACTAAGTCTATGTTAAATGATTATTCATATCTTATAAGATACAGTATGTTTTTAAACATTCAGTTCACATAAACAGTTTTTCTACTAGTGTGGTTTGAATGTGTAACACAGACATATTTTCCATTTTAGTAATGTTGCTGTTCTGTACTCACTGGGTTCAACAGTTAATCTGGTTCCACTTCCAAAGGTCAGTTTTGCTGTGGCTCCTCCAGCATTCACACAACATGAAACACTTTGACACAAACTCAGCAGAGTTACTGAACCCTGTTTTTACGCCAAAATGTAACAGAGTCTGAAGCTTCAGTGCACAAACCGCTAGACATAAACAGATGTTTTACGAAACATTTGCACAATCATCTCTCAATCAAGATTACTACAAATTCTTATCTACCATTCTAGTTTTGTAAATATTCAAGTTAAACATTGGAAAGCATCCTTTAAAAGCAACATATGTAAATAATGATAAATATATTAATAATTACTCACTGGATTCAATATTTAATCTGGTTCCATGTCCAAAGATGATCTGAGCTGTGTTTCCAGTATTCACACAACATGAAGAACTTTGACATAAACTCTGCAGAGTTACTGGACCAAACTCCATTTATAAATATATCTATTTTACACTAATGACTTAATTATTAATATGGGTTGTAAATAAAGTTTAGATGTTGATATTAAATGTAAAAAAGAGAAACCTTCACAAACATAATGGTTATTTTAGTGATTTCCACAATTTTTTCAACAATTTCTGCTCATAAAACAGTGAAATAATTCATGTTATTAGATTTTTGTTCTAATAATCAGTCCAGATTTCAACATGTTTTTTTCGTCATTGAACTGTTATACATTTTTTATATTCTCATGAAAGACTGTGAAGCTGCTGTTAATGACGCTCATTCTGAGTATTGATTATGATCATTATCTGTACTCACTGGGTTCAATGGTTAATCTGGTTCCACTTCCAAAGCTTATTTTTCCTGCACCTCCAGTATTCACACAACATGAAGCACCATGACATAAACTGATCAGAGTGACAAACTGAACCAAACTCCATTTAGAATATAATTGTTTTTTTAAATTGAGACTTTTGACAGAACATTATAATCACAACCATAACCTGATATTTGTACACTATGTCTATGTTAAAGAATTATTCATATTTAATAATAAGATAGAAGTATGTTTTTAAATGTTTAGTACACGTAAACAGTTTTGTTACTAGTCTGGTTTGAATGTGTAACAGACATATTTTTTAAGATATTCCATTTTAGTAATGTTTCTGTTCTGTACTTAAATTATTTTTAATGTAATAAGAAAATGTATATTGCATCTGTATTTTAAACAAAAGATTCTGAATAAAATTGATTTGTTATTATTTGGTTTGAGTGTAACACAGACTTTTCTTATATCAAAAATGTTTGTTTTATACTCACTGGGTTCAACAGTTAATCTGGTTCCACTTCCAAAGATCAGTTTATCGGCACCTCCACGATTCACACAACATGAAGCACTTTGACACAAACTCAGCTGAGTAACTGAACCAAACTCCATTTAAAAAAGCATAATTTTTAAACTGAGTGGCAAAAAATAACTACTTTCTTTAATAATTGGTTATTAATACACATTATATACAAAGTATAACTGTCAGTGTTTACTCTACAATATGGTTAGTGACCATAATTATGGATCAAGACAATCTTTCATTTAAATATTCATATATATAAACTGAATTTTACTCACTTAGTTCAACATTTAATCTGGTTCCACTTCCAAAGATGAGCTTATATCCAGCATTCACACAACATGAAGCAGCAAAACAAAAACCCTGCAGGGAAAAAGCTGAACCAAACCTCCTAAAGAAAAACCTTAATTTTAGGTTTGGCACATTTTTGCCTGAATGGGTCCATTTCAGTTTCAAAACAAACTGTCTTCATTAAAATAAATGTTGATTTTCAGTCAAAGTTTTGACATTGACTCCACCTAACACAACCTGAATGAACTTCAGTCATGAATCTTCTCAGTTTGTTTTTATCATTATTATCATGATCATCATGTAAATGTTTTTGATCAGTTCACGTTTTACAGTCAGCTCTGTAAAACGTGCCCTCTGTTTGTCTCTCCGCAGTTTTTGACTGTAAAAACAATTGTTGGATCAGCAGTTTGTTTGGATTCAAGGTTTCTTTCTTAAAATGCTTCAACTTTAAATGAACTTTTGCTTGTCAGTCAGGTGTTTAGTTTCCTACAGTTGAACTTTAAGCATAGTATGAAATTTACTGAACTTACTGTCACTGACTTGGAGTTTGATGCCGCTTCCAAAGACAATCTTATTATTAGAGCCCCATGTCACACAGTTTGAAGCTTCAGTGCAAAAACTTCACTGACAAAAACACATGGACTTTGTTTTCTGACAGTTTGATTATTTTCTGCCTCATCAGTCACTTCTCTCTTTAAAAACAGCCAAAGATGTTTGTGACCAACAGTCACAGCCGAAACAGCACAGATCCACTTTCATCGTCCAAACATCAAAACTGAACCCGTCAAAGACAACAACGCACCAAACGTCACTGAACCAACTTCAGAGACTAACTTTGAGGATTTAAACTGCATCAGTTTAGTTTGACTGGAACTGGATTTCACAAACCTGATTTAATTAACCTGTTTTAAAATAAAAGTTTTTCATTTTAATAACCTTTAAAAATCGTCTCATAAATCACAGAATTTCACATCTGCACACACGTCATGTTCTGATGTTTCTGCTTTAAAAACTCAGTAAAGTCACGTTTGCGATCTGTTTCCGTACTCACGTGGTTCGACAGTTAAACTGGTTCCACGTCCAAACACAAGCTTTTTCAGACCCGTATTCACACAACATGAAGCACTTTGACACAAACTCAGCAGAGAGACTCAACCAAACTCCATTTATAAACTGGAAATTTAAACATTTAAACATTTCGATTTGATTATAGAATAGCTCCTTTTTCAATAATTAAATCAAATGTAGCCTTTTTTTCTCATATATTTGTCATTTTTTTGTATTTGAGACTTTTGCCTTAAACATGATGTTTTGATCAGAACGCAGGCTGCTGCACATTGTGACATAAATTAAAGTGAATGTGAACAACAGTGACACTGAATGGACTGTTTCTGTGAGGTTTTCTGTACTCACGTGGTTCAACAGTTAATCTGGTTCCACGTCCAAAGATGAGCTTGCTGAGACCTCCAGTATTCACACAACATGAAGCAGCTTAACATAAACTCACCTCAGACAAACTGAACCAAACTCCATTCAGAAAACTGGAGAATATAATTTCAAATCAAGAGTCCTTACTAGATTTTTGCACATTTTTTAGTTAAAATGTTTTTTTTTCATGAGGACAAAACTTTTTGACCCTTTTTAATGGACCATACATTTGATTACATCTCTCATATTTTAAAATCTTAAACATTATAAAAGAATATTTCAGGATTATTAGCAGTTTGTGTTGCTGTTTTTAAGGCACTGACAGAAAATCCACTTCATTTTCTTTCAGAGGTGAACATTCGGTTTTAGCTTGTAAACATAAATCAGCTGATTGTTGGTTTAGCGGAGTAAATTTAATGAGTATATATGCCGTAAAATAATGCTTTTAGTTACTCACTGCTTTCAATAATCAGTTTGGTTCCTTTTGCAAAGAAAATCTTCCATCCTGCAGCTGAAGACGTCACACTGTGTTTCTGCTCTGACATGAAATCTGACTGCAGATCAGCTTCAAACTTTAAGTTTAAAACAGCTTCATCAGTATTTTCTGTCTCAGTGCATCATTTTATATGTTAAACTAAATGTGCAGCTATGAAGCAGATCATAAATTATATTATTATATATTATTATTATTAGATTTTTTATTTGGATCAATCAGTTTTTCTCTTTAAACGACTAAATCTTTTAATTTTTGGGTCCATCTTTTTGTTTTTGTTCACATTAATATTTATTTTTTGATCTTCTTAAATCAAAGCTTTTTGGCTATTTTTTAAATTGTGTCTGTTTTGATTTTTAACATCTTCTGATCATGTTGAATGAACTCAGTTTAAATTGAGTCAGTTAAACATTTCATCTCTAAAAATCAGAAAAACAGATGAAACTTACTGGACTCAACCGTCAGTTTGGTTCCAGATCCAAACAGGATTTTTCCATATCCTCCAGTTTTCACACAGTGTTGAGTCTCATTACAAAAACCTCAAACTTTCAGAGACTGAAACGAGATGCCACAAACTGAAACCATCAACAAGAAAAAACAGCTATCAAAGCTCTTTTTTCTGACTGAAGCCTCATGGAAACATGTTGAATCAATCAGGAACTCGGGAGGAAAATTTGGAAATTTAAGGAGGAAGATAAAGATGTCAGCTCTTATTTCATCACCTTTCAATGCTGTAAAAAATGAAATTCTCATCCTTAACCTCATAAACAGTCACAGATGCCAAATAATCTATGAAGAGAAACATCATTAGATCATTTTAAAAGATTTTGCTTCAATCTGTAACAAACTATGAATTTTGGAAAAACAGTCTGAATGTTTGTGAGGTTTCAAAGTGAGCTGAAGTCTCATTAAATTCAGCTTTTTCACTAAAAGTCTCTGCAAAAACAATTTTTGAAAAATGGACTGATGAGCTTCGTTCTGTTGACCAACTCCACATTGTGAACAAGACATCGAGCAGAAACACAGACAAGGTCTTCTTTGTTAGAGGGAAAAACTGTTTTCAGCTTAAACGAGTAAAGCAACAGAAGAAGTTTGGTGTTTTTAGGACGAAACAAAGACAGACAGCTGACGCTTCAGTTTCACTTGTGACAACACGAAGCAACACAGCTCCTCAAATACAAAGAATTTAAAATAAATCATTTTCCAAAAGTAATTAAAAAAGAATATAAAGTGAAACTCTGCAGCTGCGTTCACTGAAATCTGAGAACTTCAATCAAACAAAGTCTCATTTTATCTCTTTAAAATAGATTTTCCCAACTTCTGTCAGTAAAACATCGGCATAAACAACCCAGAACCCCTGAGGGTCAAAGGTCAGTAAAGTGAGTTTAAACACCAAATAAAAACACACAAACTGGAAGCAAATGAAGTTTCACCTAATTAAAACATAAATCCTGTGTTTGAATCGATCAGATCAGAAAGTTCTTACTTGGATCGACAGTCAGTCGAGTTCCTCGACCAAAAACCAGCTTCTCTCCTGCAGTTCTCACACAGCAGGAAATACTTCAGCAAAAACCCTCAAAGTCCAAACAGAAGACAAACACTGAGGGATTTTAAACTGTCAAACTGTTAATGAGACTATTTGTTCACCAAAAACATGTTCAGACTAACCAGCTTCTTCCAGGATTTGATGGCAGATTCACCTCCTAAGATGCTGTTTTATAAAAGTAACATCAAACAGCTGGCGACAGACTTTCTCTTGACTCTTCTGATGAGGAAAAATGTCATAACTTGACTTCTAAAACTCAGCAGACATTTTAATGAACATCATTTTTCTCACCAGAGTCGATGATCAGCCGAGTTCCTCCTCCAAATATCATCTTTTCTGCTCCAACATTCACACTGTGACTGACAGCTGACCGAAAACCTCAGAGAGCCTCAAACTCATCAGATTTCAACACAAAACCAGAATTCACTGAAAACTCGTCACATCGACACAGAATACAAACGTTCATCTTCTTCTTTACATCTCACTTCAAGCTTCATTCAGTTGTTTTGCTCCAAACATTTAAAGTGACAGTTTAAATGATCACAAACTGTCTTTGATCAATACGTCTTTCAAAAGCAGCTGGAGTCCTAAAATAATTTAATTTTAACTTAAACTGAGATTCAGCTGCTGATTCCTTAACACGAAGTTCGAACATGAATCATTTAATAAATCATTAAAATTATTCAGACAAAAGACAAATTAGTTTTTATGAGTTTTATGGGGGTTTTTTTAAACCTGAAACAGTTTGAGTCATTTAGTTTGAAGAAGCTTTTTGAATCTAAATGAGAAAATGAGGTTCAAACCGACGGGTTTCGTGATTTCTGTCATTTGGGATTTTAGGCAGAAAACAGAAAGTTGGGAAGAAAAGTCGAACTTTGAGATTTGTTTTTCTTTTCAAAGTAAAAAAGTCTGAAACAAACAAATGAAGGTTAAAAAACTTTAATTTGAAGTTTTTAGTTTGAAACTTACGAGTCTGGACGTTCAGTCTGCTGCCTGATCCGAACAGCAGCTTCCCAAAACTCCCAGTGTTCACACAGTGAGACGCCACATGACGAAAACACACACACGCACACACACGCACACACACACACACACTTTGGTGCTCTTTGTAAATATTTACAACCTGTTTTTCACCTGTTTGTGTTTGTCGTTGTTTTTTTATTTGTGCTCTCCTGTATTGTGATTGTTGTTGTTTTGGATAAAATTTCTTTTTTCATTGTTTTTTTGTTTTTAACATTTGAATCAACTTGAATCACAAACAAAAAAGAAACTTTTTTCTTGTTTAAAAAGATGTTTTTGTGTTGAAATGTCACCTGAGTCGACCGCCAGCCGAGTTCCTCTCCCAAATATCAGTCTGTCGTTTCCTCTCGTCACACTGTGACTGACGGCTGAACCAAAACCTCGACTCACAGTTTCAGTTTAAAGCTTTAAAACTGATGGAAACTGGATGGAGTCTAACCCTAAACCCGTTCACTGGGTTTTAAAATCCGACAGAGGAGCTCGTTTTTTAACACAAATCGAACAGGTTTAATAGTTTTATTTTTCTTGTTTTCTGTTTTTGCTTCCCTCCGTCTCTAAAGGCTCTGACTCTCATTTCTACAAACATCTTTAAAAATGATTATAAACTAACAAAATTTGCAGATTTTAACATTTTAACAACAGTAATTATGTTTTACATTTTCATGTGTTAAAAAATTATTTTTTCTGTCTCACCTGAGTCGACTATGAGCTGAGTTCCTTGTCCAAACATCAGTTTTTCTGTGTTTCCTCTCGTCACACTATGACTGACAGCTGAACTAAAACCTCACAGAGATCAAAACTTCACATTGAACGAAGCTCAAAGTTCAGATTTTTAACGTTTTACAAAACGAGACTCGGATAAGTCGACTGAACCAAGAAACCAACAACGTGTTTGAGTTTTTATTTGGTTTCTCTTTGTTTTGCTGTTCGAAATGAAAGAAAATGAAAGAAACTTATTGATCACAAAATCACTTTAGTTTTACTGTTTTAAGTTTGACTTAAATATTTCAACCTTGATGAATCAATCTGAGTTTAGTGTTTTTCTACTGAATTTATTTTGCATTTTTCTTACCTTTATTTTAATATTGAGACTCGTCTTAATTAAACCAGATTAATGATCGTGGATCTGTTAATCACCAAAGTAAAAAATCTTTGAGATGTAAAAATCTGTCTTTATATATTTGAATTTAAATGTTACTCACTGGTTTGTACAGTCAGTTTTGTTCCTTTTCCAAACTGGGTTTTGTAGCCTCCCTGAGCCGTCACACTGCGACACACAGCTCACCAAAAACCAGTCCGACACTCAGATCGAACTGGGACCAGTTAACTTTCGACTCAAAATGGGATTCATGTCAACGGTCCGTTTGTGTCATCAGATTCTCTGATTTTAACTTTAAAAGCTGCATCAAACATTTTAAAGATGAATTTACAGACCTGTGGACACGACGAGCTTCGTGCCACCTCCGAAGATCAGTTTGTCTCCAGTTGAATACACACAATCACACACACTCACACACAAACCTCCCACACACACATTAACCATTTTTACAACCGTTTAATCAGTTTATCTCATAAATGTGATTTTATTTCAAGTAATCTCATCTTTTAACTCACCCAAAGGTCTGCTTTTTTTTTTTTTAAAACTCTTAGTTTTTCATACACTTGTCTGGGTTTTGTTATTGTTTTAAATCATCCTGTTGCATTTACTTTGCTTTGTTTTAAACATTTTTTTAAATTTAATTTCACTTGATTTCACACTCTGTCATGTATTTATTTGTTTCTACCTTTGCACTTTAAATTTGAACTAGTTTGTTGTATCTTTTCACATCATGTTTATTGTAAATTCATGCAGCTTCTGTTTACGTTTGTTGGTTTATTCAGTTAAAAACTGGTTTTATCCTTTTGTTCATTTAACTTTAAAATAGTTTTTACTCATCATAGTTTTACATCAATTTGTGCATTTTTAATGAATTTGTATTTTTGCCATCGAGTCCAAACTTTACATAGACAATAAAGACAAATAATCAGATAAAAATACAAATGAAGGATATTTTAGTTTGTAAAAACTTCATCTTACCAGTTTGAACGGTCAGTTTGGTTCCTCGGCCGAAATACAGTTTATTTCCAGCCTGATTCTTCACACTGTGACGAACTCTGTGACAAAATCTGCTCCTCACAATGAAGCTGCATTTATTCTGTTTGAGCTCATGTTTTCTCTCAGTTTGTTCACTTTAATGTTGAGTTAATTCATCGGTTTGAGTTTTGTCACAAACTGACTGAAATATTGATCACTGTGCAGTTTTTTATGTTTGTTGTTTTTACACTTTGACCGACTTTTATGTTTGTTTTTAACTTTTAAATTCATCTTCACTTATTTAGATCTTTTTCTAATAATTTGCGTTGCAGCTTTTCGCCTGTATGAGGCAGATCATTAAAAATCACATAAAAATGAAATGATGCAAATAAAGCAGCGTTAAAGTTTTTCAGTTGACACATTTTAAAGTGTGAAATCTTGAAAAATGTTCGTCTCACCAGTTTGAACGGTCAGTGTGGTTCCTCGGCCGAAATAAAGTCTGTTTACACCCTGAGAATTCACACTGTGACGAACTCTGTGACGAAATCTGCTGCAGCGACAAATCTGACCATTTTTCATCGTTTTCTCTGTTTTTTATCTGATTTGGCTTCAAATGTCAAATTTAACTCTCCGGTTGTTGAATTTAGATGATATGAGACGTTTGCAGGTCAGGTTGAGTTTGTTTCTGTTTTGTTTTTTTTTTTTGCTGTACAGTTGGCAGGTTTTCTGGCAGATTTGTATCAGTCAAACTCTACAAAAATGGAATAAAAAGCAAATAATAGAAAAATAAACCAAATCTGTCATCATGACAAATGTTCATCTTTCCAGTTTCAACAGCGGGTTTTGTTTTTCTACCAACAATGTCAACTTTTAGACACTTTTAAGTTGTTTTTGCTTTATTTTAATATCAGTGTTTGTCGTAATGTTTAATTCCTAAATGTATCTGTTTGTTCCATTTTTATGTTTCGTATTTGTTCTGTTATTCATTTTTATTCCTTTGGATTGTTGCTGTTTCACTTTCTTCATGTTCAGGTTCGTTTTACAAAGACTCGAATAAACTGAAATAAACTGAAAAATGAACAAATTTTAATTAAACATTTTAAAATCATGAAAAAACTTCATCTTACTGGTTTGAACGGTCAGTTTGGTTCCTTCGCCAAAATAAAGTTTGTCTTGTCCCTGATTCTTCACACTGTGAAGAACTCTGTGACAAAATCTGCTTTGTTCGCTCTGACGACACAAATCCTGATCATCTGTTCATTTTATTTTGTCTCCTCTGACTTTGGTTCAACTGTTTGAAGCAAAACAACACTAAAAATATTGTCAAAAAAAATTACATCATAATAATTTATTTTAGTTTTGAAAAAAGCTTTGTTTATCCAGCAGAGACTGAAGCTAAAAATTCAGTCAGATTTGCATTTTTTCGATCTTTGCTGCAGGTTTTGTTGACAGATTTGTACTCAGTTCTCTTTTCTTCAGTCAGTGAAAATCAACAGGTTTGTTTTAATCTTAAAAACTCACCAGCAGCTCGTTCAATCGTCAGAGTCCTCAGACTTCACTTCAGTCCACAACAGCAAACACATCATTCTGAGTCCATAAGGCAGCTGAACAGGTCAAAGACCATTTTGTATTGAAAAGAGTTTCATTGTTGATCCTCGATATCCCATAACCCACTTTTGGTCACTTGTTCTCTTTGTCTGGACTCCAGCTTCATCTCCATCAAACAAGATGTCTGAAGTCTGAAAACTAAAAGAAAGAAAACAAAACAAGTGAAAAACCTGCCAGAAACTTTCCCAACAACTTGCTGTTACAGTCATTCACATTATGACATAAAACTGACGGACAGCTGAGCAAAACAACATCGCTGCTCCCTGTTTAACACTCGATTTGACTGTTTCATGGAGACCTGCAACCTCTGGATCTCTGCAAACATTTGAATAACAAAAGAATTGATTAAGACTGGAGACTTCATTTTCTGTTCAGCTTGTCCATGAAAAAACAGCAAAAGAAAAATATCTGCAAAAGTTGTTTCAGACTTCCTGACCTTCACAGACTCACGTTGCTCTGATGAAAAGTCCTTCAGACTGACGGAGGATCATCTTTGTAAAAGTCGAGTTATCAGTTCAATCAACCGTCTACTTCAGGCACCGAAAGGGGATTTTGGTTAGATGATCCAACAAGAACTCATTTGACTTCACATCATTCATTATTTCACCTGCACCAAACTGTCACACATCTCAAGTCTCCTGTCAGCATCATCATCAGAAATACTGACAGTGTCAAAGTCCTCATGGATTCCTGCTGGTGATCATCAGCTTCTTGACTCCTCTTCAGCCTCTAAGACTACAAACTCCCCCAGGAGTAAATTTATGCTTTCTGCAACATGCAGGAAGGATAAAGCAGAACTGATGTGACCTGTTTGTGAACCAAACTCCACCTGTGGCCTACAAAAGATCCATCTGAGAGGAAACTTCAGCTTGACTGAAGTATTTTTAAGTTCCAGCTCTTCATTCATGTAACGGAATCGAAGCATCAAGCCGTTTTTTCACATGTATGCAGATGATACTGTTGTGTTTATACACAGTTTTTGTAACATTAGTTTAAAATGTCCAGCACTTAAAGAATCAACATGATGTTTTTCTATATTTTCAATATCAAAGGTATCAAGAGAAGCTCCAAGCTCACCTGGTTCCAGGTGAAGACATAAACCTATAAAATCTCCTTAAAAAATACAGTTTCACCTGTTATTCAAACAGGATGAAAAAGTACATTTGTTGGGAGCTGTTTATAGTGGCAGATTCATCCACATTTGGTGCTCTGGAGGGTATTTGGGGCTGCACACAAACAATGTTCGAGTCTGAACAAATCGATTGTCATCAGAAACTTTATTGTACAAATTTAACTCACAAGTGTAAAGTTCATTCACATTTTTCTCAGCTCATCAGGTCATTCATGTCCCAGACTGTACAACATCTGGGACATGCAGGAGAAATAACTTGTGTTTCCATGTTTTTGATGGTGGAGACCAGAACATGGAGTCTCATTCGGGACCTTCCAGCTGTGAGGCAACAGTCTGACGTCTGAATGTTCACACCATGCATCAGCAGAATGACCTGGGGGATACCAGGGGGAACACAGTTATGTGGTCACATGTTCAGCTCACACACACTCACCCGATGTCACCTGATGTCACCTGATGTCACCTGATGGGGCTGATCCAGGTTCATGTGCTGGAGGTGCAGAGACAAGGCAGCATTTTGCACCATCATGCTGTGGGCGGAGACTGACTGACCAATGAGGAGCCTGTTATGAGACAGATCTCAGGCAGGTTGTCGAATGTTTAATGTAGAATTTAAAGTTGTGCAATAGAGAATCATTTTAAATAGCAGAGGAGCCCTGAGCAGCATCTCTTAATGAAAGATGAAAGATGAAAGATGAAGATGAAAGAAAACTAAATTTTCAATTCTTTCTTTTGTTTCTTGATGAAGCTCATGTTACTGACTGCATGTGCTGTATGTACATGTGTGTTTAAGTACACACATGTGTGTGTGTGTGTGACAAGTGCATATACAGTCTTTTCAATTACAAAAACAATATTTTATATCATCAAACTTAACATTTTGTCTTCTTTTATGCATGTAATAAGTTTAATTTTCACTGTGTTACATGTCGTTGGTTATCTAAAAATGTAAATTAAAAAATAATTTTAAAAAAGTTAAAACAGGGATTTGGATGTAAACATTTTGTTGTCCACTAGATGGCAGCATCAGTTTGACCTCAAATCAGTTCCAATCAACAGTTTTTGTCTGAAGACTCCTGAACTTTATGGATGTAAATATGAAAATGTGACATTAAACAGAAAGAAATATCACAGAATGATTCATTAATACACACATGTGCTTTCTGAACATTTGACACATAAAAATCAATAACATCATCTGTTTTTCTTTTTATGATCAAAGTCATGAAAATGTTTTTGTGTTTGTGTCAGTGTGTGTTTTTGTTGTGTGTGTGTGTGTGATTCATGTCATATAAAAAACACACACACACACACTGTGTTTCATCCTGACAGTTGGTTAACCATGGTTGCCATGGTAACACATGCACACACACACACACACACACACACACACACGCACGCACACACACACACTGTGATGCGTTCGGTCTCTGTGTGAAATGTGTGTGTTTGCATTGAGGAGGACGTGCAGTAAAATCTGTAAACGAAAACATTTTTCTAAAAAAAGAAAACTGCAAAATAAAAAAGAACAAACAAACAAACCCACAAAAAAAATCCTCCTTGAACAAACCAGTTCTGAGTTTTCTGTGAATTAAAAACTTTTAAAAAATCACCTTTTTTAACACCAAAGTTTCTGCCAATGTGACCTGTTTTTATGTGTTAATGTTGAACTGTGACTGTTAGCAGACTTCAGCAGCTCCGACAAACATCAAGAATGTTTCTCATGAAACAGCCAACAGAGAGCGAAACGCGCAGAGCTGACGACAGCAGCGTTTCCTGTCAGGGTGAAACCGAGCTGCTGCTAATTTCCTGTCTGATCTCTATCTGCAGTTTCAGGTTTGACTGTTGTGATGTTTTCAGCCGCCTGTTGAAATGTGGTTTTAACTGATGAACCTGCTGCACTGAAAACCAGCAGACACAAACACACAGAAACATGGCTCACTAATTTAGACATAACAGTCAAAATTAGAAATAAAAATACATCCAGATAAATAGAATCTTGGGAAAAGAGACAGACAGACAGACGGATGGAAAATTACACTAAAACCAGGAAGAGTTTCTGTCCATCAGATTGAGAGACTGAAACAGGTTTGTTGTGGATTTGAAGAAAATGTCCCAATATGAAACAGTGTAAAATGAGCTGTGAAGACATCAAGTGATGAAGGAGGTGTTGGAAATCACCAGGTTTTATAGAAGTTGCTCTTGATGTATTTATTTGGTTATTTTCTTTAGTTTATTTTCTTCTTTTCTGTGGTGTTTGTGCTGTTTGTGTGTGTGTATGTGTGAATTCATGTACATGTGTGAAGGGGTTCCCTTAAATGTAAACGGTGTGATGTTGCAGTCAAGTCTAAAGGTTTTACCATCAACTGTTCGACTCCTCACATCGTTCATACACTCACCTGTTCTTCATGTGAACATGGTTTACTTTTAAAGCTGGTAATCACAAGTATATTTTGGTAAAACACTTAAAGGAAACTCACGGTGGAAACTGTCTCTTTCGTAGCTTTTGATATTGATCATTGACCTTTGACCTCTGGAGGTGGAAACAGACTGACAGCACTGAAAGAAGCTGATGGATTCACAGACTCCAGGCTTTAGTGCTCCTGGGTCTAAATGATCCTCCAGATACGGATCTTTTCTTTCAATTCAAGTTTGTGTTCTTATTTTTATCAGTGTCGACTTTAATGTGACTTTAATGACTGTAATGTTGTTTGATTGTTTGCAGTTAATCTGACTAATTACAGCCCAGGTTATCAGGATGCTGCTCCTCTCTGTCATGTCCTGATGAAGGTTGTGTGTTGCCAAAACCTTTTGGCTCATTTTTATCAGTTTCACTATGAATGAGCTTCTTTAATCTGTCGTGTGAAAACTCTGAAATCACTCAGTGATTCAGCAGAACTGAACAGGAAAACTGCAGATTTTAAACCTTCAAAGTCAGACACAAACACAAAGAGTTGCCAAAAAATGAAGTTAAGAAACTGAACTTTATTAGAAAAAACATGAAAAATTTTAACCTGAAAGCCAAAGGATGAAGAGAACAGACTGAGAAGGCACAAAAAAACTCCAAATCAAGTCAATTAATCAAAAAACACAATTCAGAGAAAAGCTTCAAACACATCATCAAAAATGGTTATTACAAGGTTTAAATGACCTGATACACAGGAGATAAAGATCATAGATGAAGGAAGATACAGATCATTTGAAAACACGCTGAACATTTATTTACAGGTTTGTGACAACAAGTTTTTTTTAATGGAGAAAAGCAACAAAACATCATATCATCTTTCCACTGTTTTCTGTTTCAGTATTTCTTTCAAAAAACAAACAACTCAAATCTTTGTGCTTCACTTTGTGTTTCAGTATTTGTGTCCATCGTTTCATCCTGACTGTGTTTGTTGTTGCAGGTTTTGGTTTGGAGCAAATCTCTCAAGCACTCTAAAAACATTCTGAGGGAAAATTAAGAAAATAAAATACTAGAACTTTATGATTTTGGTTGAGTTTCTGCCGTTGTATTTTGCCGTCTGAGGCCAAATGATCCTTCATTCAAAGTGTAAAGAAATAAATGATGAATTATTTTTTACAAAACAGGACTGACTGGTCTAACTTCAGCCTGATGTCGGTCATTCTTCAGCAGAGAAGCTGTTTCTGTGCCAGTGGAGCTGCCGTCAGCCGAACATGGCTCTGATGGTGAGGATGGTGTTGAAGGCCAGAGTTTTGGTGAACACCACCCTCACCCCGTTCATCACCACCAGGTAGAAGTTCAGCTTGGCTTCCTCTGTTCGGGAGAGAATCAAAAGGTTCAGCCTGTTTCAGGATCAACAGTGAATCACTGCTGACCAACAGGTCACAGGAAATGAATCGAGCTGAGACAGGAAGTGCTGGAGTCTGAAACAGTTTGCAGTCTGCAGCGGTTTGGAAAAGTTCAAAGTCCACCTGAAACAGTTTTCTGCCAGTACCTAACTTCATATTGTGATGTATTTGCAGCAGAAACAGGATTTGTGAGCGTGTCAAAACATTTGGAGCAATCTGATTGGACCATTGAAAAGTGGGCCGTATCATAGCAACCACAGAATAATCCAGTGTTTTGGATACAATTGATACGGAGGCTTTTTTTTCCATCACTAACAGCAGATTGACTGACAGGTGGATGTAATGTTCTATTGGCTTAAAAATGTTCTGAGTGAGATGATGAAAGTCACAAGATTTTTGTTTTTCCAGGAAGTAAATTTGTTTGAGCTCTTAAAAAAAAAATTGTAATTTTTTTGGCCAACATCTTAAAGTAAGTGAACAATACGAGTCATGTGATCTAAAAGGATTAAAGAGACATTTTTCATTCAGTCCTTTGCTGTGTTCAAAACTGCAATGAACAGTTTGTGCGCCATTTTGTAGTGTTGTTCTCAGCAGTTCATTGCAGTACACTATAAAATACCCACAATGCATAGCAAATGTAAGCGCACATACAGTGTACCCCATACTTTACTCCTGTATACCACAATGCAATGTGGCTGTGTTTTCCAGAGAAGAAGAGGAGGAGGAAGCTAAGCTTGTTTGCACTATTTACCAGTTGACCATGCTAGCTACTGATGCAGTGATGTTTGGAAACATTCAGTGTCGTGCTCCCTGTTTAGTTCACTATTTAATGAATATTTCTATAATAAAATAAATAATGAATATGTAAACAAATTTAAGATTATTATTCATTATTTTTTTATTATTACTGTTGTTGTTATTAGTATTATTGTTGTTGTTGTTGTTGTTGTTTTTATCAAAATTGTGTATATATGTATATATATATATATATATATATATATATATATATATATATATATATATAATAAAAAAATAT
>JAQMCX010000072.1:5911-16931 GCA_029814765.1 Acanthurus leucopareius | reverse complement strand
AATTTTGACGCCAATATTTTCACTTTTACTGCAAATGAATATCGGCCCCAAATATCGGTTATCGGCCTCCTTGACTATTAATAATCGGTATCAGTATCGGCCCTGAAAAAACCATATTGGTCTATCTCTACTGGTAACATGAAACAACTGTGGTAAACTTGCGTAACTTACACATTAAGTCAGCTAATTTCTTGCCATGCCATTTCCCTCATCTTGTTAATGGCTACAGTATTGCCTTTCTTTGTGATTATATCTTTATATATTTCTCAAATAGATCCATCAACAGTGTTTGACTGTCACAAAGAAGAACACTGCTCTTGTTTCTGTCTCTTTGCGTCATTTGATCATCTTTTCATCCATCATTCATCAGGGCTTCTTTTGTACTCCGGGTAAAAGCAAAAGACTGTGCAAGCCTGTCTAGAGTCAGCCTTGATAAGATGAGGCTGGGTTGACTTAGTAGAAGACTTATGGCTTAATTTTGAGATGAGGTTAGTTGAAGCAGGGCCTTTACAGGAGAGGTTGGCTTTCTGAAGCTACGTTGATATTCCATCCCTGTACACATACTCAACATTAAGTAGGTGACTTGGAAAAAAGGACCCTAGGTTTACACATTTCAGTGACGATTCCACTGGTAGTCTTTTGACCGCTATGATTATCTACTGGTTCCACAGTCTCTTAATGATGGACAATAAAAACCCATGTTATGTGTACAGGTATTGTTTTCAATTTTAGTTTAATTCAATAACTACGGCGTCATGTTTAGTTGCCAAATGCAAAGATGAAATGTTGCTGCTCTGACTGGGACTGGCTTTTTCTCTTTGAAAACAGTAGCTGAGTTTAATGGGTACTGTCATGTTGAAAGTTGTCTGCTATACTGAAAAGCTGGATGGAACATTATTTCTCAGAAACAAAGCTGGTGGCCAAAATTAGAACATATGGGACTGTAACATTATCCAGGAGACTTACATAATTTCACGGTAAAATTGAGAATAATTTAAAAAAAACAATGTTAAAATACCTCAAAATGGGGAAAACACTTCAGAACCAGTGGCCTCTCTCATTTTACAATTCTGCGGAAAGTCTTGTGGAATTATTCACTCAAACTGCTTTGCAGAAGATATGATTGTTTATGAAAAGTTTGAGAGAAGCACAGGACAAGATGAAACATCAAAGATCTCATTGTGTTCTGTGTTTGAGGATTTTGCTGTGGTTAATCTAGATATGACTCTTTTGTTTTCTCTGTGGATTAACAAACATGTACCCTAATCTACAAAAGGTTGACATCACAAAAAACAGTACAGCACCACTTTAAGACTATCTTCCACTTAATCTTCCCACCCAGCTCAGCTCCAGATGCTTTGCTCATTGTGCCCTGCCCAGTCCATTATACTCATTCTTGGATTTCAGCCATCCACTGCTTCATATCACGAGAAACAAAGAACAGAAAGCCAATCCACGGTAAGACATGGAAGTATTATTTACATTTTTCCCACAATTTGAAATGCTAAACATTCACTGGAAACAATGCATAAGACCTGTTGGAACATAGCAAAATCTGACCTTTAAGTTAAAGCATGTAGCTAAATTACTAAAACTGGGCACATGAAAGTGAATGAAAAGTCTTTTGCTTTCTGTCATTAATTTTTTTCATATTTTAAGAATCTTTTAAAACTGTTCTTTATTCCCTGCTGCTGTGAAGCATATGTATTTACATAGATTTGCTTGACCTCATGGACACTTGATGCCTTTTATCCAAGTACCTTTTTCTACATTTTAGCAGCCAGAGCTTAATAAGATAGGACCCACTCTAATTAGCAGCACTTCATACAGTGTTCAAAAATGTATAACATGTATTGTTCTCATTGATGTTTTATTTTTGTCAAATGACACAGTTGGAACAGGAAAATGCTCATCTCTTTGTCTCTTCTCTTCATCTTCATAGGTAAGGCTACTTCAAATACTGTAAAGTGAATCTTATTTCAGGCTAATTTTAAGTATTAATTGAATTAAATAACATAAAACAATAATATATCAGTTTAGATGTATCTGAATAGAGTAGCTGTTGGCAATTGAGTTTCTTGCTCTCAGATTCAGAAAGACACTGAGAATGTTTTATTGGTTACAGCTGCCTCTGCAACAAGCTCATGAATCAGTAGAACCAGTCTTAATCAGATTTCAGAGAAAGGAATACATCATCCTCATCATCATCATATTTGTAAGCCAGATGCCCTGCTCCACCCTCAGTCCTTACACAGTTCAGTTGTTTTTGTTGTTCTGATATGGACATTTATTTTCATTAATGAATCATTGATTTATTTTGTGGTCACTGTTCAAAACTGTAATTTAATTATCCTTTTTTAAGATACCATCCACCTGTGATACAATAAAAGTCCTACTATGCAATGTTTCAATAATTTACAAAACTAAATGTAAAAGAGAATTACATTTATAGACTTTTTCCAGTAAGATAATTATAATACCATATGCATAGAACATGGCATAGAGCTACCAGTAATCACACTCACAAAGATACAAAAAGTGTAGGACAGAATCATTCATATATACAAATGCTGTTTTTTTAAATTATTTTTTTAATTTCCTCTTTCAATGTACAGAAATGACAAGTTTTCATTTTAAAATGCACACTTTCAGAGACAATTAAGGTAGGTTTCAGAATATTACAATAAAATAACCCCATATTTTTTCATTTACCCCTACTGGAATCAAGCCAGGTAATTTTGGCTCCAAAGCTCAAATAACATCTAAACTCTTAAAAACCTATATATTTTTCCTTGTGTTGGTTTACTTTACAGATAATCTAAATAAAATAAAATAATCTGGCATAAAAAGATAATATGGGTGAACTAACCCTTTAAAGCAACCGCATGCAGCCAAAAAATTGACCAATAACTCCTACTTGACAAAGTTCAAAAGAGAGAAAAAATAATATGGTGCAAAATGATTTACACATTTATAATGTAGATGAAACAAAATTAAGCTGCAATTCTGTTTAAATTCAATTTTTGCTTCAAATTTCACAGAATCAAAGTTGCAATTTATTTACACTAGATTAATAACAGTCCTGCATGGATAAGTATTCATATGTCCACTTGTTTCTCAAACACATAATTTTTGACAACCTCTGTTTTAAATGAAGTACTGTAATAAAAGCCACAGTATATTACAACTGTACAAACTTGGACTACTTTTAAATATCTATTATGCTTTGACAGCACAAATGCTGTTTAGATATCCGCTTAAAGTTTTGAGAGAGCTGCTGAAAAACTTTGAAAAACAAGCCAATGACATGCAGCAGTGAAACTTAATGTTCCTTGGCTTATCATGTTTAGTCTTTTCAAGTAATGAGAGCATTACTGTCACAACTGATTGAGAAAACAAATCCACACAGGAAAAAGACACATGTGTACTGCAACCCTGAATTAAAATTCACACAACTCTGGAAGGTGTTTAGGCCCTTATATTATAACCTCTGTTTTGTCTAAGTTAGCATAAGACACCGAAGCCTCCAGAACTGTCAATGGCTGCAGTGTGGTTCAGTTTAATTGAGAGGTAAGTAGGCACCAAGTATGGACAAGGAATAATTATGGATTGTTTAAAAAGATAAGATATCTTGTTCTGCTGCATCCACTCTAACCCTTTTTAAAAAAAACTGACAATAGTCTGACGATATTTTAAAGTACAGTGCTAAGTTGTTGAATTAGTTTTTTATCATTAAGAATGGGTGGGAAAAGTACAGAAGAGTATTAGGGTCATGGATAAGAAAAAGAATCAGAGGAAGAATGTTTCTTTTATTTTGCAATTTGAGAAAAAAGTTGATAATTTGAGAATAAAGTCAAAAATTAGAGAATGAAGTCGAAATAAGTAAGTTTTTTATCATGCGCTTTGAGAAAAAAGTTGCAATTCTGAAAAAAAAGTTTAAATAAAGTGCATGATAAAAAACTTCTTCATTTTGACTTTATTCTCAGAATTTCAACTCTATTCTAAAATTAAGACATTTTTCTTGAATTGCAAAATAAAAAACAAACAATCATTCTTGTTTTTCTTGTTTTTTTTTTTTCTTTTTCCTTATCCATGACCCTTATACTCTTGCGTGGAAAACACTTATCAAAGCTGTTTGGTCTAATGTTGAAAAGACTAGGTCTAAATTAGTACTGAATGAAACTTAGTAATTACTTAGTATTTAGTTTAAACTTTGTTGCTGGGCAGCATAGTCAATGTAAGAAAATGTGGTCATTTTGTTTTTCACCCACCACATAGATATACCTTGCTCTTAGAGCAAGCACATATTCCCCTGCTAACAAAAAATTAGTATATGTGCAGGTGGCCAGTCCGGGTATCACTACCAGAGCATATTCTGCTTCCTTTTAAAAAGGGAGCAACACTACCCCCTGAAATGAGATATTTCTGTTAGGGCTTCTTCTGACTGGCTTGCCTGGAACAAGCTGCCTTAATTTATCCATCTCTTCCAGACATTTGGCAGGGTGTGAGCAGGAATAGCTGATATTTCACTGGTAGAGAGTCGAAGTGGGGAAAATTCCCTAGTGAACAAGACATCTGATCACATAGGGGTGTCAGACTTTTCAGCTGCTTGTTGTGGTGAAACAACAGTTCTGTCTCTCTTGATTTCCTGGCTTGCTCCATCAGGCAACTGAACAATTCTACTCAACGTGTAGTGCTTGCCACAGGGCGTGCAATATCTGTTGCCACATTAGTTTTTTGCCACTTCTGGTGGGGACTCATGGCCTCAAGAGGAACAGCCATGAGGAACTCTGACAGATCTATAAGAGAGTCCACCATGATGGTGGACTCTTCAGGAATGTTTTCTGATCTGGAAACAAAGATGGCTCTGAGGTTTTTCATTTGTTGACATGGGTTTATGTTGGTCCTGGCTGTTTGGCATTAAGTTTCCCTTACTGGACCAATTACTATGACCTTTGTTTTGTCCTGTTCAAGCTGAAGAAAATTCTCTACCATCTATGACTTCCTATCTAAAAGACAGCTGGAAAGAGCATCAGTTAGCCCTTACTCCTGAGGAAACACTGCAACTTGTTGCAGTCGTGTTTCATCAGCAGCCAGTAGTACGACAGTATGATTGACACACTGCTGTAACGTTTGTAATTTCTAGTGTAACTTGTAAAGTAGAGCCAAAAAAAGAAAAAAAATCAATACACTTATGATCTAAAAGGGATCAAATTTTAAGTGGAATTATAACTAGTCTATGTAATCTGTTAGCAGTTAACATAGACTACAACTCTTCCATCTGTTTCCATTTTTCAGTTTGTTTTTTTTTTCTGCTTTGCATGAACAAGGTCCCTCAAACATTGGGCTTAACGAGGACTTAACTTTTCCACACGATTGCAAAGTTTACTTTTGAGGCTTTGGAGACTAGGACAGTGGCTGATGTTGTCTATTCAGTTCTTGTCTTTCTTTTCACCCATAATCACAATATTAAAAAAGTCTAAATAAATAATTACTACAAATTCGAAAGCGTGTGTTGTCCCCTGATTGCACAGTACAAAATCATTGGTGGCACAAATTAATTTTGAAAGTACAATGACAAGTTGGTAAATGCCAACAGTTGGTCTCTCAACAAATAGCTTAGCTTCATCAGTTAACTCAGTTGAGAAAAACATATTTGAAACTGAATGAACATATTTTCATCTTGCTTCAAATCTATGGTAAAAAAAAAAAAAGCTTTACACTTAACATTTAAGAGTAATATGTTATAAACGGTTATTTACTGGATACCCACTGATTATTTATTATTGCCTCTCAACCTAACTGTGATAACAAGCCTCTATGTGTTGTTCTCTTAGAAATCATTATAAACTTCATCTCAAACAAATAACTGAGTTTTTAACATTTCTGTTTAGTTTAATATCAACATTTAGAAGCAGTATTTCTGTTTTCTAACCTCAGATAGGACAGAGAACCACAATTTCCCCCTAATTTCAGTATTTATGCTTAGCTTCAACACAGAGAGGGGACTGACCCTCTCATCCAGCCCTTGGAAGTAGTAAAGAGAGTAAAGAATTTCCAAAAATGCTGAACTACTTTGGTGACTGCTGCTAATTTTACAATAATTTATGACTTTAACAAGAATTAAAGTTAAAAAGTTACAGTAAACATATTATTTAATTATTTAACATTACATTTTTTAAACTGTAGTAATTCAAGCACTGAAAATGGGTGTTTACGTCTAAGGAGCATATTGAAATATGAAACACAGTATGATTTCATGATTTGATTTTAAAAACCTACCATCTGATTGCAGGTTCAACTTCTGCCATAAAACAAGGGGACTTTGGCATTTTATCTGCATGCCTCACCAAGAATAAGAGCCTCAGGTTCAAGTACCCAGTCTACTAATTGAAAACATTACACAACAATGAGAGTTCTCACACTCATTGCATTTATTTCATATGCATTTGTTATAGGTTATTATTTTAAAAAGTGTGCTTTCAAAAAATTAACCACAACATTTTGATCCATTCTAGGTTGGACTGCTATTACGCAAACTGTTCAAACTCTCCACCCTACACCTGTGAATTCATGACAGCACATGGGACTCTGTTGGCTGAATCATCCAAGATGTGCAGGTTAATCCTTCCAGATCATCATCTGCAGTACCATAATAAAACCACAGTCTACAATTGCACTTTGATGCGAAAAAAGAGGAAGGAAGTGAAGCAAATCACCATAGACTACAATATACCTAAAGGAAAAAGTTAGTATTACTTGCCATTTTCTATAGCCATCTGTCTATGGATACAGTTTGCTGAGCACAATAAATCAGACTCTGCCACAGCATGTCATCAGACTAGCCTAACTACTCCTGACTGGTTTTAAGTTAATCATTGTAATGCAGTAGAGAAATAGGGGGCCGCATTCCACCCAAAGAGAATTCGGGGTAATTAATTTATGAATTGTAACTCAGATTGAGATCTAGATTATATGTAAAAAGTAAAACAAAAAACAATTAACGTAACAATTAACAACTTGTGAACACAAATATATACCCTTAAATTTTTGGTGCTTCTAAATCTTGTTGGTAGAGGATACACAAAAAAACTATGAGTTTGCAAATGTTAACAGGGATAAAAAAGTAACCCTTAATTTTCCCCTTTCTCTCTCCCCTTTTTCCTGTCTGTCTTTCTCCAACATTAGCTGTCCTATCAAAGTAAAGGTGCAAACCCCCTTTAAAGAGGAGAAAGGAGAAAGTCTATTATCTACATAAATCTGAATATTATTTGTCTTTGGGTTGCTCACTGTCCAGATTGCCAGGTAAAGTAGGCCAATCTGATGGGGAAAAACAGTACATCCCAATAGCGTGAAGTTACTCAACTGCCACATGTCAAATTACTTATTTCTCAGTATACCATGCTGTAAAATCTGACTTGATAGTTGACAGACAGTTGAAAAAGTGGATAGTTGGTTTTGATGAAGGTGTTTGAAGGACATATAAGCAACAATGTGTACAAGAAAGTTTGTCCTATCCCATGCTATCCTGTCCTGTCCTAAACTATCCTATCCTGTTCTACAAGGACGTGCATGAAAATGGACAAAATAACCCAAAAAGTCTGAAAATGCAAGCTCAAAACAGGACATGGGGACTGTCTAGTAAGTTTGAAGTTTAAGATGTTGTTTTAAAGATGAACATAAGCAAAGGAAAGGAGGGAAACTAGAGAGTGACATGCTGGGTTCATTGACAAGCATGCAGTTTCAGTGAAAAACTGCCAAATACACATTTCAGTGAGACTGAGAAGAGGATTCCATCTAGGTTAAGAAAAGTAAGCAACTTCCATCTGGAGTGCTGCTCACCACCACAGTAACTTCAGTATGTACCATCAGTAACTAATGGTACATTTCATTTAGTAATGTAACATCAAGCTAAATAATGCTGTACTGTACTCTTATCAAATAACTGAAATGTTATGAATCTCTAGCGCTCAAAAACATAAGGTGTGTAATAGGGGAAATTCTAGCATGTGATTTGGAACCCTATATAATACATTTTTTCCTTTAGAGATTTAATGGGTCGTACAAATGTTAATTTTCTAGATGGATATGGGATTCAGTGCCACATCCCCATCAGCAGGATTCCATATTAGTGTTGGTATGCAAAGTAAGATTATAATAAAAGGTAAGATTATAAGGCATTTGGTTTAAAAAGGATACAAATAATAATAACTACCATTCGATGGCCACATAGCTGTTGGAAGGAGGTAGTATAGATGTTCCAGTAGACAAGGTGGGCAGCCCTGCATATGGAAATGGCAAAGTATCTGAAGGATGATTCTGGTAAGTCTTAGTCAGTTGTATATTGACCTCATTTAGATTCGATTGGATATACATCCTGTTCTCTTTGGTTCCACTGGGTGCATGTAGCAATGGCTAACTTCACTGAGGACTTGTCCTGTCCTATCCCCACTAAATGCCACACAGGAACATACTTGAGATTCCCTCTTCGCTATATGTGAACTGTATGCTTTTCTCCCCTAGTGAAAATAATTCAATTTAAGCTTGTCCTTATTTAAGTTTACTTAACAGCTTGCTTTATCTTTGTCTCTGTATACTTTGCTGGGTTATGAGCAGCTGAGGGGTTTAAATTCTCTAAGTTTTTGGTCTGATAAAAATTGTTTTTTGTACAGCTGATGCAGAATCTTGAAACCTAACTGTTTCTATGTGATTACATCGACAGGACACACTGGCAAAATATACCAACTTTAATTCATTTTCCCTCTCTGGTATTCCACCCCCTTTTTCTATTTAAAATGGTTGAATAGCTCTTTTGGCTGAATAATGTAACAAATGGCTATTTAATCAGGCTTAAAAGACAAATAGATGTACTTAGAAATTTTATTATGGATGCAGAATTCATAGGAAGAGTAACATTTTCTCCCTGTGCAATGAAACAAGCAACATTTAAAACACAAGTTTTGTTAAGTATTGGTACATGACATGCTTCCTGAAACATGAAAGAGAGAAATCAGGTATATTTACAGTGTAATACAAAACCAAACTCCTAGAGCTTGGGGCTTTTGCTTAAGATGTTGAAATAAGTTTGATTTGGTGACCTCTCTTTTTCACAGTCCTGATGCACAACCTAAATATTAAAATGGTTGGTTGTGCATGAGATCACAAAAATTAATAAATGAAGAGATTCTAGACAGAGTGACAGCCCAAGGAACCGGAGAGCGTAACTGATCCTCGATACAGAGAGGGCATTTAATTGATAAGCAGAAATGGCAAGTAGCACTGATACACTACCATTCACCACCACTATGCTTTATGAATAACTTTCATCTTTGCTAGGATTATTTCGTACTCAGAAGCTTGGTGTAGGTGAAACGGGGGTGTATGGACCCAAATGCAAACACACTTGAAACAGGAGTTGAATTGATGATGACCTTTATTCAGGTTATGCAGGGAATTCAGCTCACTGAAAAAAACAGGTATAAACAAAGTTCTTTCTCCAAATAACTAATGAGGGAGCGTTGAGGGTGAGGAATGAACAGGCAGTTTAGAGTCATTGAGATGGAGACAGGAATATGGGGGAAACTCCGGGGCAAACAGATAAACTGATTATATCTTCCAAAGAAACAGAACCACAACTTCAGGCAGGCCAAAAACAGGGAAAAAACAGAGGTAGTCTTGCAGTTAGGAACAAAGGCAGAGGTGGTTACTGGGGCTGAGGCGAAGAGGAACAGTCGAAACAAGCAGGGTCGAAGCCGGGAAGTCAGTCCAAAAGATATCGCTGGAGAGTTTGGCATGAATGCGTCACAATCTGGCAGAGAACAAAGGGAGAGGGAGACCTATATAACGTGGGGACAGGTGCAGGTGGTTGAGACTGATTGGCAGAGGAGGTTGGCTGAGGGAGTGAGTAAGTGAGTGGTGATGCGTTCAGGGTGACACAGAGAAACCAGTGGTGAAAACTGCAAACCATGACAGTAGGGTAATATGTAAATCTGGATCAGGTGAGCTTGATAACATAATAGAAGAATGACGGCACAGAATGAGCACAGAGGGAAGGGGGAGAGAGACAGGTTGAACAAAAAAAACAAAAAGAATGAAAAAGCACCAAAATGCCTTCAGCATCCACCATCCAGCTAAGACGGTCTAATTGTGTTTCCAGCCTTGATTGTTTTCCCCTCAGATGGACCTGGTTTTCAGAGTAGGATGTGCTAGGCTGCGTCTCTATTATGGCAATATTTTTTTAAAATCTAAAAATTGTAACAGATTTATCATGAACAATACAAGACAGCACAGTCCTACAACTCAAGAAAAGATGGATTTAAGGAGGATATATGTGAAAAGGGCCCTAGTCAATGGTGTGGTCAATGTAAGCATCACTATGGATTTCTAGCAAAGTGACTGACTTTGTGTCACTGGGACTGTTTCTCATCATATTTTGTATTGCAACAGCCAAATGGAAACAAGACAGAGAGGTTTAAGAGGGTGTGTTGAAATAATATGATAAAAACAAATGAGTAGTTGATTCCACTAAATTGATGTATGACATTATACACTTGTTTTTTAAAGTGCAATGTTCTTTATTAAAAAAACACCACAGATTGAGTAGATGTTGCCATTGCAAAGCTAAAGGGTACAGCCAAATGAGCACAATTGACACTAATCTCTCACTCACTTTGCCCTCAGAACACATCAAGTTATGCCCTGCCACCACTGGCTTACTGCTGCATCAAGCTCCAACTGTACTGTGGCCTGCGGTCATTCTGTCTCTGTGGAGAGTCCTGAGTACAGACAGCCAAACAACATAAAGGGTTACTTGTGGAAGATCTGAACAACAGAAATGTATTAATTTACATTTACATTCACTGTGACATATTTGCACTGTTTTTAGAAGTTACCTTCAGTATCCTGGTAAATGAATTGTTTTGGGGTTTTTTGGGTGGGGTGGGAGGTGTGGGGGGGGGTGGGGGGGGGGGGGGGGGGGGTTGGTTTATAAGTTTTAATGTGGTTGTTAATTTGTTAGAAG
>JAQMCX010000071.1:0-16932 GCA_029814765.1 Acanthurus leucopareius | reverse complement strand
CCTGCGCTGATAATAGACCAGGTCGGAGCTGGCGAGCTTTCAGCGCACCTTCCGCGCAGTGTTTTGGCACTAAATTGTCCCTGCGCCAAGCTGAATCTGTTGACACCTATCCCTGGTGCGCCGCCACACCCATCTCAGCGCAGCCCGGTCTACCGAAATGCCAAATTGGCTGCGCACGGTGGTGCCCTGGATGAAATTACCACTGCGCGGGGTGCGCCACGCTCCGCCATCCTGCGCGACAAAATAAGAGCTCTTAGTGGTAATTTTGTACTATGCATTACCCATCCCTCAACACTGATAACTACATGTCAAGACTAAACCAAGTTCCCATAGGTTGTTTTTAAATAGTTCTTAACTATTTCATACAACCCAGGGGGAAAAAAAAAACATTCTGCAAAGCTTTATATTTGTATGAATGAATTTGGTGGCAATTTGTGGCATGAGTAGTTGTACTACAGCAATACTATGTACAACTATCGGAAATGTGTAGCTGATAGATAGAAAAGAAGGGAATAAGAAGGTGTACTGAATATTCACACTGGAATTGGAATTTTTGATTAATTTGGTACATTCTAGAGTTTAAATGTACTTTTATATTGTTATATATTGTCCATATATTTCAATTCATGGACTTTTTTATTGTTCTCACAGATATGTTTTTTTTTGTTTGTCTGTTGAGGTGTTTTGAGGACAATTCAATCAAAATTAAATCAAAATTATTGTATTTTGAAAAAACTAGTTTATTTTGTACCGAGCCTTGAAGCCCCACAATGTTAAAATTTGTTTCTGTGCAATTTAGCACCCCCACAACATTACATGTATTTTCCTCATGTGTTAAAGTTTTACCAAGCCCTGCATACAGCTCAGAACAGCAATAGTATTTAGGTGGAAATGCAGCTTAGCATGCCAAACTAACACAACCTGAACTAGGACGACAGGTTATCACATGTTACCAGCTAAACCGCTGTCAAAACAGGCAGATTGGGCTTCAAAAACTAGCGAGGAGACATATTTTCTGACACAGGCAAACATCCAGCAAGAGCCACAACACATGACACATAACTAAGCAAGCAACTACTTACTGTTCAACAACAGTAGGTCCAGTTTTATGTCTGCCCAAAGCCTTTTTTTTCACAACTACATGCCAGTCTGAGAAAATTCCTGCCGACAAGGCAACACTGCTGCATAATGTAGCTACAGCTACAAAACCTCAATGCTTTTAGGAACCTCAGTAAATTACAGACTTAATGTAGAACAGTCTGAGAATATTAGAGGGAAAACCAGAGGGTAAAATATGACCTGGTTTAACCAAAATTACCGCTTTGTGAGACCCAGTAACATGCACTGTCAGGTTTTCGATCTTGAAACGGCGGCTTGTGGCTCAAAGTTACATAGCACAATGAGGAGCTACGGGAGGGCCAAGTGGCTGAGGCAGAGAGCCCTGTCACCCTGTTACGCTGTATTCTAACATTAAAATGATTTTAAAACTATTATTTTAATGTGGAAAAGTTACATATTGTTGCTTTAAGTAGTTTATTCTTCTGTTTCAGTAAACCCATTTGAACTACATGGATGCTAACGAATGTATTTGGCATCTGTTCTGTTTGCTCCACATATTTAGTTCATTAGTGGATTGATCCCAGAGTATTTATATTTCCAATCCCAGCATTTCTTGCTCTAGTAAGATTCTCATACAACAATATCAACTCTTATATAAACTCAGTAATTAGCAGTGAGTGTGAATTTTATCATAAAAAAACTTGCATTCACTAGGATGGTCTAATTATACCCAGTTAATAGAAACTACTTCTCCTTCTCCCTGTCAAAGTCATGTGTGCACTATGGCTTTGTTGCATCACCTGTTTAAAGTAAATCTAAAAGAGCACCCTGACATTTCCTGCAAAGACTCATGTCTTGTAATTATCTTGTAATTATGCAGCTATACTTTGGAATGGGTAAGCCTACAGTCTACTTTTAATTTTCTTATAAAAATAATAAAATTATTAAAATTATTCAAAATAATTCAAAAAAATTCAAAAAAAAAAAAAAAATTAGAATCCCTCAAGGGAAAAAGCTTTGCTAAATATGCACATAACACATATATATGTCCAATTGAACTAGGGTCAAAATATACAGAAAGTGTTGGTATTTGTATTGGTAACACCAACTTTTGAAATTTTTTGGTATTGGAAATGGAGATAAGTGGTATGGCACAACACTATGTTTTATGGTGTTTCTTGTGGATTATGTAAGGTTATTTAGGTTTTTTACATTTTGAATATTTATTGTGACTCACTGTGGACTTGACTTGACTTGTGGATGACCACTGAGAGTGCAGTTATGTTATTTCCCCATTCATTTAGATAGGGCCTGGTCCTGATTAGCCAAAATAACTGCCCGGAGACATTACCAAGAAGGCTGCCGAATGGCAGGACTTGTCCATAGGGACTCTGGTAAAACATTCTTAAGACCGCCACCTAAATAAAAGTGCTTTTAATCTCTTGCCTCAAAAAACATGTTCCTATTGCCACTGTTGCAGAGTCACAAAAAAATTTGTGTTTTTAAAAATTGAATGGATATATATTCAAGTGCTTTAAGTTTCTAGATTGATACTATTTGGCCTTTTTCATATTCATTTTAAAAATTCAGTGGTACTGTGTCAGACTGCACTATAGACAAACAAACTCTACTAAGTTATTTAATTATTTTGATGTTCTAGAGGACTTCTCTAATCTTTATGGATTAATAAGAAAACATCTTTACAACAAAAAATAGATTTCCAAAAACCTTAGGGTTTGATAAGGGTAAAATGCTTTTAATGGTGAGCTGCATTGGAAATCTGATAAAAAATTAACTGAAAAATTGAGGAAGTCAGGAGACAACAGATGTCTTAAGCATGAGTATTTACTGCAGAGCTTGATGCATCAAGGAGACAAGTGAGTCACCAGCTCAAACATCAACAAGTTATCGAGAGTAATGCCATTGCCAGTCTGATGCTGTTCTTTTATAGAATGCATATGTAAGCCCCAGATTCCTCACATGGCATAAATCTCAAGCTACATGTAATCACTCTTTTATAGATTTGTAAGGATTCTATTGGGTATTAAATACAAACAAGAAACTATGCTAAACTAAGTCAACCTTAGTCACATTGTTTCCCCTCAGGTCACATGTACTGCGTTCCATCAGAGAAACAGTTTGTCTGTCTTTTGAGTCTGAGATAAAATTCAGTATATCTCTTGACTTTGATCTTTGAAGACACAGGGCCCTATTGTACACCCGACGCAAACACGGTGCACCAGTGGTGCAGGTGTCATTGTTATCTTACACCCGGCGCAAGTGTCATTATGCAACTAGTGTACGAAAGCAAATCAACTTGCGCACAAACGTAAATTAGCCTGTACTGTAAGATACAGCACAGCTGGCCAACGTGCACACATCTCCACAATCACACACACTGTTCTTCTCTGTTTTGGCCTCTCAGCAGTGTAAAATATTTAAGTGTGCTCTGGGCATATTTAGTAAAGTTAGTTAAGTGTACTTTGAAAACATTTTCGATCACAAAGTGTAAATTTTGAAGTAAACAGCGTGCGTATGCGCGTGCGTGCATCTGGCATTTGGCCAAGACACACACACACACCTTTCATTTATGTGAGCTCCTCCCCACATTAATAACAAATTAAGAATAATTGTAATCATAATGCCAAATTAATCTCAAATGGACAGGATGGGCTCACAGCCGTCAGAACGTTATTAAAAGATGGGTCCCTGACAGCTGGAGCAAAACAGTCCTTCAACCGTTAATTACAATATGTATTCCATTCACAAATTTTTAGGTGTGCGCGTGTGTGTGCTTGCGTGCGTGTGTACGTGCACACCTGCGTATGTGTGTGTTTGCCTGTGCAGGTTAAAATATATTGTAGGAATAGATATGACAAAATATGGAAATATTTGCTTTCTAGAGAATTTGACTTAAGGGGGTAATTATCTGAGACCGGTCTGACACAATACAGTTACTTAGCTTGGTCCCTGTCCATTCAAACGAATGAATGGATAAATAAATAAATAAATCCTTGTAGTTCAGCCATCTGTTTATGTTTGCGCTGGGTGGGAAATAGCAACACACCTGCGCCACTTGCGCACAGCGCAACCAGTCTTTAAAGGGAATGAGAACGGATTCTCTGATTGGTTTATTCATTTTCGGCCAAAGAAACACCCATGAACTGATGAGGTGATTCTACACAGCTGATAGGACTATCCACTGTGCGCCAGTGGCGCATTGGGCGAGGAAGAGCAAGATACCTCTGCTGCCTCTGGTCCAAGATGGCAAAGGTTGACCTCAACACTACCCTGAATAAATTAAAACCCCTGTACCACGCACCCTGTGCAATGCACAAGCACACAGATGCAAGTGTGAGATAGGGCCCACAGTCTCAATCTATCAGGACAGCTATAGCCATCTTGGTTAAATAGAGAGAACAGGCTATTTGGCAATAGCTAGTAATTAGCTAGTAACAAAAACATCTGGGATTATATGCTAAGTGGCTGAAATCTCACTCTCACAAAACTAACATGGAGCAGTGCACAGCACAGCATGTGGTGAATAATACAACACAGCATATGGTAAATAATTGTAGAAAGGACTAGATCTGTTAAGTTTTATATACAGACCAGGTATGGATTTGAAAGTGCTGTCCTCACATTGTTAAATTTCCAAGACTAATGCCAGACTCTTACTCGTTGATCACTCTTCAGCTCTCAATAGTCTGTCTAGCTGGCTCATCCGTAACTTTTACCTCCATCCTAACTTAAATGGTTGGATGATGGATAATTTAACTGAAAGTGAACTATGTTCTCTCCAAATAGCTCCTCTCATCAGTGCCTATTCATATATTTAGACTAAAAGAAGACACATCATAAAGTTTGCTGATGATTGTGGTGATAGATAACTTTGTTGCTAGGTGAAAGATTGATTTTCCATTGAAAAGTATCAAAGGCAAAAAAACAAAATGATAGCGTAGATAATCATGATATTTATGTGTCATCATTGATTTTAAAAAAGGTCCATTGAAGAGATATTTTTCCTGAGGAAAAAAAAAAACATTAATTTAAATTTTTTGAGATTATGACCCTCTTTTAAAGAAGTTTTACTGAATCTTTTATAATCATCTGTATGCTGCTTGGTTGAGAAACCTACATAAGATCTACATATTATGATGTAAGAATAGGCTTGGAAGTCTTGTTAAACTTTAAGGGGAACGTGTCGTGAAAAATTTGGTTATTATTTATAGCAAGCAAGTCCTCAAGGGGGCTAATGCTATATTTAACTGCCAGGAACATCCCCTACAGAAGAAGTTTAAGATATCAACTACAGCCACAGTTAAAGGCACCTGCTCAAAATACAACACAATAAAAAAGAGAGACTCCATCTCTATCTGTTCTGTCTAGAATGAAATTAATATGTCTAATAGCAAACAGGATTCTGAAGGCATTCCTTACACTATCCTGGCAGATTTACACTCTTTTCATATTTGTACTTTTTATGAACTTTTTGATATTGACGGCCTTGTGTAGTCTGTTATTATGTGAACCCTTACTAAATAACAAATTTCCCATGGTCAGAAATGAAAAACAATCTCTAACCATGAGCCTTGCTCTTGAAAAGATACAAATTCAGTTTCTCTGGCCTGCTCGGCTTGGCTTTCAGTTTAAAGGTTCAGTTTATTAACAGGATGAGGAAGCACCTGCTGTGGTAAGGAATGTTTCCTCTGTGTTACATAATTATTAACCAGTAAAGCTGCTGACGACCACCAGCCCAAAATTTAACACACTATATATATAATGTATAAGTGCATTTAAAGTTATGGGTAGCAAATAATCATTCAAAAACAGCTACTTAGTGAAGCCCTACTCTGTGATTGTTACTTTAGATTTAAAACATAACTTTAACTTATACGTAGCATTTCCACATTAAAAAGTCTAAATGAATTTAAATCTTAGTTATTTTTTGTTTCATCACCCTAAACATTTCTAACAATGTTCATACTTAAAAAAAATAAAGTATTTAATGTAGGGTAATGATACCTTTCAATTTGTCCCCTGATACTATCATCTATAGTAACACTGGTAAAGAAATGAAGATGGAAACTGGCAAACATGAATTAATCTAGTGAGAATTAAACATTAATTAGGCGCTTTCTGACCTTAATTACCAGAAACTTATGGTTCCTGCGCCCCATGGTTTGTTGCATTTCAAACATGATCTGAAGTCCTGAGGAAATTATATAAATCAGGCCAATGACATACAGAAAAGCAATGAGCAAACCGTCGGTCGAGTAGGTGTCGGACAAAAACAAAGGCTATACAACAATGATGAAGACGCCATTGAGAGTGATGTACAGTTGGCATCATCATTTTGTGAGCATTTTGTAAGCATGGAAGAAATTCAAGTAGAGTTTTTGCTGATTGTGCTCTATCAGAGGTGACCAATTGCTGCAAAGTGGATTCAAAACACCAGAATTGCTTGACAAAAACTCAGATTTTACAAGCCATTACAGAGATTGATCATGAGCTGGCTGCGACACACTCTCACCATTGGGCAAAAAGATGATTGTCAAATTACCATGTCAAGAAGTTAATATATCAAGAAAATCAATATTGAGCATAATGTTACTGTAGACTACAATCAGCTCATGTTTGGTGCCTCTGTGTATTTTTAAAATATGCGAATACTACAAGAGCGCCCTGTTTCGCCCAGCGTCTGGGTGCACAATAGAGCTACGGGGTGCTGGGAAACCATGGTTTAAGCTTTCACCAAGGCCAAGTGGATACAGACCTTTCATTTAAGGACACACTTCAGTACCTCTGCCACAAGCATCAAGACGAACTGGGGAGCTGTGATTAAAAACACGGTTAGTGTGAGCCCGTACCATGCCCGTACACATATGCCAAAATTTCCTACTTTCATAAACTGAAAAAAAATCCTGCCCTAATACAAAATATCTGATCCTGTAAATTAAATCAGGGCGAGGATAGCCACTAAAGACACATTACTTTATTAAACCAAGTATTTTTGGTGCAAAATACAAAGAAAATTGCGCAATGGCATGCACAGCTAGAAAGGCAGTTTTCAGTCTTTTATCAGTCCAGTGGTGGGCCAGTGGGGTCCTTTGGCTCAATGACTGTGCACACTGACCAACAACAGCTGGAAATTCATTCTGGAAGTCCCTCTGTAAGCGTTTGGAGGAAGGCCAGCTGTTGTCATCTCATCCCAATAATGTCTGCTTGAGCCTCCAGAAGGAGCCGCTCGAAGCCGTCCCTGCTCAATGATGGCCTGGTTTGCCTCGTCCATCTTCCTCAGTGCATCAAAAAGCAGCTGTCTCTCTCCCTTCCCTAAGTTGAAAGACACATCCAAAACACCACAATGAACATAACAGCACAATGTGACGATGCAACACATTACCAGCCACCAATATTGTGTCTTGTGGCATGTGTCATTACCTTGAGTGGGACAAGGTACACAGGGAAGCTGTTGGTGGTCACGGGGCTGGAAAAATTAGCATTTGCAGGCTCTGCTTGGCTCATTTCAGATGATAAGCACATCAAAAAGAACATACAGTAGGGCTCGGTTATCAGTTTGGACGTGAACATGACCATTTCGCACAATAGATTAAAAAAGTTTTGGTTTGTGAAACAGGATCGTACCTTTGGTGGTTAACATTGGCACAGAGCTACCATTAGCTTTTGGCTAGGTAAAGAAAAGCATGGAATTGGTCAACATCACTGCATTTTAAAGGCTAAACATGGCTCCTGTGTAACAGGACTTACCGTCAATTGGCTACTCTTCTGCCTCTGCTTACATGGCCTTTTGACAATGCGCTGGCTGAATCCTTTGTCACTGCTGTACAGCAGAAAGCTGGCCAGTGTCCCAGCAGTGTATCATGCCACTGGAACCACTTGCTTGTTCTCCTGTCTAAGCCACCGTGGTTGTTATGGTCCTTGATTTTTGTGTAATCCTGCTTTAGTTGTGGAAAATGCTTTTTTTGGCCAATTTTGCTGAAATCTTCACATACATCTTTGTCTCCTTTAGCATAAATGCTGAGCAAAGTTAAGACCTTGTCTTCGGTCCAGCAGTCATACCTTTTCTTCTGGATTTCCATCTTAAGGCGACAATTCTCGAACAAAGACAACAGTGCAAGCACAATGAAAAAGTAAACATTAGTGAGCGCACAGATGCTGCTTTTTAAACGTGAACAGGTGAACTAAAAACACCTAGAGTACTCAGCCAATAAGAAATGTTCAGCAATGCAGGCTGCACCTCCAAAGTTCCTGGGCCTTCGGAAAGTACTGCCTCCCAGTTGGAGACTTTTTTGGGGGTAAATCAATTGCCCAGGAACTAAATATTTTACTTGGCTCAACTGGTCAGAACACAGGGTTCCTCGAAAGATTCCTGGTACCTGGGAAAAGTTCTTCCGGTTGGAATGCAGCTATACATTACCTTGTCTGTGAACAGTTTTGTGCAGTCAGTAAGTCAGACAGGTTTTTTTTTTTTTTTTTTTTTTGGCAATGTTGGCTGGTTAATTATACAATTTTAAATTCTATGATCCTGAACTAATTCATTGCATCATCAAGTTAAAATTCTGTTTTCATAGCGACACATCTATCTATATAAATGACATATTATGCATTTAATTAACCTTACATGCATTTGTTAAAGGAGAAAATATATTGCTTTTTTTAATGTCTCTTTCAATATGTGAAATATACAGCATCAAATTTGCTCATACAAAGTATAAAAAACACAATTGCACATAAATGCTATTTACTATTCTGTTCTTCAACTGAATAATATTACCATTCCTCAGTGCCAAAAATATGAAAATGGCTTGGTTGTGTAAATGTTACATCTTTGTTTGAATGGCACAGTATCTCTGTGCCAGTGTTCAGTTTAGGACAAGTTTTTGTATTACCATATATCACTGTGGCTCCACCCAGATACACAGTGCCAAATACTCATACAAAAACCTTTGCACAATATGGTGTATGTTAATGTTAGTATTGTGTATCCTTTTAGTACCTTTTTACACTAATTAATGAAACCATGACAGAACTTTCCATTGTTCAAGTGTTTTACAATAAAACCCATATATACTTATAATAATTATTGTTTTTTTTTAAAAAAACAATCACTTCTAATCTCATGATCTCATAATGACAGTTTTTGTTCATTTTTGAACATATTTCCTTTTTGTTGGACACATACAGGCAGCAGATCCTAAAATCCCCCCCCCCCTTTCTTGTTTTGTATCAGCAACATTTACAACATTTCCTTCTCAGTGAAAAGAGGTTTTTGTCACAGGATTTATCACTGTGGCCCCAGCTACCGCTATGCACAGTGTTTTAAGTGCATACAAAAACCAAAATGCACACTGGCTGTCACAACAAAGAATATTCATTTAACAAATTATGTTAAGATCTAATAATATAAAGGGAACCAGCAGTTTAAAGTTCTCCGATTACTGATTTTTTTTTTTTTTTTATATATTTTTTTTGGGGCTTTTTGACCTTTATTCGATAGGACAGTGTTGAAACGGGGAGAAAGAGAGGGGGGCAGTGACACGCAGCAAAGGGCCGGAGCCGGAATCGATCTCGCGACCGCTGCTTGGAGGACCGAGCCTTCCGTATGTGGGCCGCGCGCTACCGAGCGAGCTAAACGGCGGCCCCTGATTACTGATTTTGACTTATTTTTCAGTGTTTTTACGAGTCTTCCCATTTATGACAGTGATACAACACTCGCATATAAATATTTTTGTGAACATAAATTATGCAGGATAGATGATGTGTATCCACCTGATATGAAATTACATATTTTATATTAAAATATTTTTTTAAATCAAGTTACACATCTGTCCTTTCATGTTTGGTTTTCAACTACTGGAATCCATACATTTGTTGATACGGATAAAGTGAAACATATCACCTCTGTGAATGGTTAAATTTAAAAAACTAAAACTAAACTAAAACAAACAAACAAAAAATTCAATACAACACATAAATATCTCTAACCTTCTCTTAACAGTGACTTGAAAATGACCTGATCCTCTTTTTCTGTTTTGAGGCAGAGCTTTTATGCTTTTATTCCAGTTCAAAACAAGTTTTTGTATGACCACATATCATTGTGGTTGCCATTATACACAGTGTCACATACTGTGACAAAAACTTCTGCCTCATGTGTAGCATGGTCATTTCCTCGCACTGTGTAATAAGTGAAGCATTCACTATATCTCAGTACGGTTTTGCAGTTAAATGGTAAAACAAGGAAAGATAATTAAACTTTAAAAATCTAATTTTTTTGTAAATATCTACATGATCCGCAAGGCAAGGACACTGTATCACTTTTGAGTTTATGATATCTTTCCACTATCCTTTTTGCTAGAACACATCATCGTTAATCCTTACATATATATGCTGTTTCTAAGAAGAGTTTGGTTAGTCGAATTTCTCATCTACTTGTTTACAGCAACAGTCTGGGATTTAATTTTCCAGGGGAAAGAGGTTTTTGTTGCAGGACAACAGTGGTTGCAATACTGCACTGTGATAAAACGCCATACAAAACTCTACCCTGCACACAACTGTTATTTTGGCTTGTGTTTTTTTCATATTAGTTTAATAATTAATTTTAGTATCTAATCATTTTAAGCAGTGAAAGAGTTCCCTGTTGACTCTACCTTTAATGTAATCAATTTGTACACACTCCTGGAAATGGCCGCTTAATTATGATAATTATACAACAGAACAATCACATAAATGACCAACCATAAAAATATTGCCATTGATCTACATTGCACAGAAAAACTATGGACAGATAGCATCCACCTAAAGTTAACAAGAAACAATTGTATCAATCGGAACTGACTAAGGAATTTGTTTACATTTTGAGTACATTTGTTTGAGTAATATCACCAAAAGGTTAAGTGACTTAACGAAAATTGGTGTTATATTATTTAATGAATGTAAGATTTTTGTCTTAATCTCACAGTGTCTTTGTGATAAAGTTCAGTTTAGGACAAGTTCTTGTATTACCATATACACAGTGTCAAATATTCATACAAAAACCAATGTGCAATATGGTGCATGTAAACATTGTATACTTTTATAAGCTTTATAAAATAAACAATGACAACCTTTTTCCTCACATTATTCACCTTTTTAGACCATTTTTAATTTAATATAATCACAAATTTATCTGATTAATCACATCCTCTTCAGTGTGCTAAAATAACAATTACTTATAATCTCATGAGGTCAATCATATACTTCTTTGCTTTTCTTCATTTTGTTGGACACATACAGACAGCGGATACTAAAATCTCTCATGCTTTCTTTATTGTATCTGCAAAATACACAACATTTCCTTTACAGTAGGTTTCTGTCACAGGATTTATCACTGTGGTCCCAGCTATATACCGCACTGTGTTATAGCTGCATACAAAAACCCCACTGCAAACAGGCTGTCACAAACACACAACCTTTGTGACTTAAACCACAGGATTTTATATATTTTATATATATATATAATATTTTTTTATATATATATTTTATATTTTTTTCAATAATGTTGAGATCTATTTATATAAACGTAACCAGCAGTGCAAAAGTTTACTGATGAATGTTTTTCAAAAATTAAAAAAAAAATCATGCTTCTTTTAATAATTTTGTACATAACCCTGGAAAAGGCTGTCCATTTATGACAACGATAGAACACTCACATATAAATGTTGTTATTGATATACATCCTGCAGTACAGGTGATGTATATCCCACTAATAAGAGAATATATTTATAATCCTTTGTCATATCAAATCTGACATTGTATGTGTCTTAGAGTATAAGTGTATTTAAAAAATTAAACAGAATTAAAAATGTATTTTAATAGTAGTTTTTATTATTAGTTTTTTATAACTAAAAAATAGTTTGTAGTTAATAGTTGTTAGTTGCTTACAATTAGCTGATATTTTAAATGCCCATTAAATACATTAACTTAAAACATCACATTAACTATTAGTTAGTAATATTAAGTAGTTAACACATCTTGTTTTTCAATGCCTGAAATTATTAGCTTTGCTGATGCAAGAAAAAGTGAAACATGTTACTTATGTAAGGCTATAATTTTCTTATTATTTCTTATTATATTATAATAACTTATTATAAAACTACAAGCTAAAAAAAATCACATAAACTAAGTTAAAATTCCATGCAATATCACCATCTCTGTAGAGTGACTTTGGGAAATCTGGACTTTTTTCTTGGGCCAAAGGAACTTAATGCTTAATGCGGTTCAAAACAGGTTTTTGTATGACCATATATCATTGTGGCTGCTACCCCAGGCATACACAGTGTCACGTACTGTAACAAAAACCTCTGCCTCATGTGAAGCATGGTCATTATTACATACTCTTTGTAATAAGCAGGAGTATCTACTATTTTTACAGAAAAGTTGTGCAGTAAAACTGTATAACAATGCAAGATAATGTAACCTCTTTAATAATCCTGTTTTTTTTTTCTGTGTGACTATCTACATGATCTCCACGGTAAGGAAACTGTACAACTTTTGAGGTCATGACTTCCTTGCACAATATTTTTGGTAAGGAAATCACACATCATTGTCAATCCTTAAATATCTCGATTACTGTAAGCAGTTACACATCCATCATTTCGTGTTTGTTTTTCAACGTATGAAATCGATACCTTTGCTGAAACAAGGAAGTTCAAACATATAAATTATGTGAGGTGTAATGTTTTTTTCAGGTTAAAACAACACCAACAAAAAGAATTTCACATGAAAGTACATTCTGGTTCAGAGCAAGTTTTTGTATTACCGTGTATCACTGTGGCTGCCACCATACACAGTGTCACGTACTGTAACAAAAACCTCTGCCCTATGTGTGGCATGGTCATTATTTTTTATCGTTCGTAATAAGGAGGGGTATTTCTCAGGATTTTTTTGCAGTAAAACTGTAAAAGAATTCACAAATTCTTTAAAAATCTGATTTTTTTATGAACATCTACATGATCTGCATAGTGAGGAAACTGTAACTCTTTTGAGGTCATCTTATCCTTCCTCAATCCTTTGTGTAAGAACACATCATTATCAGTCCATACATATCAATGCACAGAAAAAAACTGACAAAAGAATAAATATTTCAAGATCAGTAATATTTTGTTTATAGTATATCATCAAGACATGGAGTGACTTAACACAAATGGTGTGAAATTAAATTTCAAATTGTATGCTCAGCAATAGCACTTAATGTGATAATCAGGGATATATTGTATCGTAGTGTACAACCATTAGAAATGTGTTTTAAATATCCTGATAGCACATTAAGTAGCTAAACATCTGTCTTTCTTCATTTAATCTTCAACATTAGAATTTTTTCCCATAATAAAAAGCAAGTAAAAAAAATTCTTGGGGAAGGTATTATACTTTTCCCTTTTTTTCATCGTAAAGCTCTAGAGAAAACTAAGTTGAATATCTGCCTCCATTAAAATATCACTATCTCTGCCTTTACATTGCCTAATCTTCCTTTTTTATTCGGGCAAAGGGAGTTTTTGCTTTATTCCAGTTCAGAACATGTTTTTGTATTAGCATGTATCACTGTGGCCACTACTCCAGTATACACAGTGTTACATACTCTGACAAAAACCTCTGCCTGAAGGGGCAGATTGTCACTTTTTGAACTTCATGTAATGAACAGAAGTATTCACTATTGTTGAATATAATTTTTCATAAAACATTATAAATAATTAAACTTTTTAGTAATAATGTTTTTTTTTCTTCTTTTTCTTTTCAAGACTTTTTTTCAGGGTTATAATATCTTTTTAGAATCCTTTGTGATTTCCCGTAAGGTATCTCCGCTGTTGCTGAGACGACTTTTGTTGAACACATTCCTCACCTACTTGTTTAAATTAACAGCCCTGCATTCACTTTAGAAAGAGAAGAGGTTTTTGTAGCATGATATATCACTGTGGTCGTTATACTGCACTGTGACATAACTCCGTACAAAAACTTAACCCTGCTGACTGGCCATCACAACACATAAATGCTGTTTCTTTAAAAGGGAAAGTTACTCATTTTATTTTAATAATGTTAAGATCACAACATGTAAAAGGAAACAAGAGTACAAGTGCTCTTTTATTTCCTTTTTTTGAGAGCATGATAATTTTGCATAATTTCCTGACAATGATCCCTGTTACAAGAACAATAAGAAAAAAATATATAAATATAGTTAATTATTTATATGCTGTCATACTGTATTGGTCATATAAAATAATACTCATTCATCTATAAAGTCTTAAAAGTAATGGATCTCCAGTATTTTAGTTTAGTGGAGCTGAATTTAAATAAATGAAAGTTCTGGGTTGTACTGAATGGTAATACAAAATTCTCTTATAATATAAACAGTTCAGTTCAGCATAAATCTATCAAGAGGTTTTTGTAACTATGCGAATCACCGTGGCCATCCCAGGACACAGTGAAAAACCACTGTTCAAAAAACAAAGTTGCAGTGTAGCTGTCATATCCTTCTCTACAACACATGATACAACAGCTCTGGCTCATATTCTAACGACTGAAAATCAGAATTATTGTCAGGAACTAATGACTTTTGTAATTACCTTACTTTTGTAGTTAAGAAATGCACTTTCTTTAAATTTGACAACAGAATGTGAATGTTAGGGTGAATAATGTGTTTAAATTGTTGTCATTTAACTAATATTATCAGTTTGAGGGGTGGGGGTAATATTTGAAAGTAAATATGAAATTTTATATTTTATAAATTTTATATGTATACCGACACAAACATGTGGGAGACAGAATATTTAAATTTGGTTTTTATTTTGTTTTTTTTTATGAGAAGACACATAGTTGCTGTGGTACTCTTTGTGGTATGAGTCACAAGCATAATAAATGCTTTGAAATTGTGTCTTTGTAAAATTTAACAACAGTTGCAATAATTTTCATTCTTTTGAACCCAGGGACCTCAGGCAAAGCCCTCCTTATATATTAAGTTTTTTACACTCAACCCCACACTTCATCTTCAGGGAAGAAAAGCATTGTTATGACGACCTTTCTTGAGTAAGAGTAATTTTTTTGCACTTGTGGTCACAAATTACTGTAATTCAGGGTCAGACTATATTTTTTTATGAAATGCTATGCATTATAGAGTGGGGGCACTGCACATAGAAGTCAGCAGATGGCAGCACAATCACATTTATCAACTTATTACTCATCTTTCAGCTTACCATCATGGGCAGAAAGCAACTCAGAGAAAGTCAGTGCCTTTGATGCTTGAAAGCTGCTGCTTCAAAAAACACTGCTTGAAAAAATACAGGGAGCACTCAAACAACACATCCTAGATCTAGATGAATGAAATATTCCAGTTGAACATCTTTATTCATTACATAATGGAATGCGTTGAGAACAAAAAAGACACAAGAATAATCAATGGAAATTAAAATCATTATCCCGTGGCAGTCTGGATTCAGAATCATACTCAAAACAAAAGTGGAAAAACTGTCATACATCAGAAGGAACCCAGGGCTCACTGCACCAGCATGTGGTCTTACAATGGGTCTGAGGATCTCATACCTAATGGCAGTCAGGGTACCTCTGGTTAACACATGGAGGTCTGTGTGGCCCTCCAAGGAAATGCCCCCCCAGACCATCACTGACCCACCGCCAAACCGGTCATGCTGGAGGATGTTGCAGGCAGCAGAACGTTCTCCACAGTGTCTCCAGACTGTGTCACGTCTGTCACATGTGCTCAGTGTGAACCTGCTCTCATCCGTGAAGAGCACAGGGCACCAATGGTGAATCTGCCAATCCTGATGTTCTCTGGCAAATGCCAATCGGCCTGCACAGTGTTGGGCTGTGAGCACAAGCCCCACTTGTGGATGTCGGGCCCTCATACCACCCTCATGGAGTCTGTTTCTGACAGTTTGAGCAGAAACATGCACATTAATGGCCTGCTGGAGGTCATTTTGTATGGCTCTGGCAGTGCTACCCTGTTCCTCCTTGCACAAAGCAGCAGGTAGCGGTCCTGCTGCTGGGTTGTTGTCCTCCTATGGCCCCCTCCACATCTCCTGGTGTACTTCCTTGTATCTCCTCCATGCTCTTGACACTGGGAGACACAACAAACCTTCTTGCCACAGTGCGCATTAATGTGCCATCCTGGATGAGTTGCACTACCTGAGCAACTTCTGTGGGTTGCAGACACAGCCTCATGCTACCTCTAGTGGTGAGGGCACTGCCAAAATGCAAAAGTGACCAAAAATCAGCTAGAAAGGATGAGGACAGGGAAGTGGTCTGTGGCCACCACCTGCAGAACCATTCCTTTATAGGGATTGTCTTGCTAATTGCCTCTCAATTCCACCTGTTGTCTGTTCCATTTGCACAACAGCAGGTGAAATTGAATCGCAATCAGTGTTACTTCCTAACTGGACAGGTTGATATCCCAGAAGTGTGATTGACTTGGAGTTACATTGTAATGATTATGTGTTTCCTTTATTTTTTGAGCAGTGTAATTGTCTTGTGGGCCGTGTTATGCTTAACATATATGCATAAAGCATTGTGGATGTGTAAAATGTGTTGACAGAATATGGATATGACGTTTGTTCCTGTTATTTTATACAGTGTTCAATAAAGGTAGCTGGTAGAATGAGGAGGAATGAGGAAGAATGAGATACCACAGAGCCTAGGCAGCAAGATGTGTAACTGTATTCATGAGATGCAGCTCAGTTAAACATTAGCCAATTTTTATCAACATGTATTATTGAGTTAGTGGATTTAACTACTCGCAAGCTGTTAACAAAACAGAACAATCTCACTGGTCTGAACTCTCCCTCCCCCTTGCTAAGAAAACAAAACAGAAAA
>JAQMCX010000070.1:0-16993 GCA_029814765.1 Acanthurus leucopareius | reverse complement strand
ACACCCCGTTGGCGCGGCGTAGGCGCGGCGCAGGGCAGGTGCGCCTCGCCTGCGCCTGGTCTACGAAATTAGAGCCCTTCATGTTCCCCTCCTTTGCTGTCAGATCATCTGATTTGGCTCCTCGGTTCTTCATCTGCTTCTACATGCTTCTCATGTTATTCTGGTTTGTTGTTTGTGCCTCTTTAGTATTTTCTTAGTTTTTGCAACTCCTTTGGTGCAGCACCTAAGAGACAGTCATCAAGATTAAAGCAAGTAGAGCAACTTTCTACCATTTTTAAAGTTCATTAATAACAAAGTCAAAATGTTACCCTTGTTATCCTCAACATTACAAGTGTCCATTATTTTGTTTGTGACTGCTAGAATTGCTGTGTGGCCAGCTCCAGGCTACAGTGTTTAGGATAATATAACGTAGCATAGTTCATATTAAGAAGCCACCATCTTTACCATTCAATCTCTGTTATCAAAATCTGTTATCAAAATGTATCATTATTTTCTTAAATGAGTATCTCCAGACCAATGGTCTATCACTATGTCACTAGATTTTAAACACATGTTTGCAGTCTTAGAATATAATAGTGTGTGTGTGTGTGTGTGTGTGTGTGTGTGTGTGTGTGTGAAGTTCATTAGATTTATCGTTTTGTTTTTGTTTTTCACCATGGAATTAATAATCAGGAAATTTTACTAGTGCTTGGGATAGACTATTAAATATCTGGTATAATTTTTTCATTTATAAAAGTATGAAACTATTGGCGAAGACTTGTAACTTGTAACCCACTCACACATATCTTATTGAATATGAGAAAAAAATGAGGACCTAATTACAGAAAACTGTTCTACAGAGCACCTTTATTTACTTGGTGAAATAAGTAAATATCTTCACTCAAGTATAATGCTCATCTTTTTATCTTTGTATGTACATTTGGTCCCCATAGATGTAGAAACACACTACAGTACAACAACATACAAACTCAGACATGCAAATCTTTCTCTTTCTTAGTGTTTACTCCATCCTCCTCACTCCGAGTTTTTTTTTTTTTCTGGAGGGGGCTGACAATCTTGTGGCCCTGCAGCTGCATTTTGGGCTTTCTCACTGGATCTCAAGGGGCAAATAAAGCTCTATTATATCCTTGAGGGAGGGCTGCATTCAGGCTGCCATGCAGATTTCAGACGAAACACAGCGCATTCACACAATCACAGGCAGCTACAGTATGAATGAACAGTGCCTGTTAGAAATCGCAGCCTCTCAGCCAGGTGGCTCCCAAAGGTTTTTTACAGGTGGTTAAAATTTTAAACTCCAAACCAACAGAATCAAGTGTGATATGTTGAATAAGTAAATCTTGTTACTGAGATTTTTTCTAAAGTTTCAGGGTTCATCGGCAGAGCGGAGGCATCAAGCTAATTATGCTCTGTCCAAAAGGGCTGCATTGCTTGTTCATCATCATTGTTGAGGCATGACAAGTTTTCCTTCAAGAATTAGCTTGAATTTCTTCCAATTAATGACTAATGATCCCATTATTCCAGGTGATACTGTAATTATCCATATTAGAAATGTCTCACTGCCTATACTGCCGATTCTAGCGGCTGTTAGAAGAGCTGTTTTAGATGTTTGATTTTGATTTAAAGTGAAATGTAATAGTGTTTATGGAATATTTGAACATTATAGTTTTTTAGATAATAAATTACTTTAAGTGAATCCTCAGAAGTTACAGCTAACAATAGTGGCTCCTCATGTTAAAAACTTGCATACGTAAACTAACAACTTTTGGCTTTGTCCTCGAGCAGCAACACATTCACTCAATCTAGCAATGATTTTCAGACGGTACTGAGTCAAAGGGTACTTTAGTAGTTAAATGAAGGGATGTGGAAAGATTGTGTAGCTCAAGAAATGTTAAAGAAATGTAAAAAGTAGGGGCACTGTCCACTAGTATTAGCGAAATAAATATCGAAAGATATTAAAATATGTGTTGGGTTTTTATGTCATGAAAAACAAGAGAGTAATAAATAGTGAATAGATTACATTTATTTATTTAACTGCTTATTTATTTATTTTTCTATCCTTTCAACTTCTCAGAGCTTTGCGACCCAAGTTAGCATTCACTCAGTCACACACACACACACACTTAGACACTAATGGCAGGTGGTCTCTCTACAAAGTGCCAACCTGTTCATCAGGATCTCAAACACACATTGACACAGCAATAATGGAACAGCTATCAGAAGCAGTTTGGAGATCAGTCAATCAGTTTGATATGAAAACTGGAGGAGCTGGAGATTGAACCACCAACTGTCTGGTTAGTAGACGACCTGCTCTACCTCTTGAGCTACACCTTTGTAATAGCTTACAACAGATGACCAAAAGAAAGAAAAGAAGAAGGGTAGATAAGACCAAGTGCTGTGTATTCAAAACCGATGACAAACCAGTGAGCAACAGGTGTGTACCATGGACAGACCATAAGGCACATGCCAGGGACCACTAGGCAACTGGTCCAGACTATAAGGACCACTGGTTCATATTTTTTTTAAAAAAATGCAAGATAGATAGATAGATAGATAGATAGATAGATTTGGCTACAATAAAAAACAAACTGGACTTCACAGTGCAATAACAATAAGAGAAGGAAGAATGTAGATGAGAATCACAAAAATCATTCCATTGACTAATCGCTAACTGGTTCGAACCATTAACTTCAGCTCACCTACAGTTATTAATCAGTGATCACCGTTAGAGACCATTGTCAGGGAAATGACCACTCATGACAGGGAGGATGTTGGGTTGGATGGATGGATGGGTCAGGAAGATTTTGGCACATGTTAATTTTCCATTCCAGAGACAACACAATTAGTCATTACTTTTTTCTGTCATCCAATTTTGTTGATGAATCTTACCATACCATACCATACCACCTTTATTTATATAGCACATTTAAATACAACAAAGTTGCACCAAAGTGCTTCACAATGGATAAAAAAGCATAGATCATTTAAAATCCAATCATACAAAATACAGTGCCACAGAGATATCAGTGCTCATCGTGCTGTAGGTGGAAAAGCCAATGTATAAAAATGAGTCTTAAGGCGTGATTTAAACACCTGAAATGTGGGGGCCTGTCTTATATTCAGTGGCAGTTCATTCCAGAGCCTTGGACCTGCTACAGCAAAAGCCCGGCTACCTCTAAGCTTCAGTCTGGTTCTAGGGACAGACAGGAGAAGCTGGTCAGATGATCTGAGTGCCCTTGATGGAGCATAGGGTTCTAACAGATTTGACAAGTAGACAGGTGCTAAACCATTCAGATACTTGAAAACAAAAAGCAAGGTTTTAAAATCAATCCTATATCGCACCGGAAGCCAGTGAAGAGAGGACAATACAGGGCTAATATGATCATGTTTTCTTGTACCTGTGAGCAAACGGGCGGCGGCGTTCTGAACTTACTGGAAGCCTGGCTAAGTCCAAGATACAGTGAGTTGCAGTAGTCAAGAAGAGATGTCATAAAAGCGTGTATTACAGTTTCAAATAAGGGGTGAGATACACAGGATTTAACCTTTGACAGCCTCCTAAGTTGGAAGAAGCTCTTGCGCACAACCTCATTTATCTGTTTGTCCATCTTTAGGTCTGAGTCTATTTTAACCCCTAGATTGGTGACTGTCTGTTTTTTGAAGGGCTGTAGGGGGCCTAGGAAACCAGGAGGAAGCGTAAGCGAGTTGCTGGGCTCAAACACCATAACCTCAGTTTTGCTGTCATTAAAGCTAAGGAAATTCAAGGCCAGCCATGCTTTTACATCCTCCAAGAAATCAAGTAGGGGTTTTAAGAAGTCAGGATTGTTACGTTTTAGAGGCAGGTAGATTTGGCTATCATCTGCATAACAGTGGAAGGAGACACCATGTTTTCTAAAAAATAGATCCTAGGGGAAGCAGATATAACATGAACAGAATTGGCCCAAGGATTGAGCCCTGCGGTACCCCACAGTGGAGGGGTGCAGTGGAAGATGTAGTGTCTCCAAGGGTAACACAAAAGCTTCTCCCAGAAAGGTAGGATCTGAAAAACTCCAATGCTGACCCCTTAATGCCAACCCACTGCTCCAGGCGAAAGAGCAGAATGTTATGATCTACCATGTCAAAAGCTGCCGCTAGATATGAGAGCACTAGAATGACAGAATCACCAGAGTCCATGGCCATAAATATATCATTAAAAATTTTTCAAAGTGTAGTCTCAGTACCGTGGAGAGCTTTGTAACCAGACTGAAACACTTCCAAGATGCCATTTGTGTTCAAATGAGGCATCAGTTGAGCCAGTGCAAGCTTTTCCATGACTTTTGAATAAAACGGGAGCTTGGAGATGGGTCTAAAATAAGATGGGACAGAGGGATCGAGCTTAGGCTTTTTAAGCAATGGCTGTACAACAGCATGTTTGAAAATAGCTGGTACATCTCCACTCAGGCACCCATTGATAATTGATAAAAGAACAGGCCCAGTAGCACCAGTGGTCTCTTTGGCAAGACGAGGGGGAAAGATGTCTAATGGGGAGCCTGTTGGTTTCATTTTGGATATTATGCCGTTCAGTTGAGTGAGAGACACAGGCTCAAAATGATTCATAATTGCAGTGCAGTTAACAACGGTGGAAGGGTCATATGCTTGAACAGGAATGCTAGACCTAATGTTAGCCACTTTAGTGATAAAAAACGAAAGAGAGGTCTCACAGGTGTCTGAGGTAGTATCAAAACAGACAGATTGGGGAGCTTCAAGAATATTACTAATAGTTTTAAAAAGAACATGAGGCTTGTGCCGGTTGGTTGTAATTATGTCAGACAGGTATTTAGTTTTTTCAGCTTTGACAGTTTGCTGGTAGCCGCGCCAGCTATCCTGCAGAATGTCAAAAGACACTAGTAGCCAGTCTTTTTTCCACTGACTTCTTTTCTGGCCTTCCTTGTTTTATCGTTCAGCCAGGGTTCAGCTTTAGACTTAATGCGCCTGGTTTTAAAAAGGAGCAACAGAATCAAGAACTTGTGAGCATATGGACTTAAAGCGAGAGCACAGCTCATCACTGTTTGTGCAAACAGGGCTAGGTAAGTTTACTGCGGAAAATACAGAGGAAAAGCGAGCGGCAGTGGAAGGGTTAATCTCACGGGATCTACAAGTTGACACTGTTTGTTTGTCAGTGTTACATGGAAGAGTCACATCAAACAAAACAGGCATATGGTCAGAGAAGTAAGCACAACAGATTTCAATGTTAGAAACTGATAGACCATAAGATAAGACAAGGTCCAGTGTATGGCCGTGTACTTGTGTGGGACCAGTCACAGACTGCACAAGATCAAAGGAGATAATAAGACTCAGAAATTCACTGGCCAGGGGCTTGGAGGGACAACAAACATGTATATTCATGTCATCAATGATTAGTATATGGTCATATTTGGGCTTTATTCCAGATAAAAAGTCAGAGAAATCAGAGATGAAGTGCTTGTTATACTTTGGTGGTCGGTATATTACAGCGCACAGCACAGGTGGAGACCGACCCAGCTCAAACATAACCAGCTCAAAACTGGTGAATGAGACATTTGACTGATGTTTACAGTTAAAGTCTTGCTTAAAGACCCCCTCCCATGCCAGTTTGTCGTGGCGCACTGAGGTAAGAACATCCAGGAGGCAAGAGTTCAGTGAAAAAGCCTGATTCGCCCTCTCGCTCCCAAGTCTCAGTAATAGACAGAAAATGCAATTGACGTGTGATGAAAAAGTCATTCAAAATAAACGTCTTATTAGCTAGAGATCTAGCGTTTACAAGGGCAAACCTGGTTGGACGTGGGCCAGGGGGCCGATCAACAGACACAGTAGCCCGGGGGAGAGGTCGCAGGCAGCGGTAGTTCACTCCTCCTCGTCTGTGCAGGTAGAGAGAGCAGAGACGGGTCGAAAAATCTGTGCCAATGATAGGCACCAGCCAGGTACCGGACGGCTCGAAAGAGCGCAGGGAAGTTGTTGTTTGCAAGCAGTGGTGGCCGAGGAAAGGTTCTGTGTTTCGGAAACGTAATCAAGTGTTGACTGGCTAGTTGAATATCCAGCAGGGTTTGGCGGTCATAAGCCAGCAGAGAGTTGACATTTTCAGTGATAACTGATAAAACAAGCACAATTCCAAACAAAACAGGCAGCGGGGGACGGACGACCACAAACACAGGCTCCATCACTTCCACGTTACTTACCACTTACCACTAAGCATAAATATAGATATAATAAACACTGTGGTCTTAAAACATCAAATTTCAAATTCTTACCTTATTCAAAAGAATTTTCTGGAAGTTCAGACAGTCGTCACTTTCGAATATGGCAGAGGGAAAAACTCAGCAGAATGAAGGCGGACGATACACCAATAGGCACTGACCAGATGTGACGACATGTAGTCACGTGATATGAAAACCTTTGGTTTGAAGTAAAAGTGCTTTTTCAGAGAAAGTATTGCGTTTAATTTATGTTATGTTATGTGGAGTGTTATGTGCTTTTACTCAAACTGAATAAAGCAAGTTTAAACCAGAAACCATAGTTTTTGATTAGACAAATTTATAAATATACTTTAAACTAATGACACAGTCGTTTCACTTTTTTCAGTGTGTAAGTCCGTGGTTAGAATTAAGAAAATCAAAACTAAGCACATCTGAAGAGAGAAATTCTTTTTTTCCTTTTTTTCTGATGTAATATCTAATATTATGGAATTTACATACTAATACATTTGTGGAAACTCACACACTGGTGTTGCAACAGTGTAATTCTACGATGCCAGGATGTGTGTTCAGGATAAGTATGGGGTCAGTGGCCCTCTCTATCCTGTTGGGCCTGCTGTTAAAACATACATGCTCCTTCGTGGATATTTGGAAAATGTGGAAGCATTTTGCCCTACGCTGAGTCTGAGTCTGAGGTCAAGGCCTTTGGTCCCTCAGAGGCTCTCAGTAAGAGGGCAGGTGTGTGTGTCTATGTATGTGACATTTGCCTCCTTGTGCTCACTATAATATTAACGTAGTGTTTAAATATGTATGTATGTATTCTTGGCTTGCATGTGTGTCTGTGCACGGGAAAGCCTGTAATAATATATGTGCTTGAGTTAATACAATGCCTCCCTATTCCTATATGACAACTAATAAAATAGCTTATTATAGAGTGATACTCATTGTTAAAGTGTATTTATATGAAGCTGGACTTGAACTTTAATTTTTCTTTGCCCCCTGAATAGAAAACAACAGGTATCAGGTGTACCAGCATGCTCTGTTAATATGGTGACGATACAGCTAATGCTCTGGCTACCTCACCATGTTCTCCTCTGTCTGTTTTTTCTCTTCCACTGGTCTTGTTTCTCTTATTTTAGTTACCAAGAACTTTACATTCATTAGGTTAGAGGTTCTTGCACATACTAACTGTTAAATGCAAAAGAAATTCTGTATTTGATGTGTTTCTACTCTTACTCTCATACTGGACGGGATAAAATATTGTAGACTTATTTATTCTTTTGCTCTTTTTTCTCCTAAGGGAAGGCTTAGGAGAGAAAAGGTCAGAATTCAGTCATTTCCAGAGAAGATTTTTTATTTCTCATGAGAGAAAATAGACTATGGAAAGGAGCAGAGTTTTTATCTTGATGTTTAGATGATGCTGCTATGAAAGAGATGCTGGACATAAGTCAGTGGAAATCAAAATTCCATTAAAAAAGTCCAGTACTCAAGAACCTGTGATACACCCTATTCCCTGCAACTGTCATCACGTGTCTATGTGTCATTATGTGTCTGTACCCCCATCTTTTCTCTTTCTCTTCATCCCTCCCCTGACTCTCCCTGTTTGTTTCCTGATGCTCCAGCCTGGGTAGGACCTGAAGGTCACCACATCAACAAATACAACAATTACTGGGGTCAGAAGTCTGGGTAATGGGGTCATCCTTATCCAGTTTTGCAAATTCCAGACCATAGAAGGGGCCTGCAGATCTCCGTAGAAGTCAAATACTAAGGCACGAGCCAAATTTTTAGCTTAAACGCATATCTAGTATTGATTGCATAATCTTAATAAGTTATTTATCTGTGTAAAATGTGTGTTTATTTATTTACTTGAGTTTTTTTTTTCATTCAGGTCATGTGTTCTGTAAATATGTTCTCTTACTCTTGCGATCAAAATCTTTCACCTGAAGCTCAATTCAGTCATCTAAATAATTGTCTAATAAATAATAAATGATAAATAACAAATACAGCATTTTTTTGATCTACCCACATTCAAAAATCAACAACTTATGGTTAGCTCCGCCCACTCTCATTTTCAGCATGGATTTCTGATTTAAGTGCCACCCGTTCCCAATATGGATACAGACACAGATCATTTAGTTGATTTAACAGATAATATTACAGGTAATGATGTACTTGCTATCAGCACTGCACTTTAAAGTTTGTTAATGACAATTATTCTATTTCAGTTATACATGATAGTTCTAGGGTTGACAGGTTAATTGGAGATTTTGATAATATACTGATTTTAGCTAAGATTTGCAGCATAAGCAATGTAAGCAATTTATTAAATAGTATGGCTCATATTAAAAATTCTGTTTAGTTTTAAGCTGTGTTATAATAACCGTTTTTGTCAGTGATGATGTCTAATTTCTTAGCACAGCTACAAATCACACCACATGTTAAGTAGTTTCAGCTCTCATCTGTATCTAGACACAGTAAGACATGTACAATTACAATCACAGTTTTCACTGTTACAACAGCATATTATGGTTAAGTATAGGAAAAATAATGCATGATGTTAAAAATAGAGATAGAATAAGTAAAAACTTTTAAATGGTTAATGTATTTCCCTTCACCAGATATAAATTCCAACTTGTTCTGTGAAGTGCTGATCTGTTGGGAGCATGGAGGGATGAAAAGGAAAATCCTCATTTGCATACCTTGATGAAGGGATCAGAGAAGCACAAACAGTTTTGTTTCTCAGTGGTTCTCATTATTTATACCATTATAACAGATACTATCCTTTTAGGTAAAGTGGGCTTTCTGTTTGAACTGAAGATACCCCTTGACAGAAACCCCCCAATATTTAAACGTGTATATTTATAATGACAGACTCTGGAAAATGGTAGATTAAGAGACATTTCTGGAGGGCAAATAGATGTTCCAATCCACTAAAGTGAATTGCGCTCTATTGGAACTTTACTGGAAACATTAATGACCTGCATCTTTGAGCCAAATATAAAAACTCTGAATTCTCCTTTAGCCCTGTACGCAGTAGTTAAAAAGACCACTCTTTTCCCCTCTGTGCTTAAAATGACTGTAAACCTGTTTTACACATGGAGGTAAATAGGTCCTTATCCTCTCCAGGTTCTGGGAAACTGCCAGTAATTTGTATGGGTTATTCTACTTTCTTTGCATTTGTGTTTATTGTTGTTTCTTTCTGTCCTTCAGCATGTGTAGCAGAGCGAGGCTGGTGATGGGAATAAGAATGGCACAGCAAAAAGCATTAAGATTGAGTTGTAAAATACATTAACTGTTTGGCTCTGGGGAGCTAGTTCCTTCTTTGTGCATTATGACTGTCACTGTGGCAGGAGAAAGAATACAAAGACTCCATCAGCAGGCTCAACCTCCCTGTGCTCTTAAATAACTTCCTCTTTTTTTCTCCATTTTCTTCCCTAAAATAGTCTTGGATTATTTTCAAACCACACATCAGTCTTTAAAAATGTTCATGCATAATTTAAAGACCAGTAGTACTGAAATAAAATGCTAACAACTTCACTACAATACTTCAACTGCAGCCTCGAATGCTTTTATAAGGGGTGTCCAGTGATTTATTAAATTGACTACATGGGTCAGTCACATTTGTGATTTTGAGATGTTTTTAAAGAGTTGGGTTGGTTTTGTGGTCCAAAAAAAAGAAAAAAAAAATGCACAGATGAGGTCTGCTAGGATGAAGGCCAGAGACAGCCATGATTCATTTCATGCTCTCCAGTTGAGAAGAGAGGATGGTGTAAAAGATGGCTAATTTTATCATCTCATGGACCACTTTTAGAATGACAGAACAGTGGCAGCCCTTTTATTAACCGAGTGTTGTGCTTCATGTTTCTACTGTAACACAAGAAAGGAGAAAACATTTAAGCTGCACTATGCAATTTTTATGAGCTCTTTATGAGCTATTAGATGTGTAATGTGAAAGGTCTGTTTGATATGGACAAACCTTAAGAGAACTATCACCTAACTCAGCCAGTTCTTCTGCTATACGGAACTTTTAGCCTTTGTTTTTGACTTTTGGCTCACTGTTTTGTTTTTTAATATGTGTGACTTTGATGTTTTGATACTCTCACTGATCTCTTCTGTTCAGTTTCCACAATGTTTCAGGTAAAAATCTCTGATAAAACCAACATGCCTCTTGCCCAAACAACAGAGTTAACAACTTAAAGCTGGAACTTGTGAAACATTTACAGTGATAGTATGTAAAAACCCAAGTTATTGATGATCATAAAATAACTATAAGTGGATCAGCAGTGAACTTTTTTAAGTCTTTAAAATCACGTCTTCAAATGATTGCTGGTTTTTATAAGTTTCTGTTAAAGGTGTAAATAGGCATTTGTCTGCTTATTTATTATCCAGGATGTATTTCAAGCCACACCAGGAATGTATTTGAATGTGTCACTGCACATGGACATTCTCTGATAAAAATGGAGTCCGCCTTTCTGCACTGAATTTAAATTATGTGTGCACAAGGGATTCATAGAATATAATGCATGCACAGGCCAGATGTAATATACAGGACAAAAGCAACAAAATGATAAAGAAGACACTATGATCCAATGCTCAGTGTACTGTTCTCGCTATGTGTTAAACTTCCAAAGTGTTAACATAGGTAAACAGCCAGCCAAACTCCTTTTCAAGAGCCAGGAAAATGAGCGTCTTGCTCCTTTATTATCTTCTCATTCAGCAACATTGAATTGGAGTGAAACTAAAGAGGAAAACACAAAATACACACTCAATACACTGCTGTGTGAGCAATAAGCGAATACAAACAACTTAAGTAATGGTCGGCGTCACAAGATGCCAAGTATATAACAAGTAAGTTAGAGTTCAATGAAAAGAGATGCAAGTAACTGCACTGTACTATAGAACTGCTATTTTTACGGGCTGTAACAAAGTAAATTGCTATTGTCCTATAAACTCAGTAAAAGTCCACAAAGTCAACAAATCAATCACTAGGTAGGGAATGAACATTAAGCTCTTACAATCATTGCCTCCTGAGGGATACACGGGCAGGATTGATTTGGATTAGACAGCAGAAAACACAGATGCCATCTTGACTTCTCTACAGCTTACTGATCTACTTCCTGTTTCCTGCTTACCATTTCCTGTTTTCCGCTATTCTGCAGCATCAAAATAAAAGCACAGTCTGAACTATTTCTGCATAGAAGAATATAAACACATTTCAACAATTAACTCTGTTCATTTGAATCTATTCAGGGCAGAACCCTCCCCGTCTGGCATTCACTGATGCCACTTAAGTCTTTACTGTCCTTACTTGACCCTTGACCTCCAGGCAGGAGCAACACAACTTCAGAGATGGGCCTTAAGAAAGTCTTTGTTTTGTTTTGCAATGTCATCCTGACTTCTATTTTGCGGACTTTCCCATCACTGCTTGGAAGGGTAGAAGTGACCACAGCCATTGGCCACTGATTTCTTGGTGATTGAGTCTCTTTAAGCAGCACAATGTCTCCAACTTGTAGGTTACGACATGCTGCATGCCACTTGCGTCTTGGTTGAAGAGTATGGAGGTATTCTTTTCTCCATCGGTTCCAGAACTCGTTTGCTAGTGCTTGTACTCGTTTCCACTGACACTTGAAGAGATCCTTTTCATCGAAGCTGCTAGCTGGAGCAGGTACACCTGGTTTTTGAGTCAAAAGCATAGCAGGAGTCAGAAGCATTGGTGAGGAGGGATCAGAGGAGACAGGAACTAATGGTCTTGCGTTGACTATGGCAGACACCTCTGCCATCAAAGTACAGAGCACTTCATGAGTCAGGTGAGTATGTTTAGTTCTCAGCAACATAGCGTCCAGTATCCTCCGGGTTACGCCAATCATGTGCTCCCATACTCCTCCCATGTGAGATGCATGCGGAGGGTTGAACTCCCACGTGCAGCCATTCTCGTGGAGGTACTTTAGGGTGTCGCTTCGGTTTGGAGCGTGTCGTCCAATCTCCAGTTCACAACTGGCCCCGACAAAGTTTGTGCCTCTGTCTGACCTCAGCTGCTTTACTGGTCCTCTTAAAGCGAAAAATCTTCGCAGAGCATTGATACATCCAGCTGAGTCCATGGACTCGATAACTTCTATATGCACAGCCCTGGTGCTAATGCATGTAAAGAGTATAGCCCATCGCTTACTCTGTGCTGCACCACCTCTCGAGTGACCACATTCCAGGGACCAAAAACATCTAATCCCACATATGTGAATGGCGGTGATGAGCTGAGCCGTTCTGGAGGGAGGTCAGCCATTTTCTGGACTTCAAGCTTCCCTCTTAGTTTGCGGCAGGTGACACAATGGTGAATGACTGACCCTATCAGCCTCTTGCCAGCAACAATCCACAGGCCAGCAGCCCTGATTGCCCCTTCCGTGAATTGTCGACCTTGGTGTTCCACTTCTGTGTGGTAATGGCTCACTAGTAATATTGTGACATGACTTTGTTTAGGGAGAATGATTGGATTCTTCACACCAGGATCAATGTTCGCATGTCTCAGGCGTCCACCTGTCAACATGAGACCATCATGCATGAAAGGATCAAGATCCAGAATTGTGCTTGATCTTGGGATTGCTCTGTTCTCTTGTAGTGCAGCATACTCCTCTGGATAAGTCTCTCTTTGTACAGACTTGAGTATGGTCAACTTTGCTGCTGCTAACTCCTCTGGAGTACGAAGTCTGTTGCAGCGATGCCATCCTTTGCATGTGTCCGACGAATCAGATCTGTATGAACGAGCTTGGTGGATCAAGAAAGAAACTGCCCTCCTCAAAGATTCCCAAGTGGAAAAGCGCTGGAACTGTTCAGAGCATAGTTTACTCTCACTCAGGTGAGTAGCAAGGGTGATCAGCTGCGGTCTCACATCCACATCTTTTTCAGGATCCACTAGTTTAAAGGTCTCATGCTTATCAGACTGGAGTGGCTTGTAGAGGAACTCTGGTCCCGTGAACCACATGGTGTCACCGAGCCGTGACGCGTGCACAGACCTGGTGGCTAAATCAGCTGGATTTTGCTCTGTAGGCACATAGTGCCACTGTTTAGGAGAAGTTGTCCGGCGTATACGGTGAACACGATTGTGCACATATACAAAGAATCGCTTGGAGTCATTATGTATATACCCCAGGACCACTTTGCTGTCACAATAAAACTTCACATTGTCTGGCTTGTGGTCAAGTTCATCGAGGATCAGTTCAGCCATTTCAACAGCCAGCACAGCTCCGCACAGTTCGAGGCGGGGGATAGTGGGTTCTGGTTGAGGAGCTAGCTTTGCTTTCCCAAGCACAAAGCCAACTCTGCACTGTTCATCTGATGTGATTACCCTCATGTAAGCCACTGCTCCTATGGCCCAGTTGGAAGCGTCAGAGAAGAGACACAACTCTGAGTAAGTGGTGTTGGCTAAGGACTGTCTTATGTAAGAGCGGGGAAGATGGAGGTTACTCAACTCCTGCAATGATTTTTTCCATGTCTCCCACTTGTTCAACTTGTCTGTAGGGAGCTCAGTGTCCCAATCATGAACATCAGCAGAGAGTTCTCTGAGCAGTGCTCGGCCGCGGATAGTCACTGGTGCAACAAGACCCAGTGGGTCAAAGAGGCTATTGACAGTTGATAGCACTCCACGCCGGGTGAATGGTTTGTCGTCTACTGCTACTCTGAATGTAAAGGTGTCATGGTCTATGTCCCAGCATAAACCCAGGCTTCTATGCACAGGTAACGTTTCTTCATCGAGGCCTAAGTCTTTTAGGCCTGCTGCCAGGTCTCCAGGTGCAAAGGCCCGCATCACTGTAATACTGTTGGAAGCAATCTTGTGCAGTTTTAGATTGGATTCTGCCAGTGATGTTTGAGTGCGTTTGAGCAGATCAATGGCCTCGTCTTCGGTCGGGAGGGAGATGAGTCCATCGTCCACATAAAAATGTCTTTCGACAAAGTGGCATGAGTCAGCCCCATACTTCTTTTTACCTGCTCAGGCAGTCCTTTGAAGACCATATATAGCCACAGCTGGAGAAGGGCTATTTCCAAATACATGCACTCGCATGCGGTACTCCGTTATCTCCTTAGTCAGGTCGTTATCTTTGTGCCAGAGGAACCGTAAGTAGTTTCTGTGGTCTTCTCTCACCAGAAAGCCATAGAACATTTGTTGGATGTCAGCTGTTAGTGCAATGAGTTCCTTCCTGAATCTGAGCAATACTCCAAGGAGGGAGTCATTCAAGTCGGGACCTGAAAGTAGGACCTTATTGAGGGAGATGCCACCTTCTTGTGCGCTCGAGTCAAACACAACTCTTATGTGACCCGGCTTTCGAGGGTGGTACACCCCAAAGATGGGTAAGTACCAGCACTCTTCATTTTTCTGGAGAGGGGGTGCTTCCTCTGCATGTCCATTTTCAAAGAGCTTCTCCATGAAAGCTATGAACTGTTCCTTCATTTCAAGGTTTTTGTTCAGTGTTCGTTGCAAGGAGTGGAGACGTGAAAGTGCTTGTACATGGTTATTTGGGAGACGTGGTCTGGGTGACCTGAATGGTAACGGAGCAATCCAGCTGTTCTGCTCATCTTGTTTGAACTGTTCTTGCATGGTCTCAAGAAATTTTTCATCCTCAAAGGACCAAGGAGGTTTGTTATCATTTTCTGTTCTTGTGAAAACACACTGTCCAATTTTGTCTTCATCAGACACACCAATTGCAGAATGGCTAGACAGATGGGTGGAGATACTGTGTTTGTGCTCCCCGCCGTAGCTTGCCTTCTCCTTAACACGGATGTGGCTCTGACATGGCGTCATACAGGACGGGCGTCCATTCTGGAGCACGTAAGTTTTGTAGACGGCTACAGTGGGCTTGTGAGCGCCGTCGATACAAACCTCCCCTACTATCACCCACCCTAAATCCAAACGCTGTGCGAAAGGTGCATCATGGGGCCCATTAATCTGCTTTCTCACCTTGTGAGCACGTAAGAGGTCCCTCCCCAGTAGGATCAGGATCTGGGCTTCAGGATCCAGCTCTGGGATGTAAGGCGCCACAGACCTTAGGTGAGCATGGGAAAGGGCAACCTGTGGTGTGGGGATTTCAGATCGGTTGCTCATGATCTCATTACATTCAATGAGTGGAAGTAAGTCCAAGCACACTTCTCCATTCATCGCTTCAATCTGAAAACCAACTGCCTTCCTGCCACTCATTTCGGTGGAACCAGCACACGTCTTCATCAGGTAAGATGAATGGTTGCCATAGATGCCAAAGAGCTCGAAGAACTCTGTTCTGGCTAGCGACCGATTGCTTTGGTCGTCAAGCATAGCGTACATCTTGACAGAGCGTTTTCGCTGTCCTTGTGGAAAAACTTGCACCAAGCATATCTTGGCACAGGATCGTGCTGGGAGACCTTCTCCGCAGACCTCCGTGCACCTTGAAGTTACCTCTGGAGGGGAGTTGTTTTGCTGCTCCACACTGGGCTCCACTATGGAAGACACTGTTGATTGGAGAGTAGTGTCTGGATGCATGGCAGTGCAGTGCTGGTCACTTTCACACTCATTGCATTTCAGCTCCACTGCGCATTCCCTGGCCATATGAGTAGCAGAGCAGCACCTGAAACATCGTCTGTGTTCTTTTAATAACTTCTTGCGTTCTGCCAGCGGCTTCATTTTAAAGGCTCTGCATTTTTCCAGGGGATGAGATTTGTTGTGAAGAGGACAGTACTTTGCTGGATCACTACCACTTCTATTGTACATCTCTACTCTATGGGTGGAGCTTGAATCTGCGGTTGTTAGCACGTCTGTTTTACGTACAGATATAGCAGCTTTCAAACCATCACGCTTTGCCATGAGCCTTTCATCGTGGTAATGAGTGCGGCTATTATTTGTCAAAACAAAGCTAGGGTCGTTTCTGGCTCTTGCCTGACCGTCAACAAAGCCCACAAAGAAAGAGAATGGAGGGAAGCTAACGTTGTGTTGTTCTTTATATCTGCGAGCCAGATACTTAGCAAAGTCTATCATGTTAGCAGCTGGAGTAGTAGGAGAATCTGGTGCATTGTTTCTAGGGAGATGGTAACTTGCATTCCTGAAAGAAGAAGAGCCTTGGCCCTGGTAGGTCTTGTAAGGGGAGAGCAGCTGTGATCTGGAGTGCTGAGGTGAATGCATCTGATGTTGCAGCACTGGCAAGCAATCATCCTGTTGTGTTAGCTTTGGCATTGTGGGCGAGGCATCATGGTGGTCTGTAAAGTTTAACACGGCGGCTTCTTGCCCTTTCAATGGAGATGACTCTTTAATACATGGACAGGATGTGTTAGGATTGAGGCTGGCCTGAGCCAGATCTTCTACGTATTCCTCTGTTCGCTGTCTTATTACATGTGGTGAGGTGGCGCTCCTGATGCTGAGCACATCTTCACGCTCTTGTTCTGCTGCAGCCTCTAGAACTGCAGCCCTTGTGTTGGCTGCAGCAGCTTCCTTTTGAATTTCTAGTGCTTCTAGATCTGCTTCTAGACTAGCCTTTTCCAGATCTAATTTGGCTTTCTGTTTTTTCAATTCCAGCTCCCTTTGTGCAAATACGATTCTGGTGCATGCTGCTTCAGCTGTGGCTCGAGCTATGGCAGCGCTACTGAACGCTTGGAGGAGGAAGATTTAGAGCTGTACTCTGATGGCGCTTTCTCTCCTTTTCCCTTTGTCTGGGCTTCCATAACTGCTGCAGATGAGTCCCTCTGATATTGCTGATTTTTCACTGTACTGTTCTCGCTATGTGTTAAACTTCCAAAGTGTTAACATAGGTAAACAGCCAGCCAAACTCCTTTTCAAGAGC
>JAQMCX010000069.1:0-17014 GCA_029814765.1 Acanthurus leucopareius | reverse complement strand
CGTCTTTGGAGCTCATCTGTTTTCCATCATTTATCATTTTTCATCTTTAAAAGCAAGAATGAATCAATTTTAACCCCTCATGACTTTTGAAAACAGTGATCAGCCAAGACACAGCAGCGTGAAAGAGCCACTGCCACCTACTGTAGCGGATGTGCAATTACACTTTATTCTGATACGGCAATGAAAAAGCAAACGGCAATTTCGTGCAATTCGTGCAATTTCGTCGTGCATGTTCCCCGGGGTCACACGCGCCCCCCCCTGGCATTTCAAGCACTATGTTAAAAAAAGATCAGCCTCGTTCATGTCGACCATTGATGAATATCTGCAAATCTGTGATGAAACATGAATAAAGAGAGTTTCAGGTTGTCGTTTAATATCTGCTGAGATTCTTATGTAGAAAACGTGAAGCTCCGAACTGTTTTAAAAAGTTACATTCTTAAATAAAACCTCCAAACCTTGTTGTTTCAATAAACTGTTTCTCGTCATCTTCACAAACATCACAACTAACATTACAAACTCCACACAGTGTTTGAAACGCTCACACAGCCGACAGAACACACACTGTTAATAACTCTGCTGGCATTTTATTACCTGACACATACCAGGATGCATTTCAAGCACATTTATAATTACACTCATTAAAGCGGAGGTGTAGGTGATGCACGTTTTTTTTTTTTTTTTTTTTTTTTAGAAATAAAAAAACAGCTGAAGGCTGCGGTGTGTGTCCTATTTCAACACAGCGGTTTGAAACTTCTCATTAGTGCTTTGGGACTGTGAGACTCATTAATGGAGACGTGACAAGAGAAAGGATCCACAGGAAAAAAAAAAAAAAAACTCCTTCTTCCTCTTGCTGTCTCTCCGTCTCTGCGTCTCTCGCTGTGAACTCGAGAAGCAAACAAATCACTCATTAAAAATTACAAAGTTTAATTTGTAAAAACCAGACGACAAGCTTCAGTCAGCCTGAGCCGCGGCAGAGTGACATGAAAGAGCCTCATCTTGGTTTTAACTGCAGAGGTCGGACGCATTTTGATGCTCTCTTGGAGTTACGGACCCTTAAACTTAATTGCCGGGAGTTGCAAATGCAGTATGTATAAAAAAAAACGATAGCTGTTTCCTCTAGTGTGCTCTCAGCTGACCTGAGCTGACCTCATCGTTTTCTCATGAAGCCTCTGCTCAGCATTTATTATTTCTGCTGTCTTCCAGAAATCATTCCAAGGTAAGCAGATATAAAGAGCAGACAAAGCTTAAAATTTATGGGAGCCGGAGAGAGCGTGACCTTTAAGAAGGCAGAGAATAAACACAGGAGTGCAGAAAAAGAGTTGGGTGATAATGCAGACTGTGAACTAACAAGTAGAAAAAGCTGGAAACAGTTGAAAAACACACACACACATAGACACACACACACACGTGGTGAGAAATAGTGATAGATATCATCACTGTTGAGCTCTGTTTACTCCTCTGCTCACCAGTGGGACAGCTGAGCTCCACCAGATAATAATCATGTTTCCATCACAGGAGAATCTTTCAAACTTGAGCCACAAAAAAAAAAAAAAACTATTCTCTGCTGGAAAAAGATAAACAGAAAGGATACCAGAAAAGTTCAACTGGTTCACCTGAAATCTCATCACTTTTTCTGCCAGTTTTGTCTGTAACCAGTCCGAAAGTCGACATTATGAAACACTTTAACTGCAAAACCGCTGCAACAAGTTTTAATGAATTTAAAAAAGAAACGTCCTTTATCCGTAAATTGCATTTTTTAGACGTTCAAGACGGAGGATAGAAACACTTGAACTCCTCGAACTGACAAACCGGAAACTTCTGATTGCAGCATCGACTCGGAGGAACTGATGGTTGTTTTCTCACCCCGACTGATTTTTATCAGAGTCCAACTGAGCTGCTTCTGTCACCACTCCATTACCCGACACTCGCAAATTCCTCCTGGAGCTGATGTACTTACAGTCTGGAGAGCGTCATTAATTCCTGCTGACATTTAATTACAGAAGTAAACAGTAGAGAAAACGTGGTAACAAATACTTCTCCTCCGTGGAAGTGACTCTCTCGATTTTTTCTCTCCATGTTTCTCATCAGCTTTTCTTGTTTTTTTCTCTCCTTTTTTTTCCCCTCTTACGTCACACTTGGCTGAGCATGTAAGGATATAAAAAAGGCATATAAAAGCTACATACAGAGCAACGCAGCAAGCCGACCGGAGGAAGAAATCTCAAACTGAACAATACTAATCAATACCGAAATGAGGAGCATGAATTACACATAATCCATTTGTCGATCCAAACACAAAGCGTCAGCACGTCGCAGGAGACTTATGACTTATCTTTGGAACTGATATGTAAGAGCACACAGGTGACAGGTGATCAATAATCCATGTGTAAGTGAAGCCAAGTACAGATTTAAGCATGGGGAGAGTGTGGATGAGCTGTTTTCACCGAACCTGTCAATATTAAAGCAGAAAGTGTCAAACTGAGGATCCAGTCTGTCTCAGGCAGAGTGATGAAACATCTTTGAGGTAGAGAGCAGAAATCTCTCCAGGATTCAGGGGGGATATAGGCAAAAAGGTGTGTGCATGTGTGTGTGTGTGTATAAGTGTGTGTATAAGAGAGAAGGAGGCCTAAAATTCAGTTTTTTTTAAATAGCAGGATGTGGAAAAAAAGTATTTTTTCTCAGTGAAAGCAGTTCTAAACACCATCATGTTGTTCATGTCACTCTGACTCTGCAGCAGCAACACTGGACTTGACATTATTTAATCTGCTATAACTCAACTCCCCTCCAGTGTGTGTGTGTGTGTGTGTGTGTGTGTGTGCCAGCCAGAGCAACAGCAGCTCATTAGCAGAGAAGCTGTTAATGTAAGGAAACACACATGGCTGTGTGTGTTTGTGTGTGTGTGTGTCCAGACAGGAATAAATGTTTACTCATAGAAAACTTTGGCTGGATTAGATTTAGAGATACTTGTCATGCTGATATATTCTCCATCTGCGGTCGTGATCGTTTGTTTCCCTCACGGTTTCCCTCCGAGGGGGCTCAAACACATGAGAGCTAACGGTTCAGGTAAACCGTGTGGGAAAGTTCATTCATATTCTCCTCTTGTTTCGCTCCTCTCACTTGTGTTTTAGAGTCAGAGGAGGAAGCTGCCGGGTTCATTATAATGTGACAGCAGCAACTCGAAGGTTCAGGAGAATCATCAAATTAATATGATGAAATATAAAGTTTGCAGCCGGCAGTCAGGAGACTAAGTGATGTAATTGAGAGCTGCTCTGACCTGCACATCATTCATGATGCATATGTACAGTATGAGGGTTGATGTCATCAGTGTAATATACCCTAACACTAAGCAGACTTTGAAGCACACGTGTTCCTCATGTTTTACAGTGAGATCGTCAAGACCTCGTGGTGTTATTGAGCTTTTGTGGATTTTTTTTAAGGAGAATTGCAGAACCTCAGGGAGGAGCAGAGGCTGTTGGAGATTTTTGACTTCTCGCTATATTTGCTTTTGATAAAACTGTGTTGTTAAGGTTAAAAAAACAGCAGAGTTTGAGGCAGGCAAGCAGCTCAGAGTCCATGATGCATTGAGACCGACAAGCATGGTGGGATTCAAATAAAAACTTTTGCTCATCCTTGGATCAAAACAAACCGGTGAAGGTGTAAAACCGGCAGCAAATCTATGATCTGCACCTTTAACCTCCATGAATCTGCATCAGTTTGTCTCCTTGTGGAGACTCTCAGCTGTCTCAATCCCACAAAAGAGCAAGATGAGACTCCTCCATCCTGCTTTAGGGATCTTCACGAAACCAGGACCAATTAAAGCTGCTGTCGCTCTGTTCTGGAGGTGTTATCAGCAGTAAGTGGTCAAAAAGCTCTTGCTGAGCTTTTATAGGTTGTTTTGAAGAGGAACTGTAACCGACAGAAGGAGAATAAGAGATTTAAGCTTCTGGAAAACTTGACAGAAACATCTAATCCTCATTCATGTCTTTTCTTCTGGTAAACTGGAGCACAATGGAAATGAAAGAGAGACTCTCTCATATACGAGTGCAAAAAGCAGATAGTGGATCCTAAAGATGAGAAACACTAGAGGGTTTTGAAATGATATAACAAATACAGATTGAAATGTGTGGGGGAGTATAAAATATATGTTTCTTAACTCTCTTTTTATACATTTAAAAGCCTGAACAAAGGTCAGGAGTGAAACATTGTTTTTTATCAAGATTTATCTTTTTAAATCAAGATGTATTCTAATGTAAATTCAGGATCATTCGGCTGGCTGCTAAAGTTCAAACCCACCGAGCTTAAAAAACAGATGGAGGGAGCTGAACGTGTTCGGCTTTGCATCAGTCTGCGAACAGGAAACAGTCATCCTTTGTGTTCTTGTATCCTTTGGATCAGCATCATGAATGATTCACCGTAAAAAAAAACAACTTTTAACTGCAAGTGCGAACTGTGAAGCAGTCTGTTTCTGGTCCACAGACTGTCTGGTGTCTCCAGAAACACATCCTGTTTTGGCTCGTGTGTGTTACAAAGTGTGTGAGTGCAAATGAATGCAAATCAGCGAACGCGGTGATTTATAAGAACTCTCCGAGCTCTCCGAGCTCTCCGAGGTGTTCGGAGTCAATGAGCTTCTGTCGTCTGACAACTTTCACATAAAACAGCAAAATACGGAGTCATAACTGAACAGTTCGGAGTGTGTGTGTGTGTGTGTGTGTGTGTGTGTGTGTGTGAGGTGTGTGTTTGGCATTCACACCTCTACGTATTTTTTTTAAGATTTACAAAGACTGTTTGGCAAAGGCACGAAGAACAGGGAAACGATTTGAAGTCGTTTCGACTTAATGGAGCAAAAATGCAGAAACAGCTGAGACGAAATAATGAGTGTCACATAAAAACCTGACTGTAATTTTCCAACCAAATAGATTTCATTACGAAAATAGTTTGTTTCACTGAGAGAAAGCGTTTTTTTTTCTCGAATGTTTTATGAAAAAATGTGTTTCTCATATAACACACCTTAACTGAGTGAACTTCTCAAGTGCCAAGAAATGTGTGGAGGAGAGAAGACAAGGAATCACTGATTTATTCAACGGATTATTCATTATAATGAAAAAAGCCTTCAAATTCATTAAATCTCAGGTCTTTTTTTCTAAAATTAAAAACAGTTAGAGGAACACTTTAAAATGAGCAGCTACGCAAACAGTAAAGTGGAAGAATACACAGTTTATTATTATTATTTATCAGTCATTATCACATGAACTCAATCACTTAAAGGTTATTACATCTTCTGTTTTAGCTAATCCACAAACTGACGAAACATAGAAAACAGTGAATATTATATCTAATTATTTCATTATTAAAATCAGAGCAAATGTAGCATCATATCTCTTAGTGATGCTGCTGGTTTTAAAGGAAAATTCAGCTCTAAATTGCTAAAATGCTCAGTTAAACACTCCTGTCAGTCACGTTTTTTGACTCTTATTACTACCAGTAACTCTGCAGTGACTAGTAATGTGAATATGGCACGAGGAACAATCATCAGTAGTTTTCACATGTCTCAGACTGAAAAACTCTGTCAGGACCTGATTAAACTCTCATCTCATAAACAAGATCTGTTTGCCCTCCTCATCCTATTACATATTTCCCAGAGGACGGATGATGTGTTGGTAATATTCTGAAGAGCTCGTGGTGATGGAAACCACACTAAATCAGAAGGGGAGGGATGATAAACACGGAGAGAGATTTATCTGAAATATTTTCTTTTTTTTCCTTAAAAGAGGAGGATTAGTGAAACGATCGTAAAGCTTTTGATGAAGAGAGAACAGATTCGATTCTGCATCACAGCGTCTTTTTACCATCACAGAAGGAAAACTTATGTCGGCCTTGAGCTCAAATGTCGCTTTATGAGTGACAAAATAACAAAGTAGGGTTAGAAGTTGGCACAAATCTATTTTTTGATGATTTATGTTGCTTTTATAAGAGCTTGTCAGAATTTAAGACTTTGAAAAACGCCTATTACAAGTTATCTGAATGTAAAAAAGGACATTTTCATATATTTTTTGGTTGAATCTTAAGTTTAAGATCCAGTTAACAAATGCAAAATGTGATGCGAACTAAGAAAAGTAACAAAGGTCCATAAATTTACAAGATGAAGCTGAAGAACACAAAGTCCACTGTACGAAAACTCAAAACGCCTCCTTGTCCAGTTGGTCTTCTGTGATTTTCACGACATTTATGTCCTTTGCGAACAAACCGGGAGAAGTCGTGACATTCGTACGGATCCGGATCACAGTGTGAGGTTAAATGTCACCATCCATCGCAGCTGTGATACAGACGGCGCTGTGATTGCCTGTAAAGCCTCTGAGGCAGATATAAGTTGTCAAGTATGACGTGATCTCAAATGTGAGCTGGCAGCGAACAGTGACTGCAGGCACACACACACACACACACACACACACACACACACCCACACACCATTCTTCAGAGCAAGTGACAGACTGATGGCTGTAAAAAAAACACACTCCCCTTTAAATGTGTCAGTCAGTGGTGAGCGAGTGTGTTCCTGTGTTTTATGTGCATATTTACAAAAGAGATTAGATGGATGAGAATCTAAAGCAGCCAATAAAGTATGCAGCACAGGAAAGAGAAAGCCAGACAAAGTATAGAGGCAATAAAAAGTCAATAAATGTTAAAATAACTGTCTGGAAAAAAAATAATTGAAGTAATGAAAAGGACTGAACTGAAGAAACTCAGCTGGCCTGATTTCCTCAGGCGACGCATTTCAAAGTAAAAGTCCTCTGACTGTAAAAGTCCAATAACTTAACTTAAAGCTTGATCTATAACAGCTAAAACAGAACCAGCAGGAATCTCGTTTTTTAAAATGGTTAAAGATTAAACTTGAAGCTAAATCATGCTGAGTCCTTAAAACCAACTGTGAGGTTTTAAAAAAATGAGTTTTACAATAAGTAAGAAACGAGGAAAAGCTTGAGGGAAGTAAAATGTTCTATGATCCATATTTCTGATCTGGTGCATCACATCTGCCCAAAGATTTAAACCAACAAACCAACAAACCCACAAACCAACAAACCAACAAACCAACAAACATCTTTGGAAATGTGTTTTTATTCCTGTAAAAACTCTAAAACCTGACTCTTATTCTTTATTACAAGAATAAGGCTCTTTGAGATTTTATAACTAAAAAGTATCTTCCATTGTCAATATGTGATAATCAAAAAGGGATTAAAAAAAAGTCATCTTGTGGCTCGAGTTCTCGAGTTTGAAATCTGACCATCCACTTCAAACTCTTCAGCCTGAAAAACCTTTGAGCCGCTCGCTGCCTCCACCGAGCTGCACCTTGATGCAAAAGCGAAGCTCATTTGCACATTTTTTTCATGTAAAACCTGCACCACATTTTCAACACATTAAAACACGGTAGTTTGTAATGTGATGAAAAGTGGGAAATGAAAGAGCAGGTGGTAGGAGAGGAAAAAAAAGGAGATATAGAGGTGGATGCTGAGATCAGGATGTTTGCCAAGCCAACAAACCAGCACACATATATCATTAATGCAACTGCACTAATCATTGTATCCTATCTGTGCAAAATGATGCACCATTTTGGTCGATATGCATGCAAAATGTGTTTTTCACATTGCAACACCTATATAGACATATAAGCTACATTTAAATCAAACACTTATGGTTACACATTCACTTCAGGTTTCGATACTTAATGTGTGAGAGCACGAGCGAGCGAGATATGAGAGGACACGGCCAAAAAAAAAAAAAAAAAAACGAACACTGAGGGAATATTCATGTGAGGATGTGACCTTCATCCAAACTGAGCTCTGCGGGGCTCGAGTCCACATGAAACACAGTCAATTTAAATATCAGCTTTCCGTCGTTTTTCAAAAAGAAACCATGTTTTTGCCCAAACTGTAAACTACTCTGGGCAAGCACATGAGTGTGAAGCCTTAATGAAGGTGAAAGCAAATCCAATTTCTATTACCGAGTGATTTTATGTTCATTTTCTCCATTATGAGCGGTCGTCGGGTCACCATCTGCTGGGCTGCACAGTCGATCTGCTCGGCTCAGGACGTGTTGTGATCTAACATGATCAGACAGGTGTGAAGACATGGAGGATGAAAACAGCTCTGCTGCAGTCTGCACACACACACACACACACACACACATGCAGTGGTCCCTGCATACAGGCAGTTTGATTGCATACAAATATAGTGAAATATATATAAAAGTAAAAACTGATCTGCTTCCGCCTGTGATTCCTATATTTCATCACATATCTAATCTCACTTGTGACCCGACACTCCAGATGGAATGTTTCACAAATCCATAGGATATATTTCACATGTCCATCTGGGAAACAGCCTATAGACGGCGTCAGGAAGGAGCAGGTCGTTTCGAATGAAATTTGGGGGGTGAAGAGACAAACGTTGTGTCTGTCACTTTCATTACTCTCGCTGAAGAAGAGCAAAAACATCTTTTTCATTTCACCTTTCATCAAGAAGAGCCTTCAGTGCCGTTCTGTGCTCTTCTTTTAATGAGGAAATCTTGTCTAGTTCTGATAAAACTGCCACAATGCAGCGGCCACCATTGTTTAAAGGCTTGCAGCCGCTTCTGGCATCCATCAAAACTGAATCACGTCAGTAGTTACCACCCTTTTTCTTTGCAAAGGTCGTTTTATGACTGGACACAAACTAATCTGGTTGGAGTTTGTCAAGATGCACCTGCAGGATTTCAGACTCGAGATCTCAGCAGTCCAGCTGCCTTGCAAGGTTAACTCGCTTGTTTTGTTCCTCAATAACTCTATTATGCGAGACTTATGAAAAGTAGTGACAGAACATTCAGTGATTTTTATTTTTATCAAACCACTGAATGCAGCATTTCAGCTTCTATGTTTTTGTGAGTTTCTTCCTGTTATGTCAGGATGTACCTGTGGTGTTGTATCGTCACAGACTGATGCCTCTCAGTCTGTCTGTCTGTCTGTCTGTCTGTCTTTGAAAAAATGTTATTTCCTCTGCAAAGTCTGTGCAGAGCTCAGCTGCCTTGGAGGTCTGATGTAAATCTCAATGAAGCTGTTGTATGCTTAAACATTAGCAAACAGCTTACTTTAAAAGACAACGGCACAGAAAAACACCACATACCTGCTTAAAAAACGCTTGCGGCGTATGACAACGCTCAAAAACAAATTTATTCTTTTCTGTTCATTTGTCGGAGGAGTGTTAATCATCTCAGTAAAGTCTGCAACACAAACAAAGCTTGATAGTCCGTCAGTGTTTATGCTTTTTTGTTGCTATCCACGCCCATCTACTCTGCTAAGAATGTAATAGTTATGCATGAGGCGGGATTGTAGTCAGAGTTTTCACAAGAATTACATTTCCATTACATTTCCACTGCAAGAGTGGGGTTTTTTAAATGTCAACAGTCTCAGAAGTTTGCATTTTCAGGCTGCTCATGTGCAGCTGTAGTGAGAACAAAAGGCCAAACCACAACACGAGTTCAACGTTTAACCGTAAAACTCTTGTTGAGTAAATATCATTATTGATTACTGAGCAGCTGAACTCATTACTGAATATCTCCTCGATGCATTTTTGTTAATTTTGCAGAAGCATCAACACTGGACTGCACAGCAGACACACATTTTCAGACACAATCAGAGGCAGACAGACAGACACACACACACACACACACACACACACACACACACACACTCTCAGTAACCTTGAGATCTGGAGAAAGCATGAAATCTAATTTCACTGCTCTGATGTCTCAGTGCGGCGACACATTTTGTCAGAGTGTTGAACTGTGCGGGAGGCTGCTGTTGTTGTCGGCGGCGGACTCACACATGTAAACAAACTGGTCATAAATTGGATTTGTGTCTTTTTTTTTTTATTTTACACAGAAAAGGGTCAGAGATCATTAATGTAGAACAGAAACTCCAGAGAGCTGCTGTCTTGAATTTCAACACGTTGCACAGATTAAACTTAATATCTGCACAGTGAACGAGTTTGAGGTTTAATATAGTCACTCAAATTCACAAAACTTGCCTTCCTATAAATTAAACATGCAGGAAATAACCCAAAGGCTTTACTATTGAGCAGATACAAAATAATATGGACCGAACGAGCGTTGGACTGATTTTTAAACTCCAAAAACATGCAATCTTGTCGGTATGTGGACGTGAATGTGTGTGAATTCATGTTTATATGTAAAAGACACAATCAAATGTTTCTTTGATAAAACTCTCTCTTCTAAGCTGCAATATTTAACATGTAGAATGGATTTTCTTTCTGATGTTTAAACATGACAGGAAACTTCTGACTCCTCAGTCAGAGAGCATCAAATCTGCACAGTGAGTCGACATCAGGGGCGATTTAGCTTCACTGTCTGATTTTTCTTTATATTCACAACATGAGACCAGACAGAAGAGAGAGAAAAACTTCACTAGCGGAGACCTTCACGGTCTCCATTCACTCTGTTGTGTGACTGACATCAAGGCTACATACCAACACAGGACACAGCAAACACTGACTGCACCGAGAACTTCGAATAAAACCCACAAACTGAAGCAGGACTGATGCATTGTACGGTAAAGTGTATATTATATACTGATGGGAGCAGTGTATTATCCTGCTGTTATACATCCTTATTAAATATGAGAATTTCTTAAGCTTTGGGGTCCAAACAAGGTTTTTCTTCTCTCTACTGGATGTTCTAGTTAATCTATGTCTGACATGAATTCTCTGATAATCCGCCAAAACCCATTAATATTGATTTTGTTTCTCCTGTCATGATTAATCACACTTATTATTTTTTCAGCACTTCTTCCTTGAGATCCTCCGACCTTGTGAATGTGAATATTTCATGGGGAAATATTAAACCGTAATGAGACCTTATTGAGTGTCTCATCTTTACAATATAATGTGAATTAAGAGGAAACTGTGGACCACACAAGGACCGAAGCTTCGGCAAAGATTCTCATTTGAAGACATCAGGTCAGCCTCACTGATCTGCATCTTCTTACAAACCTCTCTGGCAGCAGCTCTGTCACTTTTTTTTATGTAAATCACACTTATTAGCAACAGGAACTGCTACATCATCGGCTAATCACGAGCTTGTAAAGAGGAATTAATAGAAATTGTGATTATATTGTGACATAATTAAGTGCAGAAGACTGATTCACGCAGGATTTAAACAAGTCTCAGTGTTTCTCTCTAACGTGAGCACATTAACATGCTCGTAATGTTCATCTCAGTGGCGAGTGCTTGAATGACTCATTTGTCTGAACAGCAAAATTGCACCTGCCCTTTGTATTTACAACAGGTTAAATAAAAGCGTAATGGGTTGCATTATAACCTCCGAGAGACAAGAGGAGGTCGGACAGAAAATCCAGAAAAATTGACATGCAGGAGTGTGTCCGTGTCCGTGTGTGTGTGTGTGTGAGAGAGAGAAAAAAAGAAATGTGGAAAAAAAAAAGTCAACAGTCCTCCAAAGTGAGGAAGCAAATAGAAGGCGGCAAAGCTGAAGAAGAATGGATAACAAGATGCTGATGTGGTCTGACTGCTAAGAGTCTCCACTGTAAGCTGAATCATAATTACCTTCTTTTTTTCTTGCTCTTCATTTCCATTTTCTGTACAAATACCACAATGTCACAGTCTCTCCTGCACACTGAAACCAACCCATGATGGATTTTGCTTTGCATAGATTTAAAGTGACAGAGAGGGCGGTGATCAAGTTCACAAAACGGTAGAGAGAAGAAGAAGAAGAAGAGGAGATGTTGAAAGCGAGCAGGAGCGGAAACAGACAGACGAAAGACTGTGCTGATACAACAGAGAGCGTTTCATTCTTCACAACACATTATCATCATCATCATAATGTCTGACAGGTCGGATAAATCAGCCAAAGTGGCTGCGAGGAGATGAAAATGAAAATGGCGGCTGAGCTTCTTTGTTTACCGACATCACAAAGACTGCCAGAAAATACTGATATTATAACAAGTCTGCCGTTTGTTTTCATTCTGACAACGCTGACATGAACCGTACTGGATAAATGTTGAATTGCTTTTTAATATTGATGTTGTGGGTGATCCATATTTGTTTGTCCTAGTTACATGAAGGTAAAGCTCGAGGAATCAGGCCACAGCGAGAGGGAGAATCCAGCTCCTGTGGCCTCCTGACAGAAACGCAGCTTTACAACAATCACTGGCAGAATACAAAGTGTTTGTCATCAATACTGCGAACGTATCTGAAGCATCGGTCTGTGTCTGTGTGTGTGTGTGTGTGTGTGTGTGTGTGTGTGTGTCAGGGACGCAAGCGAGGGGGAATTCATCCACCTCCATTCATCAGTATTGAGCTTGATCCACATTCGCACACATATTATCACCACCACCGAGTCAGTGTGTGATATTAAATCATCTGGCGTCTTGTTCAAATTAAGAGTAAAAAGCCCACTTACTACTGCGACAACAGAGGGATTTTTTTTTTTTAACAGGTCTCTTAATGAGACTCTCAAATTGCCGGCGAGATTTAGAATAATTAACAGAGTTCGGTCTGTTATCAATATATATAAGATATCAATATGTAAGATGCAGTTTGGATGTCTCGTCCTCGGTGGAACTGGAACAGAATTATTCATTTAAAGCAGCTCTGAATACATAAGCAGCCTGCAAGCATTTGGATGCTTGTTTTTCACTTAGAGTTGCCATATTGTTTTGTTTAAATTTACGCTTTTTTCACACAAAGTGAGGCAACGACAACTCATATCGTTTTTACGATTGAAAAGTCTTATATATCTTATCTTATATCTGGTCTTATATCATCCCCCTCCAGGAAGACAACCATAGTAAAAAAAAGGTAGTGATAAAATATTAAAAAGAAATTGCACATGAACCTGCTGGTGTCTGGTTTGCTGTCAAATACCAAATATTTATAAAGGTTCAAGGTTCGAATACCCAGATTGTCAAGTCCTACTTTCCAAAAATGTGGTAATTTGTCCATGTGGTTCACTTTAAAGTGCTTTTTTAAAACATGTCAAGCCAAAGATCACCAATTATTTGTGAAAATGCTCTCTGATCATTAATATTCTCTGCTGAAAGCAACCATTTAGACCCAGGAGCATCTAAATTGTTGTGATTTCCCTCCACTTCTCAGGCACGTACTGTGTAATGACACCCGATGACCTCAGGTGGTGCTGTGATAATCAGTTTCATTCTTTAATATTATCTCAAAAACACAACTCAGTCTACAGTCGTAATTTTTTCATTAGTCTCTTCAGACATTCGCATATTTGTTTCGTAAAAAAAAAAAAAAAAGTCAAGCATTGTAATTTTTCATTTTTCTTTCTGAATCCTTTTGTTGACAGAAACTACCTGGTCAAATCTTCATTATTAGTCCAAATAATTTAGTTTCAGGATCTTAATTTGTTAAAGGAATTTTATTAGATCGTCGATTGGTTTTCAATTTAATCCAATAGCATCAAATTTAGTCACCTGAGGGTCTTAATCTTCATCAAATGGCTTTAAAGCTTCACCTCAGCAGAGCGTCAGCATGCAGGCTGAATTATATTTAAGAGAATCAATTATTTTGCTTTTTGTCATTTTAGAGAAAAACAAGCATCAAAAAGCTTCCGAACGTCTTGCAGCTGCATTTTCTCTCTTCCTTCATTGCCTTCCTTCTTTCCCATTTCCTCTTATCTGTCTTTATCTTCCTCTTCCTCTCTAATCTCTCCACCTCTCTCCCTGCGATCATCTCTTTAGAATTCTTAAACCAAAAGAAAAAAAAATTTCCACAACAGTGTTTATTCAGGACAATTTAGTCTCCCGATGCCGAAGCTTTTGCTCAAACCCGTTCCAACACCTTCCTCATCTTTTATGTATGTCTTCCTCCATTCATCCAGTTCTTTTCTTCCCTCCCAACTTATCGTCTGACCGATAAGGAAAATAGATTCAGCTCCTTTGAGAAGGTTAGAATGGGAACAGGGTTTCTGCGACTAACACTGCAGAATTTGATTAGTGCTTGGAAAAGGAAACTTTGCTCTTGTACCTACGGCTCCTCGCTGAGAGATGATAAAGGGCCATTTGTTGGGATTTCCATGACAGTGAGCCCAAAGCAACTGTACTGTAGTTTTCTGCTCGGCTGCTCGGGTCAAAAGCAAACGTCTCCAGGAAAAGAAAAGCAAAGTTCAAAGAATCTCAGCTGAGAAACAGAATAAAAATAAACTTTGGAGGTAAGAAATTCTGCTCTTGGCTAATTCTCAAATGCATTTTAATTAAATTTTTGGTTTATTCGGTGAAAATCATGTCAATCAACATCAGTATAAAAGCTCCAGATGTAAATATGTCAGATTGTACTAAGCTAATGCTAATTTACATGCATAGCCTTTTAGCGTGCAAGAGGGTTTGAGGAGGATGTTCAAGCAGCTCCTGGACCACTGCGATTTTACCTGATGATCAACTGTGTTAGCATGCATGCTAACCCTGAACACCCTCTTTTTCTTTCTACGTTTAATGTGTCACACAAACAAGGCACATCCAGCACCATTAGAGAAAAGGAAGAGTGGGAACAGTGAAGTGCCCCCTGGTAATGCAGTTTATTAGCAACCATTAGGAAATGCACTGACCCGATGTGGTGGAGGAGCTCGTTCAAAGCGCCACTGCTTCGAGAAAAAAAGTCAGAGTACACCAAAGAATAATTTGCAGGAGTGTGTGAAGAGTGAGCTCTGTGTACGGGTGAGTACCGGTCCATTCGTAGTCCACTGTCTGGAGCAAAGCAGCAGTGTTTCATCCGCTGCCTCCACTCCACCTCTCGTGTTGCTCACAGCTGTTTCAAGTCGGAGTAAATGAATCACTCCGGTTAACAAGAGGAGTTTGTGAGCTCGCATACAACCGGTCCGGACGCCAAAGCCGGCAGACTCTGACTTTAAATAGCCACAAAACTGAAGTCTGGTTATGTAACAAGTCTCCTCACAATCCTCCAAAGAGTCATTACAATATCAGTATAATGTGACTTTAGATCAGGCACAAACTTGACTGCACACACACACACACACTCAGACACAAATCCCATTTTTATTCTACTGAATCCTGAGTGTGTGTGTGATGTGTTACTTTGGTGACTAACCATATAAATAACTGCCACTGCTCATCAGGCTTATAGTTTAAGAGGCCAGAATAGAGAGACAGAGGGAGAGAAAAGCCTTTTACTGAAATCTACCAGCACATCTGAACTGGACTCATACTCTGAATCTTTAATATATTTTGTTCTACTTTTAATACTCAAATTTTGGGTTAAGATCACACTTCTATTTTCAAGTTATGGCAGCGTTCTTACATATTCGGATGTGCCTGGTTATTTGTTCTCCTCTTGCAGGTAACCAAGGCTTATTTTAATTTACAGAGAAAGTCTTTAACCCCCTTGGAAGGTTTCATGTTTTATTATTTAACAACAACGCATCTAAATTAAGCAAAAGTGGATTTTTTTTCCTCTCAAATCAACAGGGAAAAGACTCTTAATTTGAAAACAGATTTCTATTACCTGAAAAAAACCCTGCAAATTCAGAATACAGAACAACTTTGGCACTGAATTCATGTGCCAAGACTTGTTTTATTACTGTTAATTCCTCTCTTTCTCTCAACTCCACTGGATCGTCCTCACAGTCGTGCGCTGTCGGCTTTATTTAGTAGATAAACTGGAGCCATATAGAGCTGTCGGTATCAGTTAGTCTGAGAGGGGGTCTACAGCACCGCAGCCTGATCAGCTCAGAGGAAATGAAGTGAGGAAGAAGGGAGTTTACTGAAGATGCTCGAGCTCTCAACTTTCTAATAAGGTCAGAGGTCATTATGGAGGGCAATGAGACTTTCGTGTGGGAGGCTCAAGCAATCAAAATCGTGCTGAGGGAAGCTGTTCACTAAAGAGATCAGGACTCTGACTGACCGACGGGAGAGCGAGACACAGCAGCAGTGAGATCACAATATGAAAAGTGTTTTATGAAGCAATACGGGTGTGAAACATGAATGATATCAGATATTTTTACCCAAGAGGCTCCTTTTATTTGAAACACAGATATTTACACCAAACCTGGGAACATCTCCAAGACGTCTTTGTAGACTGTAACCGAGTCTGCAAGGACAGGAAGATCTGAGATCAGATAAGGAAAACTGTGATGTATTTAATGTCTAATCAGAACATGTAGAGCTTTTAAGTAAAAGAAGCATCCAAGCAAGCACTTATAGCCATAACTATGGTTACTGACACTGTTTTAATTCGCAAATGTTTATATTTATCTCCAAGAAGAGAATAATCCAACATTAAACTCCAGCAAACTGAGCTTGATGAGCTCCAGCTTTAAATTTCATGTCTGAACAATGCAGTAAATGACGTCACCACCTTTTAATCAAAAACCTACAAAAGACCAAAACTTCAGCAGTGACAAATGAGCCCCAACTTGATAAACCACAGAGGGGCCTTCAGCTGAAGGAGATAACAGCAAATTAACTGTGGTTTAATTGTCTTCTTAGATCAGAGGTTTAATTGCTGTGTTTTTGTCCCATTATGAGCACATTATTACGGACGGGATGACACAGATTGGCTACAAATGTCTTCATGTCACAGGAAATTCCTACATTCAGCTGCAGCCAACTGGAGGCCTTTTTGCTGTCAAAGAGACAAACTGGCTGTAATTGTTGAGTGAACGCTGAGAGGAAGCAGGAACGTGGAAGATCATTTCCATCACAATCTGTCCTGTCACAATCATCTGCTCCGACACACAGTCTAATCCAACACACTGTCTCTCCAGCAGATATGCTGCCATATTCCAGCTGACAGGTGACAGCAAAGACCGGAGCTGCTGAAGCTGGTGAACCGTGACGGAGAACTGAACTGACCCTTGAATATCTACAACACTTCACTCTAAAGCAGCGGTCCCCAGCCTTTTTCTACGCCACGGACCAGTTTCATGTAAGACAATATTTTCACGGACCAGCCTTTAAGGTGTGGGGGATAAATATGTCGAA
>JAQMCX010000068.1:0-17038 GCA_029814765.1 Acanthurus leucopareius | reverse complement strand
TTCTGATGACACCCAGCTTGTGCTGCAGAGGATGGTGGGAATCAAAGAGTAGATATTGATCCGTATGTGTGGGTTTCTGGTACACTTGAAAATTCAACATAGTCCAGTTGCCTTGTTTTAATGACTCTTCAAGATAGTCTATCAAAGCATATATCACTGGGCAAAGGATTGCCCACACAAAAATGAACATGTAAAACTAACAGAAGATGAGCAGCTGATAGATGATGCTGAAGAATGCAACATTACTTTGTTGTCAAAAGACTCACTGTCTGACAGAAATCTTCATGGTGGAGTCTTAAGGATCAGCGGTGATTGACACAGCCTGCACTTGAACGGTGTGTGGAGAAAAATGACTGGTTCATTATGTAAGCTCACCAACTCGGAATGAATTATTGAAAATGGACAACACAAAAAGTGCAAGGCCATTCAGGTCTGGTGATGGAAAAGTTGTTCATTCAACAAAGAAAGTGAAAAATCCAACCAAGATAGGACAAACTAAATGTCAAATGGAAACAGAAGTTATCCCTGCAGATATCCCATTGCTTTTAAGAAAAACCTCATTAAAAAAGCACGCTCCATTGTGGACTTTGAAAATGGCAAAGCCACAATGTTTAAGCAACCTGTGAAACTTGAACTGACATCTTCAGGACATTATTGTGTGAACTTAAAAGATGACAGTAACCCAGATGAAAGTGAGATCCAAAATGGGAATGACATTCTCTTTGTGACAGAAAACATGACAACAAGGGAAAAACAGAAAATTATGTTGAAACTACACAAGCAATTTGGACATGCCTCAGTTGAAAGATTGCAAAAACTACTGGCCTGCTCAGGGAATAATGACAATGAGTGCACCACAATTCTCAAGGACATTGTAAAAAACTGTGAGACATGCATCAGATACATTAAACCAAAGCCAAAGCCGGGGTGGGCTTGCCTATGGCCTCAAACTACAATGAAACTGTAGCTGTGGACTTACATGAGCTAGAGCCAGGAGTGTGGTATTTGCATGCCATTGACGTCTTCACGTGCTTCAGTGCAGGGAGCACTATCATCTCCTTTTTTCCCATGATGCATTGTGTCAACCATTTCTGCTGTCTTCTTGACATAAATATGATAAAAAAATATTTCATAATTACCTACACACATTTGGGTTTTATTCTAAATTGTGCACTCAGTGCGCATGGGTCATTCTTACGGATATGTAGTCTTAATTCTTTTTTATAAATATTAATTGGCCGACCAACAGAATTTGACCAGTTATGCTGCCAGGAGAGGTGCAAAGAGTGTGAAGAGGTGCTCCAAAAGCAGGAAAAAAATAGTATAGCCCCCAGAGGGTGACTATAGTTAAGATGAAAAGGCAGCAAAGCATCCTTTCGTGTAAAACAGGAAGGGCGTTCCTCTTCTTCATTTGTCTGGTCAACTAGGTGCAATTTAGTGCATTGCTCCCTCCTGCATGTAAGAAACAACAACGTTTTTTGGCTTTATAAGTGCAAATATTGTACTTGCTTATTTGCATCTGGAGCAGGGAAGTTAGATCAGATCACAAGTGATCACTGGAAAAGCATGTGGAGATGCATAGTTGATACCGGGTGGGAGCTGTCCACTTGTGATCTGATCACCTAGGACGGATGATGAAACCAGGTGGAAACAGCCCATAAGACTCAGATACAGGCTGGATTTCACACTGAGGTGTGATTTGCAAGGCCTTTCTTTGTTCTACTCATGTGGGGACGTCCCAACATTTGCTATTACTAAATAAAAGTAAAATTTCAGAGTGATGAGTGTTTGTAAATCTTTTAGGGGTTATTTTACAGAGCTGTCAATACAGGTTCTCTTGAGGACAAGAGAGACTGCAGGGTACTTGTTAATACACAGCCTTTAATTGTGCAGACAAATAGAATGCTTTCACACTACAGTGTCTTTGTCAAAGTTAAAAAATGAATGCAGGAGAGCCTTGCGATATTGGCTTGTCCTTTGGTTTTAAATAGCTTGAATACTAATGCTCTTGGTGGTTGTTTGCAGCTGATATTTTATTGCTTGTTCAGGTGTGTGTGCATGTCTGTGTACACACAGTAACTAAGTAAAGTGGGGAAGTGCCAGTGATTGGTGGCAGCTTTTTTCATGATTGGTTCTGAGTATATTCAGTATGGCTGCTTCATGAAAAATTGAATGGCCTCTTCTTGTAGTCAGCAATTAGATCATATGAACTGATGTCTTAGCCAATAACCTCTTCTGTCTTTGCAATGGCAGAGCTCGCAAAGAAGTCCGTCCCAACCCTCATCATCTTCCTCTTCTTCGGTTTCTTCAACAAGTCAATGGACAGCCCAGTCTGGTTCCCACTCTGGAGCTGCAGGGACCATGGGTGGTCCAGATTTGACAACAGGAGCAACAGAGCAGGACAAGAAAATAAAGCAGTATCTTGAGGATGAGCGCATTGCCCTCTTCCTGCAGAATGAGGAGTTTATGAGAGAGCTGCAGCGTAACCACGAGTTTCTCATTGCCTTGGAAAGAGGTATGACTATTTACATTTGACATTATACATAGGGAAACTCTGCTCATAGTCAGTCAGCATGTTTTGTTGGTGTAATTGCGCACAAGAAAGTAGGAACTGGAAATAATGCAGAAAGAGTTAAAACATTCAGAGCTGAGGCTGTGAAATACTTACCAGTTTTAATTCAGATACTGACAAGTACTTTTGAGGTTGGTGTCATGAAAGATTCCCCATGGAGTTTTTGATCTGAGTGAGTTTCCATTTTATTTGGCTTGTGCATGCACACGTTCAGATGCACATTGGCTTTATGAGTGCTGTGGTACACAATCTTGGCCATAGTTACAAATGGCATCAGATTTGTGTCGTGAGCAAGTGGCAAGTTAGCTAAAGTTAGCTCTGAACCTGGCAGATGTCAACCAGGTTGTTAGCGTGTTGTAGTGTTCATATATTTTTTCCCGCATATGTGATATAAAGATCTACATCAATTAAAAAAAATATAGGAGAAACTATATATATCTGTGGCCACTGAAACCAACATGGCATCCAATGCATCCAGTCAGCAACAATAAGAATGTCAGTTAGACAAAATATGACAAAATAATGTTAACCTTACATTAGTTGTGAAACATGGGCTGACTAACCCTTTACACTTTGAAGCAACTTGGAGCAAGTTGGTAGGGTGCCACAGAATCAGACTGAAATGTATTTGGTAACTTGTGTCTAAAACATGCTGTGATGGAGAAACCACACAGTGTGAATCTGAATATCACCTATGGAAAAAGTACATTCATACTAGAACAAGTGAGCAACCTGGCTGACATCTGCCATGTTTGGAGTTGACTTTAGCTAATGTACAAGTAGTTAACTCAACAGAGATATAAAGCTCTATTTGGAGAGCAGAGTTAATGACTTTGAGAGCATGTGTGCCTTGCAGCACAAGCCAAGCAGGGAGTATCTCATACAGCAGCTGCTTTGCGGGCTCATCGCATAGGTGCCATTCTTTGTCCCTCCCTCTTGTTTCTTGCTGCCTGTATAACCATGTGGGTTGTTTAATTTTTGAATGAGGGCCTCTGTTTTGCGAGTGCCCAGTTAATATCTGTGTGTGTGTAATAATATAATTTGCATGTGAGCGTGTTTTTCATCCCGCCCACCACTTATGACATAAGTCTGGTGCCATAGTTTCACACTATTCCACTGCACCAGCCAACAGAGACACAGAAGTACTTACTGCTTAATAATAAACATAAAATTGTCTAAGTTATAAAGCTTAAATGTATGATTACAAACCACCCAGCAATATCTGCAACCTGAAGTGACAAGCATCAGAGAAAATTTTACATACAATGTGAAAAGCAAAGAAAACCGTTTTGCAAAATGTAATAGTTAGTGGTGTGACTGCATAGTTTGCATTCTTTTCTTAGGGTCCTGACCTTTGTTTTGTGAATCTGTACTTTGAGTAACTTTGTTCATTTCTCAATATAACACAGAGTCTAAATTGACAGGAGCCATTTGTATTAGCAGTGACTTATTGGGTCTAATTTTGTGTAATTCTCCTCTGCTGTAATGATTGCTTAGGAATGTGTAACTGAAGAATCATGTGTTAATTTGGATGGGTTCACGTATTACAGATATAACGAAAAGTCACACGAGAGGGCTTGAAAGGGATCAGGTGGGGTTGGTTTTTGCATGTGCACAAGTTTACTGAGACGAGATAAAGTCTAAACATTATATAAGCGGTTTGATGGAATGCTCGGTTTTCTCATTTATTTTCTAATTAGTCTTTTGTTGTTTTTTCATGTTATCTCTCCCCTAAAATGTCTCCTTGGGGGCGTGATTCACTAAGTTTCTTTAATCACCTGTTGAACCAGGTGTATCCATATATAGATGTTGATGTGATTTTTATATGTGGGGATCCTAACAGTAAAGTTGGGAACTTAGATGGCTCCCTGAAAAGCGGTGGATGAAATTCTTTTAAGGGTGAATTTATATAATTACATTAATTGAGAGACATTGAGTTTCATAAGGATTCTTAGTTATGCATTTGAAATGGGTGAGTCTGCCCACTGAGGGATAATTTTACTTCAGTATCCACTAAGCACAAAGCTGTAGTGATTATATAATCATGCCCCATGAATGCTTAAATAACTTTTTTTTTTTAAAGTGTTAACACTTACCACTTTAGTATAGCAGAGTAACTATGCCTTTTTAACTGGAGAACATTCAAGTCTCCCTGATAATTCTCTATTACTAATTAATTTTTACATAAAATGTGATTGCTCTAAACAGGTAGAAATTACTGGCTTATAAGATAATGTGCATCAACAGTCAAAGGAAAGAATTGAAAAAAAATTACCAGTTGACCATTTGGATTCAGATCTAAGAAGCTTGGAAGTAATTCAGTCAAATGAACAATTAGAGTACAGTTGTTCTCAGACTGGACTGAATATATGGTATCTGTAAATTATTGCATGATGAACTGGGCAACAGAGACAAAAAGTTTATCAAAAAATGCACAAATATTAACCCCTCAAAAAAACATAGTAGAATATGGAACTACAAGATCTGTTTCAGGCAGTCTGTAACTCGTGGAACCAGTTCTTAAAATTTAAGTAATGTGAATCAGGGAGACAGCGCCTTTTTTAAGTCAACAATATCCGTAGATACCCATTTGATAAAAAATTGTGATTGTATAAGAGGAAATATCAAAGAGGAATGATAATACATTTAGATCAAGTTCACACATCAAATCCTCAATGTTTCTGGAATACTATAAATGAACTGGGGCCAAGATGGATAATTTAAATACCTGTGGAGGTAAAGGAATGTTTAAAACTGACAATAATGAATTTAATGATTCCTTTTATAGGGATGTCAAATTGAAAATGACTTATCACAAAGAGTGCAAGGGCAATTATCTAAATGCTGAAATTAAACTGGAAGAGGTCCAAAATGCATTTTATTTTACCCTCCCTCTGGTATAGATTAATTATTAATGCTATAGTAAGATCTCATAAGGATGATCCTAGGGTACCCCTAAATTACAGAGGAATTACTCTACTGAGTCCAATATACAAATTGTACTCTATACTTAATGGGAGACTAACATCTTTTCCTCTCTATCTTTTGGAAGACAAATATGTTGGTTGAAGAAAAATTAGGGTTTAGAAAAGAAAAGGCCTGCATTAACCACACTTACACAGCTTGTGTAGTAATTTCAAATAGATTGAAAAAGGGTTTGCATACTTTTGTTTGTCATAAAGGTTTCCAGAAGGCCTTTAATTTTATAAATGGAAACCTCTTACTGTATTGAGTAAATGACAATTTGTATGAAGCTGTGAAGGAAATCTACAGAGATCCAGAAGCTTGCATCAGGGTAAATTATAAATGATGGGATGGTTCTCAACACCATTGGGGGTTAAGCAGGGTGATGTCCTCTCACCAACACTATTTGCAGTTTATATAAATGATTAGGGATAGACTGATTATCGGCCGGGCCGATTATCGGCGCCGATATTCAGCATTTCAACGCATATTGGCATCTGCCTTTTTTTTTTAAATCCAACGGCCGATAAGAGATCAATTTAAAACTGGGTTATTTTGGCTCTGGCGCAGCTGCGCCTCTCTGTCTGCAGTCACTACTCTGTCTCCAGCATTGTCCCACCCACAGCACCATCTGATTGGTTACATGAAGAGCCATGGCAGGGGTAACAGCCAATTAGCAGTGAGGGCTGTGCATGCACAGTGCTCACACACAGGGCAGAGAGGAGAAAGTTTTGCTGAGTGGAGAAGCTGCAGAGAGCAGATATGAATATCAGCTCCAAATATCGGTTATCGGCCTCCTGGACTACTCATAATTGGTATCAGTAAAAAACCATATCGGTTTATCTCTATAAATGATCTTGTTAATGTTAATGTTATTAAACCACTTGAATGTGGGGTGAGATGGGGTTGTGGAGACTGTAAGTGCCCTTCTTTTTGCAGATAATTTGGTTATACTTGCAGAGATAGAAAAAAAAATATAAAAGATGCTTGCCATGCTAATGCTTGTTGTAAAATGGCAACAATTGATAAATGAAAAGAAATCTCAAATTATGCATTTTAGGTCTTCATCACAGCCCTGAAGTTTCAGTTTTGTTTTGGGGATAAATACCTGAACCATATATGGGGGCCTGGACCTTGCTATTGTGTGGTTGTCTGTGATTAGGGTAATTCTGGAAACTCTGGGCTCTGTCTGTGCCCGTGGGGGGCCTTGGTCACTGGCTTGCCTGGGGGTCTGCTCTTCTCAGTCTTATTGCGCTCTCATCTCCAGCTCGCAGGGGTTGGGCATTGGCAGCATAACAACCTCTATGGTTTGATCATGGGGGCAGTGGGCTCTGGGTTGTCTTGGCGAGCCTTGGCCCAGGGTGGCCCTGGGTCCTTCATGATCTGGGGTTGGTTAGGTACAGGATCAAAAAGTTAAACAATGACAAGAGTGGGATGAGAGCTGAGCCACGGTCCCCAGGACCGAAGAAAGTGCATTAGGTCAGGTGTGCGACAAAGGCCATGCATGTGATTATCATTGATATTCATGCAGTCTTGCACTGTGAATTTGTCCCTGCTCACAGCATGTTTGAAAGAAGCAGTTTTTTGGCAACAACAACAAAGTCATTTTTCCTTATCGTTTACTCCCAGAATGCAGCCTCTTGGTCTCTCAGACCCAAGTTTAAAGTCTAAGGTGAAATCACCAAAATGTGCTCATATGACTATTATGTCCCACCTGAGGGGAAACCTGAGCACAACATAAAACAGTGACTTCCCATTTCAATCTCCCAAGCATGACCAGACCCAAAATGAATGCACTATAGGTAACCGAGGGATGTGCACATACAAAACTAAATACAACAATCTCCAATATTTCAAAACTAACTTACCTAATTTAAATAAAAGAAAATACAAGCAGCCTCTCTATCTTCCTGCAAGATAAACAAAAATAGCCTATCATTCCTTCCACTACCTGTAGTGTTTTCATAAGTAAATCATATAAAAATATAGAACAGGTAAATTCAGCAGCCGTGTAGCTGGCAATCACTAAGTTTCTCAGCACAGTTAGCCTAAGAACAGGAGCTTTAATTAAAAAGACAAAATTAAAGGAGCCAAAAAAAGTGCACAGAGGTTTGTAGTTCTTGATCTGCCAAAGGGCTATTTCAGGTCCTGTGTGGCAGTATTCCCATGTTTTTACTTAAATCTTTGAACTCCTTACGGTGCAATTATTGTGGTTTGCTTGATTTTATGCAGATCAGCTGATTAGCCATTACCATGTTTTTTTTCTCTGAACCTTGGACCTTGGTGTCCTGAGTGCTGCAGCACAGACAGTCGATATCTTCTAATGCAAAGCCAGGGCACATCATCAGTGATGTATCCTGAGGTCATCAGGTGTTTCGGGTCTCTTGAACATCAGACACCCTCGCTCAGGCGACCCTACTGAAGTTGATCAGGCCCTGGTGCTCACCCACGGATTGGCTCTCTTTATCCAGAGCCAACTAGAGGCTTTCTCTGCCGCTTCCGTGCTGTTCGCAATGGCTCTCCTCCTCCTTTCACCTGTGATGCCGAGTGCAGTGTAGGCCCTGCAGAGGGACTGCCCTGCAAAGCCTATGCACCCTACCTCCACAGGCAAGCACCTGGCCTTCCAGCCTTGTCTGCGGCAGTCGCTGACCAGGTCCGGGTACTTTTCCATCTTACCCTTGGATGCCTCCTCAATCCGCTCCTCCCATGGCACAGTGAGCTCCAGCATGACAACATTCTTTGTTGTCTCTGACACCAAAACGATGTCAGGTCTGAGGGTGGTCTTAGCTACATGCTGGGGGAACTTGAGTTGCCTGCCCAGGTCCACTGTCAGTTGTCAGTCCTGTGCGGTGTAGAGAAGCCCTGTTGCTTCTGTAGCTGTTGTTGGCTTCTCTCCCGCTTTGATGAAGCGAATGGTATGCTTCCTGGGTTTGGCCCTCGGACAGGTGGTGACAGCACAACAGATGCTGTCTGCAATGGTTTTGAGCACTTGGTCATGCCGCCAGCAGTAGCAGCCTTCTCCCAGAGCTTTTGGGCAGCAACTCAAGATATGCTCAAGAGTCCCCTTCTTCTAGCAAAGGCATGATGGTGATTCCGCCAAACCCCAGCAGTGCAGGTTGGATGGGCTGAGGAGAAGATCGTAGATGGCCTGTACAAGGAACTTGATGCAGTGTAGCTCTGCCCGCCAGAGGTCAGTCCATGTGATCTTCCTCTCCACAGCTTGCTCCCATCTGGTCCAGGTGCCTTGCTGTCTCATCTCCACTGCTCTGCTGGACCTCTCCTCCTCAACAGCTGCTCTCACCTCGCTCTGGACAAGTTGTCCCCTGCTCCTTCCCCTGTACTTTGTCGTATCGGGGGGCTGTGATGGCTCCTAGCCCAGCCCTTCTTCTGGCTACAGTCCCCACCAAGACTCCATGGTGTAAACAGGACTCTGCCTGCTGCACTGCCACCTCTGCTCTCCACTTCCTGCTGGTCTTTTTTAAAAAATTTTTTTTGGGCTTTTTGCCTTTATTTTATAGGAGGGAGTAGACAGGAAACAGGGAGACAGAGAGGGGGTAATGACACGCAGCAAATGGTCAGAGCCAGAGTTGAACTTGCGACTGCTGCATGGAGGACAAAGCCTCCGCACATGGGACGCCTGCGCTACCGACTGAGCTATGTGGCGCCCCACTTCCTGCCGGTCTTGACAGCAACCCCCGCCCTCAAGACTTTCAGGTCTGATGATTCCCGGAGCTGCAGCACCTCTCTTGCTCACAAGACCTTGAACTCCTCATTGATGGATTTCAGGGGGAGTGACAGTTTGCAGGTGTTTCCATAGAGGGCGATGTTGCTCAAGCTTCGCGGTAGGCCCAACCATCTCCTCAGGTAGCGGCTGACTGTCCTCTCCAGGTCTGTGATAGTGGAGATCGGGAGCTCATAGAAGAGCATTGGCCACATCCTTGGCAGAATCCTGTGCTGGTATATCCACACCTTGAATTTTCCTGTTAGGCCTGTTTTGTCGATGTTCTTCAGCCACCCCTCTAGCTCCTCACTGGTATTCCTGAAGGAAGCTGTATCCCTGAGACTGCTGTCAAAGAGCTTCCTGAGGCTCTTCACAGGCTTCTCTGAGATGGTGGGGATTGGTGTTCCTGAGATTGAAAACCGGAGCTTGTCGACCACTTTGCCTTTCTTCAGGACCAAGGATCTTGACTTTGTTGGCTTGAATGACATCCTAGCCCATTCCATCAGCCTCTCTAGCCCAATAAAGATCCATCTTCCTCCAGGCACAGACTCACTAGTCACTGTCAGGTCATCCATGAAAGCGCGGATTGGTGGACCTAGACTTGGGGCCTCTGCACTCTGGATCAGCAGATTTTACCAGCATGTTCATTTGCCAGAGTAAACAGGATAACTGAGATGGTGCAACCTGTGATGATTCCCACCTCTAACCGGTGCCACTCAGATATTATTGGCCCTGCTGAGACTCTCAGACTGAAATCACTGTAATAATCCAGAATGAGGTCTCTTACTGCATGGTGCCTTTCCAGTGTCTCCAACACCATTTTGTGGGGCATTGAGCCACAGGCGTTAGCCAGATCCAACCAGAGCACAATCAGGTCTCTCTTGTTCTCCCTTGCTTCTCTGAGGAGCTGTGTGACGGTGTAGCAACTTGGGACAGTGCTTGTAGACCTTGTCGGAGGTTCCACTTGATCCCGCTGCAGACCTGGACCTGGCTTTCCTCCCCACATCCTGGACTTTTTTCAGAATAGGTTCCCTGAGATCAAATGCCTTCACAGGCTCTGGTGGTCTTATCATAGTGTCACACTGGCCTAGATCCTGGTCTCTGGTGGGGTCACTGAAAGTGTTGTGGAGGTATTGGTTGACTTCCTCCTTTGTGCAGGCTAGGCATCCACTGCGTCTCTGCCCAAGGACCTCTCTGGTGAAACCAAAGGGATTGTTTATGAAGGCAGTGTGTTTCCAAGCCCTTTCTCTGCGTCGCCTTCTGTGGTACTCCATTCTGCACAGGATTAGGAGGCTCTGCCTGAGCATAGCAGCTCTGCCAATGGTGCTCGTCCCTCTTGTCTCACCTCCTTGTGTTGTTTGGTCAAAGCTTTCAGCTCTTTCCTGATGTTGTGGATTTGAACTGCCCACTGATACTTGGTGTAGGGCTGCCTTGCTCCCCTTTCTTCCTCAACACCAAACCTCTCAACAGCCATGCTCACTATGATAGTTGTCACAGTTTGTAGCCTCCTCTCTACGTCACCTGTAGCTGTTGCTTCCAACACTGCATCCGCATCCTCGTCAAATTTCTGCCGCTACCCATGTTAAAATTATTGGGGGAACTTCTATTTTTGTGGCCAGCCCTAGTTTGTTCTGAATGAGGCCCGAGACCCCTCAAAACAGAACCAGTGTTGTTTGCTGAAAACTGCTGTGGATATTTCTCAGCCAGTCAATCTTGCTCTGTCCAGTCTCCAAACTATAGATTGATTGACACTGATTTTCTCATTTCACATAGTGTTATTTCCTGAAACGTCTTGCATTAGTTTAAAAAATGTGATTCTAGATCAAAATCTTATTTCTTTGCCTTTCTCATTGTAGCTCTGTCATACAAACCATTCTTAATAGTTTTTGATTGTTGTTGCTGTTGTTTGGCTTGTTATTGTACATTTCTTTACTTAACTTTACTTGGACAAAATGAATTCTATCTTTCTCCATTTGTCATAGTTTTACATCCCTCTGCTTATTATCAAGGCACTTGCTTCCAGGCACTTGCAATATTTGGAATATCTAGATGTCCAGATTTGTCAGTCATTTTATAAAAGTTGGTGTTCTTTGAGCTCTTTTATCACCTTTTTCACTCAATCTCAGAAGTAAAGACAAAATTATAGAATTGAGATATCACATGATCATCGAATGAGATTTAAGTATAACTGACTCTATTCTCTGAAAGTCAATGTCAAACTTAGTCTTCCATAATTCTAAATTAAATTCTTTTTGTAATAGTGTTTGGGAATACTACCTGTTTGGGCTTCTGAAAATCCAGGCTTTGCTAGAACAAGTTGTGTAATACAAGACTGATAATAAAAAAAAATGCTTGCAATGGATGTTAATCCCTCTGGTCAGATGTTGATCAAGAGTAATTAACATGTAGATTTAAACTTTGAGCATTATACCATTGTGCCAAAAATCATTCCATCTTGATTCCTCTCATCATCAGTCATAACATCTGCTTTCTGTTTTAGATCGCTTGAAGTATGAATCAAAGAAATCAAAGTCCAATCATTCATCTAGCATGGAGAATTCCACAGGTAGATATCACTCAGCAAGCTTCCTCTGGAAAGCTATTGGAACTGTGTCTTGCACTGAATACTCATCTGTGTGTGTCTATGCATTCCCTGTGACATTAGTTGGTTGTGTCTTGCATTTTTTAAACTGACCTTGTACTAAAAGTGGCTATATGGTTAATGTGTTTGATATGTATAATTAATGAGTGTACAGTTTGGTAGTGTTGCTGTGTCTGTGTCCAGGAGAACAGTACTCTGCAGCTTCAATGGAGGCGGTCTCAGATGATGCTCTGTTCAGGGACAAACTTAAACTCATGGGCAAGTGTAAGTTTCCTGATTTACAGGGCAACTGGTATTTCACAAATAGCTACATTAGCCTTTAATGTCATTGTCTACTGGAGATAACAACTAAAGATATTTCCTCACTTTCAGCAACGAGGAAAAAACTGTTTGAAATCGCCAGAACATTCTCAGAAAAGACCAAGGGGAGAAAGTCAAAAAGGAGAATGCTCCTAAAGCACCATTCGTATCCTTTTACTTTTTTTACATTATCTGACTGACATTCTTTTTAGTTGTTAGGCATTTAAATATTATTTTGTCACTGGTAAATAGACTGCATTTACATCACAAGTCAGCATTCACCCATTCACACAAACAATACACTAACGGCAGGTGGCTTCTTTATAAAACGTCAGCCTGCTCATCAGGAACACATACACTAGTGGAACCATCATCAGGAGCACTTTCGAGTTCAGCATCTTTCCCCAGGACACTACAACATGAAGACTGAAGGAGCAGGGATCAGACCACCGACCTTCTGATAAGTAAACAGCCTGCTCTACCTCCTGAGCTACAACCTCTATTTAGTGCTCTTTGTTACTGCTTGTGCAAAATTGAATACTCCATCAACATCATCATGGTTTTTAATTCTGACATACATCATCAGATATGGCTTATCCTCCATAACTATAATTTCTTTGTCCACTTCAATGAGTCTGTAAATTATAAGATTGATCTGGCTTGCAAAGTTTTGGTGTTCTTAACTAAGATTCTCCTCAGATTGGGCACGGCCAACTCTACAGCCAATCTCCTTGACGATGTAGAGGGAAACCTCTGTGGTAAGAGATATGTGGTTTTGTCTGTATGTCACAAAATTCTGTGGTTTTTAACTGGTCTAGTTTTAGGGTCCAAATAATCCCTCAGACATCATGTGAACAAACAGACAAACTTATCACAGTCTAGCATATTTTTATCTATCCATTTTTCTTGTCAGTGAATTTAAATCCAGACACTTACTTTTGTGAAAGAGGTAAGCACAGAGCTATACTATAGTTAAAATTCACATATAAGACTTGATTCTAACAGTAACATGGCAAGCATTTGAGACATTTGGACATTTAGACAAGGGCCTGTGTTTGAGTACAAAAAGCTCACTAATGCAAAATACTGTTTTGTCACATGAAAAAATCAGCAAATCAGGAGTGAGAGCTGATTCCATGGCCAAAAAGCTGCTCAGTAACCATGTTATGGCGTTCAAGTCAAAGCACTTAACAGCTGTGAAATATCTATATCATGCAGTGTAGAGGAATCTTCCAGGACAGATAATATTTTGGAGTTATGACGACAGCACTGTAACACTCTATTCAACTGTCTGAAGTAATTGATATATGGTTACTGATACTGAATGTCCAGGTTCTAAGTTTATGAAGTCACACAAGATGAATATAGCTATAAACAAGCTGTCTAATAACAAAGCAAGTGGTTTACTTAACATCTCTCATTAACATCTTAAATATGCAAGCATGAAATTAGATTCTCAGCATGCGATTCTGTTTTACTGACTTGTTACCAGACTCCATGCTGTCTATTCTGTAATTAATGACATAATTTACCATTACTATAAAAATGTAACAAACTAAATCACTCCACAAATACATAGATGACATGTTAGAAAAAAATGCATAAATAACAGCCTCAATATCTAAATAAACGTGCAGGTTTATTATAAAATATAAACATTTGTAGAAATCTAAATAAAAACAAATAAAATAACTAAATATATTACAAATTGACAATTATTTATATTTTAATGATTCTTTTGTTTTTACATTTATTTTGTTTTTGTATTTTTTCATTTTTATTTATTTTTCTTTTAATTTAGTTCAGTATTTTTTATTTTCCCTATTTCTGTATTTAATTGTTATTACATTTTTTAAAAATCAAATCAAATTTTATTTATTAAGCGCCAAATCACAACCAAAGTCGTCTCAACACTTTACATACAGACTAGGTCTGAAGAGGACCCAACAATTAAAAGGAATTCCCACAAGAGTAAGCACTTGGCAACAGTGGTAAGGAAAAACGTTCCTTTAACAGGCATAAGCCTCAGTTCAGATCCAGGCTCAGAGGTGGGCAGGCCATCTGATGGGACCAGTTGGGTTAAGAGGGAGAGAAAAAGATAGGGCAAAAAATAGACAGAGAGACTATGACCCTATTCCCACCTGGTTTTTCTATCTGTCAAGAGTGATCTGATCACAAGGTAACCATCAGGAGGCAAGATGTGCTTGTCTTCTAATTGGCATGTCACTTTCCTAAAAATACAGTCACCATAAGAACTTTGGATTGGATGAGAAATAGGAACTTATTTTATCTCAGCAAAACATGGAAATTTGCCGTGCTCCCATGGTTATGCCGTTTGATGTATACGGAAAGGGGTCACAAAATATGATGAATAAGGTGTTTAGGCTTATTTGGCCAATTTGAGGTGGATTTGATCAACCTACTAGGTAAAGTGCATGAAGGTGTAAAACATGTCACTTTGTGTTGCCAGTAGGTGGTGCTCTAACTATGAAATAATGCTGACATGTCATTGTGGTTGGGACAACACTCTCAACACCCATGACATGATTGGGGCAAATTAGACAATGCACTTGTTTTTTATGGCGAAACTCTCAAAATGGCTGCCATGCTATGGCAACAGCATATGACCTTTGGAGAAAATTCAAAACTTCTGCAATTTAACATCATAATGGTCTCTCTTTTATGATCACCAAATAAGAACATGATGTGATGATTGGCCTCAACCGAGTTTGTTCTGGAACAAGCCCTAAAAATGGCAAAAAAACCCCACACACACACAAATTAAAAATATAAATCAAAAAGGTGTACTTCCTGTCTTGGTCTGGGTCATTTCAGCAAGGGACTGTTTTCAAGTTTTGGCATGATACATATGTGTACAAGATTTCATGCACTTAGGTGAAAATGACTGATTCACTTTGATGTTTTCAAAATTTCTAGGTGGTGCTTCAGAGCTGTTTTTACCTACCCATATTTGAGTTTGTAAAATTGTAAAATTGTAAAATTGTAAAAGTTTGTAAATTGTAATTTTCTTTGCAGAATCTTGAACAGTTCTGGCAGCACTACCACTTTTATGCAGGACTATTAATAATAGCAAGTAAAACAGCAATTACAATAGAGTTCCCCACTGCTGATACTGTAAGCTGAATTGCCTTGCAACACTTGCCCCCCGCCCCTTTGGGCTTCCTTCACATCTTCAGAGTGGAAGAAATTCCCTTGAGGTTTTCCCAAAATATGGACCTTTTTTCACCAATTTTAATCAAAATACCTTTTGTTCTTCAGATATCATATTCAGAAGACATGAGGCTCAAATGACCTTCAACTTCCAAAATGTATTCAGTTTATCTGAGTCACAGTGGACCTTTGTACCAAATCTGAACAATTTCCCTTGAGGCCTTCCTGAGAAAACATTGTGCCTCTGGCCCTGGCTTTTGCCAGCACATTATAATTAAGGTAAATCCAAGTCTTGAGAGAATAATGTCTGCATTTTAGAATGTGTCTACATGGCACATCAGCTGCTTTGGCCAGGGTCAAGACACACCTCCTCTTTAACAAATGGGTAGAAGAAAGTGAGAGAGAAAAAAGAGGTAAAGAAAAATAGAAATAGGAAACAAAACAAAATGGGAGATAAAAAAGAAAAAAATATTAACAGAAATACAAAAAAAGAAAAATGATATTTATATATTTGTTATTTTTCTGATAAGTAATTTACTATAATTTATTGTTAAATGTCATTGCATTTTCTTTATTTTCAAATAAACCTGCACATTTATTAAGTTATAAAAAATGAAATCAGACTAAATGATATCCAGAGTATTCTCTATCTTCATTACTCTATGATTCTGTGTAAAGAAATTGTTCTCAGGGTATTGAATTATACTCTATAACCCTCTCTTACTAATATTCATTATTCATTATTCCTATGTAAAATTCTTCAGCAAATCTAAGTTAACATGATCCATTAATTGTATATGCACATATAACAATGCACATATGTTTTTTTGTATTTGTGTCTAGAAGATGATGGTCAGGCTAGAAGAACAAACACTCAGGAAGAGCATGAACAACACAATAAGTCGATATCATGGTAAGTTACACCTCAGTCTATTCACGGTGGGCTTTAAATGAATTCTGTTATAAACACAGTGCTGCAAGTAGTGTATGTAAATCATCTTGCAACATGATGGCAAAATCACTATACAAACACATGTAGTTAAAGGTAAATAGGTCTCATTTGTCATATTTTGCTCTTCATAATGTGCCACACATTTTCAATGAGAGGCAGGTCAGGATTGCAGGCAGGCCACTCTAGTACCTGTACTTTTTTTTACTACCAAGCCACACTGTTAAAGCAAGAGCAGAATGTAGCTTGGAATTGTCTTGTTGAAAGAAGCAGGGATTTCCCTAAAGTGGGATGGATGTCAGCATATGTTGCTTCAAAGCCTTTATGTACCTTTCAGCATTAACGGTTCCTTCACAGATGTGCAAGTTACTCATACCATGGACACCAACACAACCCCATATCATCACAGATGTTGACTTTTGAACTTTGCATTGATAGTAATCTGGATGGTCCTTTTCCTATTTTGCCCAGAGGACACAATGTCCATCATTTCGAAGAACAATTTGAAATGTGGACTCATCAGACCACAGCCAGTGTTAATTTTTACAGCAAATTCTGATTTGGTCTTAGTCTTTTGAATAACACACCATTTAGTTTTAGTCATATTTTAGTCATCTGAAATCTTTTAGTCTTTATCTAGTTTTAGTCGACTAAATATCATAAGTGTCTTAGTCTTAGGCCCCGTCCACACGTAGCCGGGTATCTCACAAAACGGAGATATTTTTCTACGGTTTGGCCTGTCATCCACACGAAGCCGGA
>JAQMCX010000067.1:0-17071 GCA_029814765.1 Acanthurus leucopareius | reverse complement strand
TGCCGTCAGGTTGAGTTTCCATTACGCGTGACAAACGTCTTTGATCTGACATCAGATGTGACGGGACAATTAATATAAATACAAATGTATATGCTGGTTCAGATGGTTACATTAAATAGTGGTTGTTGTGATTGTTTATTGCATTGAAATGTGCCTGACACTCTGGAAACCTACCTGTGAGGTTTTGGTGACGTATGCGCACTGCGCGCCTGTCAGCCAAATTACCACTTCGCCGGGCGCGCTTCGCCTGCACCAAGAATAGACCAGGTTGGAGCTGGCGGGCTTTCAGCACACCTTCGGCGCAGTGTTTTGGCATGAAATTGTCACTGCGCCAAGCTGAATCTGTCAACACCTCCCCCTGGTGTGCCGCCACACCCATCTCGGCGCAGCCCGGTCTACCAAATTACCAAATTGGCTGCGCACGGTGGTGCACCAGATGAAATTACCACTGCGCGGGGTGCGCCACGCTCCGCCACCCTGCGCCACAAAATTAGAGCCCAAAATCTGAATCCCAGTGCTGGATATTGACTAAAAACTACAAACTACCTTGTGTTTTCCATCTCCTCAACAATTCTCCTATTGTTTCCTCACCATTTTCTCTCCCTCACCACGAATGCAATACTCTGACAAAAGTGCAACAATCAACAATCTTAATGATCTCTGTCAAGCTCACGTTCAGATTAGCTCATTTTAGTTCTACTCTTTGGTAGAGTACAGCTGAGATGGAACACCCACACTGAGTCTCCCCCTGCTTGACCACCAAACCACCCTCCTGGACCAGATATCATCCTTCACCTCAATTCAATGAACACCTTTCCTTCAAAATTCACTGTATCCTAAGGTCATTTAAAATTTTAACAACATAATGTTGAGGCATGGTGCTTGCTAGTGAGAAAGCACATTAATCTCCTTCATGTGGTGTCAAAGTGTAAAGTGACTGCACAGCAGGCACCTCTGTTCATCTTTTATCTCCATGCACATATAAATGCATAATCTGTTCTCTTCGTAGAAGGAAGAGAACAAACCTTTTAAAAAAAAGCAGTTAGTAGTTTACTGTTGGATTTTTTTCCCTTATCTCTTTTCTGCTGACACAAACAGCATATGGCCTATGAACTGAAATGATACAACCAGGCCTGTTAATTGTACTGACAGAATTTGGTAGGTGTATATACACTACTCTGTCTAATGTGTCTGACCCTCTACAGCTTCTTTTACCAACTTTCAATTCAAATGACTTCATGAATTAAAACATGTTGTGAAGCAGTTCACTGAAAATTCACAGTATGCAGTCTTACGTACAGAATCATACTTAATGTCTTTTCTCTCTTTATTCCACTTTCTGTGTATCCTTTTTATCTCTCTGACCCCTTTCTCTGTACTCATATATCTCTCAGTGGCCTTTTTCTCTGATCTGTATCTGTACCTGTCTTTTCTATCTCTCTCTTTCTCCCTATGACCTGTCTTTCTCTCAGTTGGACCTGAGCTTTGCATATGCTTACACTGTTTTCTCATTTGTCACATCTTTTTTTTCACTAACACATGCAGAGCTTGTGGCTAGTGAATTTCAATACTACAACTATAAATGTGTGCTTAGGAGTAATGATGGGATGGGTGTTCAGACAAAGCATCAGGCAAATTTTCTCCAATAATTTTCTAGTTGGACATTACTGCTGTGTTTGATATAGTTGATTATACATACAGCAACTGGAACACTGGTTTGGGCTCTCTGACATTAAGTTGTACCTCCAGAGCAGAAACAATTTTGTTTCAAACTATATATATGAGCATCACCTTACAACACCCAATGTTCAGTTAACAGAAATTCTATGTCAGTGTCTCCAAGTTCAATGCAGTTAAAAAACAAATTTCTTTTAAAAATTTATTAGATAGATGGTCCAAATACTGAATTAAATGTTTTTGGGGCAAAGGAGAAAGACTTCAAGTTGGTGCTCATCTTAATATTCTGTAAAAGTGAAAATCAAGATAGAATCCTTAATGTGATCTGTGGGGGTACTTTTTGCACCTTATTGAGCAACTTTACCATGCCAGTCAATAGTGTATGGTAGTTTCATGATGAATAACAATAGATAATGGTGAATTACAATAAATAGAATATTATAAATGAAAAATACTAAATAAAAAATAATATAATAATATTTTGCAGGACAGCACATGCAGCAATAAGACATAGCGCAAAGTAGTCACTGCTAGCAGCATGATATTTATGCTCATAAAAGGGAGGGAGAAGAGACAACAGACAGAGGAAAAGACAGAAAAATGTGAAGGAGGGACAGGGAGTAAGAGAGAGTGTTTGGATTCTTCTATGGTCATGTATTACTGTTAGACTAAAAAAAAAACGAATTATATTAAACTTATTATATGCTTTATGCTTTATGCTTTATTATTGTGCGGAGCTAAATCATACTCCATGTATGACACTAATGAGCAAGGGCGAGGGTTAGTAAATGTAATTTGCATGTAATTTCTACATATATGTATCATAGAGAGACATGTATGTATATATTAACAGGACAGAATGTTGGTACTAGGAAAATCTATAGAGTTCGAGTTAGATGGATGGAGAAAGAGCTGTCCGGCCTAAGAAACCCTAGTAGAAAGGATAGGGGAATTGTGGTAATTTTGTGTGCATTTTTAAAATATTCTCATGTATGTCTGTGCTGTACTCTAATGTTAAATATATTTTAAAAAATACAGATAATAAAGGAAATCTGAAATATAATGGAACCGAGAAAGGGAGAGAGAGCTCACCCCACTGGTGTCACAAGCCAAGAGTCACATAGTATATATAATGCAGTGTATTTTCAACTAGACATTAGTTTGGGTACAGGACCAGGTCAGGTTTATTTCTGTGTATTGCATGTTATACAGAATAAACTCTTCATACTGGCTTTGGACTGGACTTCTTTGCTCCAACAGATCCTAGACCTGTCTTAGAGCAGTCACATTGAATCAATAACAAAAGCAGCCTTCTACCACCTTAATAACATTGCAAGGATTAGAGACTTAATATTTAAATATGTGCTAGAAAAGTTGTTTGTGCTTTTATCTCCACAGCTGTGCTAGTGAAATAGACTGCTAACGGATCATTACACTGGCTTCACAGTTTTCACAGTCTCTAAACTACTTGGTGCCTTGTGATTAAAATATATATACTGTGTGTGTGTGTGTGTGTGTGTGTGTGTATATTTTAGAAGTACTCTTTTGACTATTGAAAGCCCTCAACAAGACAAGACAGCATACAGCCATTCACACACTAATGTCAGGTGGCTTTTCAACAAAGTGCCAACCTGCTTATCAGAAACTCACAAACACACGCACAGACACGCACACACTCAGATGTATCAGCTATCAGTAGCAATCTGGGATTTAGTGTCTTGTCCAAGGACACTTGCAGACTGGAGAAGTCAGGGACTGTACCACCAGCCATCTAATAAGTTGACGACCTGCTCTACCTCAGCAGTCTACAGTACGGATTGGCTGGGTATAAGTTAATTGCTTGAGGCCGTAGACATAGTCTTGTTCTGTTTCTTAACTGTGTAATTCTTTTCAAAGGTAGATTCTTTTTTCTCTAAAACAAAATTACTTGCAAGGCGTCTCTCCCAGGAATAGCTTAAGGCCCTAGCTTTCACCAGTGACCAGCGTCTAGACTCGCTAACAGTTTGAAGTCGCAACTTACAGGGATGGAAACTGGGAAACAGCAAGGTATAAGGATCAGGTAAACCCTTGCCTCTTTACTTCATTGAGTATTTGCAGTGGTTCAAAAAACCCTCACAAATGTCGTGTTTATTTGGTGTGATAACACCACTTTAAGTTATTTCAGCACATGGAATTGATTCATCCGTTAGATCATCATAGGCAGAAAAATCTCCTAAATCAATCCAAATAAGCTCAGATCTGTTTCCAAATGGTTCTTGCATAATCAAATCACTGCATGTATGTATGAAAATAATTTAGAAGAAAATTTTAATTTTAATTTAGAAGAAAAAGGTTTGGATCCAATGAGCATGTGTTCAACGGGAATGTGTCTATGAATGCAATGGTTGCTTTTAAAAGTTGTTTTATATGGAAAAAAGAGCTCACCTTTTGACATTACTGTATGTGTGTGTGTGGCCTTTTAAATATTTTCACACAGGAAAAAAGAACAAACAAAAGATCCCAGTAAGATAAAGGTTACAACATAGTCATTCTAAATTTTCCTTTTAGGAAACTTGTACTCCTCTGCCAACACACATGTACACACATATACACATGGGGATATGCATCGAAGTACTGTGGTTTCCAGGGAAATCTCATTTTGAAATAATTCCAGTCATCAAACAATCAAATGGTACTTTGTTTAGTATTAACTGGATTTTAAAAAATGGTTTCAAGGAAGACACAATAGTTTAACAAAATAATCATAACTTGTGAAAAGCTTTCAAATAGGTATGTCTGTGCCTTACCATTTCAGTAACTCTTAAACCAACAAAATGAAATCTGGGCCTGCTTGTCACACTGACTGGCCAGGTTTGGGGAGGTGAGAAAATGAGCATCATGGAACCATTTGACTTTCACTTTTTATGTGAGCTAAATGTGTTTGAAGAAGTAGCAGACAATTAGTCATTGACTTGCATCATGGTCATTAATTGCTAAACTGAAATAAAATCAGCACACAATACATACCTGTAAGTGAAAAAAATAAAACATGGAAACAGCCAGTATCAATGATACATAAAAAATTCCCTGAAAAGGCAGGGACAAGGGATTAGTTTACTTTTGTTTGTTCATTTAACCTGCTTTTTTCTCCAAATAATTATTTTATTCATTTTAACTCACTCAGTGTGTAAAATTTATGGATTACAGGATGCTCTAGTGTGCTGCGACACTAAATCCCTGCCCTGTCAGGGATAACTGGGAAGTCTGTGTGAGAATGTTAAGGTGGAAGAATATAACTTGGAATGTTGAATTTGTGTCATAAAAACTTTTTATTACTTACCTCATTTTATTCCTTATGCCAGTGATTTGCAGGGTATGTTACATAGATATCAGATTTTAACATGTGGAAATTTAACCGTACAGACATAGGCAAGTCTAGCCAAGCACTCAAGCACCTCTAAATTGAGTCCAAGCACCCCTAAAAAATAAGAGTATAAAAAGTTGTTTTTTTCAACACAAGTCTGTGTTTGACAAGCTGAAAAAATGTCAAAATCATAGATAGCATATGGTTTATACATTAATATTTATGAGCACTGTCCACTGTTAAAATTCGAGTGAGAGGAGCTAGCCATTATGCCATTTTTATGTGTTGATAGGCTATTGAAGCCAAGGTGCTACAATCTGTATGTGTGTTGTCACTAACTAGCTAACTGACTGGAAGCCAGCAAGGCCAATTAATGTTAAAGAATGATATGAGATATGATAAGATATATGGTAGATGCCCAAATCCTACTGTAGATAACTTTGAGTTGTGTGTGTGAGTGTGTGTATGTGTGTGTGTGTGTATGTGGCGGGCCAGTCAGCCATCATGGCCATCTAATTGTTTTTTGTTTGTTTGTTTGTTTGATTTTTAAAGTGCAAGGTTCAGGTGAGAGAGTAAGGTCAAAATTTTGTCACTTCATTGCCAACAGTAGGGTGACAAGGTGGCCATAGAAAACCCAGGACATTCCTGAATTTTGAGGAGTTGTCCTGAATCCTAAAATCTGTCTTGTTTATCCTGAGAAGTAACTTTGTTACCCTATAGTAACAGATAATAAAAACATGATAAAGGAGTGCTATCTGCATATTGTATTAAAATGACTTATGTAGACAATGATTCCTGCTTTCAGTTGTTTATGTAAAGCCAGACAATGGAGATGAAGCCAGCACTGTGCGATAAATTTGTACTTAAAAACATGTGTTTATAAGCCCAATAGTTTAATGACCACCTAATCTGCTGAAAAGATGTTAAAATGACTGTAACACACCTGCCATCAGTGTGTAATAGTTTATGTGTCTCAATCATATCCTCAGAATCTATAAATAGTTTCCCCACTCTAGTGAGAATGCCCTGTTCCAGCAAGGTTGTTTTCTTTGAAGCCCCAAACCAGTTCTTCCATGTTTGACTTGGTCCATGATGTCACTGTGGTAAAGAGCAGATTTTGCCTGTTGTGCCACATTCTTAGCCATTCTCTTCTTTCCTATTGCCAGGGTTGGAGTTGTAGCTCAGATCACCTCAGTGCATTTGAACTTCTCTGTTAGGCTCAAGAGAGGCAGCTGGAGTAGCCTGTGATCATACAGGCCTACGCTGCTCAGGCAAAAAATAGAAATTAGCACCACATCAGGGTAACACCACTCATCAACACTAATCATCGGCACAGGCAGGGGCCCCAAAGGAGCCTGCCAGTGATGAGAGAACTGTCCTGGGACATCAACATGGCCTTTGTCATAGGGAAAGCCAAACAGTGCCTATATTATCTGAGGAAACTGAGGGAAGAGAAAACCTGCCAAAAAAACTGCTTTTAAACTTCTAGCATTGCACCTCGAGGGTGTCCAAGTTTACTGTCAGTATTGTCAGTATGGCTCCTCTGCATAAAAGCTGAGCAGGCAGCTGTACAGTGGATTGTCAACACTGCTCAAAAAAATCATTGATGCTTCACTGCCATCTCCATCTCCCGCTGCCTGCAACAGTCACAAGGGGCCCTCAAAGACTCATCACACCCAGCCCACTACCTGTTATAAGATTATCATCAGGAAAAAGGTTCAGATCCCAGTGCAAAGAATACCAAAATGATAAACAGCTTCTTCCCACATGCAGTAAGACTCCTCAACAGCTACAACACCCCCCCATACTAGTACCCTCTTTGACATAAGCAGAAAACTGAAAAACAGACTAACACATCACATCCTCCACACTACATGCACTCACATAGTTTTAGTTTTCTACATTATTTATCACTTGTAATTTTATTAATATTGAATAGTAGTATTGTAATATTAACATGTGAACAACAATGCTCTGCTATCTTATTGTTTTTAAAACAATGACAATAAATTAATTTGATTTTGACTTGACTCTGAGTCCAGCCCAAACTGTTTTTGCAGGTGACTGGCAATGGAACAGTTGAGTTGAGTTCAGCCATTTCAATAATCCAGAGAATAAAATTTGACATTTTAACTGTCGGTATGGTCTGACAGTTGTCTGTTGACCAGGTCCTTTATACATTTAGGAAAGACTATAACTTTGATTCTAGAGGTTGCCTTTGTTCTATAATACTGGCTGCAGAAATTTTTCTTATAGTAAAATAGTTTCATCAATGATTGCATGAATAACCCTGTAAAAGAAGAATGCCTCAGTAATTTGTGGTTGCAGAACATTGGTATTCTGGGTCTAAAAAATTCTGAAACCTGTGAGGGCAGCATTGGTACAACAGGGAGCTCAAAGTGGGAACAGAGTGGAGGACCTGTCATGCAGCCAGGATAGACTATTTTGACAGCTGGCAGAGTTTAAGGAGACATATAAAAGTGTGACTGAATTTGTGGTCAAGAAATACGCATGAAAATCCTTTGGGCTTTGCAATTTCTGTCAGTCTCTCTTTTTCTCTGCTAGAATAAATTCTTATTCTGTCTTACATTCCACATGATCTCTCTTTCCCTTGTCCCATTTTGCCTTTCTTTTCTCTGCACTCTCTTCCTCTCTTTGTTTAAACAACCAGTCCTACATTGTAGGTATTCACTCTGCAATTCCTGTCCCTCACTAAAAAGGGAGACTAGGTTTCTGGAAGCCCATCCTAAAAGCAATCCTGTGGCTTTGGCATCCTCAGAGAGAGAGAGGGATGGAAAAGGGTGGAAAGTAGGGGATAGAGAGAGAAAGAAAATGAGGGAAGGAAACTGTCTCAGTTGTTGGAGCACTCAAATACTTCCATCTGAGGTTCAGCTCCAGAAAATTTCAGCTCAACCTTATAATCTCTTCTACCAACCTTGCCTCTGGACATTCTGCCCTGCTGCTTTCTAACTCCCTAGGCCATACTTGTATGTTTATATTATGTGTGTATATACCAAAGATGGATAGAGAACTAAAATGCTCAAGTAAAAGTACAATTGCTTTGTTTTCATATAAAATTAAGTAAAAGTGAAAATAGCCATTGGAGAAAATCTCTCAAGTTAGAGTAAAAAAAGGAAGTGGTTATTGAGTTACTCTAAGTGCATTACTCTCCATTTATTTATACTCAATTATTTGTAATTAATTATTATTTATATACTTAAAATGTATTTTTAATTTAAGCCTATCAGACCAATGTAGCCACAGAATTAGATAATTTCATTGGGGTTACATCAAAGTTCAATGTTATACAGTAAAAATAAACATAGCCAACATTAGCTAGCTAACCACATTTAAAGCCACAGCGTATGCAGCTTACTTCAAAGTGCTGTCTGCAGTTAAAAATGTTTTGAAAAGCTGATTTCTCAGTGTTTTCAGCGAAGCACAGCAAGCAATTCATCATGAAACTGTTTTGTTACTGCATATGATAAATTTTGGTAGAAGCCAGGGGTTGTCACTTGAAGCTGTCTCATGCACTGAGTTTTGTTCATCATCATTCTTCCAAGCAACTGACAACTTGGACTTCCCATGACTTTCTTTTGGAGAACTACAATAAATACTATGTATGCAAGACTTGGAGAAACTTATCTCCTTCAGTGATAAATTTCATGGCACTGGGAAGACTTCAATTGATTTTGGCATGGAACATAGTCAGAGGAAGGACTCCAGGAGGTGTTAGAATCCATTGGAATAAGAGGCTTGACTCACTGATAAATATGGTCAGGCTGGTTGCTGACTGGTGTAATGTGGTAGACTTTACTCACAATGTCAAGGAGTTTACTATCAGAAATTGGTATACACCCCATTAGTGCCATCAGAATGAGGATGAATACCAAAATAGCACCAGTCCTATGGCTTTGTTCGGTCAAGATGATAATTGTGTTCTGTTAAGCAAAGTACTATTGTCTACATAAAGTTATACATACATAAATACATTAGTGAGGCCCAGAATACTGCATCACCGATTGACAAATTTTTTTCACTCGGGCACATGCCTCATTAAGATGTTTTTTGAGCATTCTTTATGGGGCAGCAACAACCAATCACACACCTTTTGCTGTGCCAGCAAATAACAAACATTTACTTGTGCTATCAATGAATGAAAATAGTGTCATTACAGAAAACTAGACCGGTTAGCCCTGACTGGAGGACATTTTACCCTACTGTGCCTATGCTGACTACGGTGGCCGGGAAGGGCAAAACAACATTACAAATTGTGAAACACTTTTACAATGGTTGAGACAAATTTACATTTTAGAAAACAATTTTACATTCACAAAACAAAATTAAATTACCATAACACATTTACAAGTCCTGAAACAAATTTACCTTTCGGAAAACAAATTAACAAGATGCGAAACACTTTTACAAACGCTGAAACAAATTTACAAGTGGCGAAACACTTTTACAAGCTCAAGCATAAACCGGAAAGGGAATGTACCAACTCCCGGGTTGAACCGGATGTGATAACGGGGAGCGGCAGTCACCCAAGATGGACGGCGTCCAGGTAAAGTTTTGTCCCTTTTGTGGACAACATATTATGCGCTTAACGCGGTTTTGTTTTTCGTGTGGTCGATCTTTGGAGTTTTTAAATACCGTGGACGAGATGGAAGGACCAGATATGCTACAGCAGTGCATCCGATATTTTAATGAGGGTCACTCGTACTCTGCAATCGTGGACTTGATGTCATGTTTACATGGTGTTCACATCAGCTTGAGGTCTCTGAAAAGCAAACTGAATGAAGCGGGGTTATATCGCAGAAAGGATTACTCCTCTACAAATGCCATAATTAGGGCCATCCGACTGGAACTTCGTGGACCTGGACAGCTATTTGGCTATCGCATGATGTGGCAGGTACTCAAACAAAAGTACAATCTACGAGTGAAGAGGGATCATGTGATGAATTTGCTCCGGGAGCTCAATCCTCGAGGATGTGAGAGGAGAGCATCCAGAAGGTTCATCAGAAGGACCTACCACTCAATGGGACCGAACTATATGTGGCACGCGGATGGTTACGATAAACTTAAGCCATTCGGTGTGGCTCTTTCAGGCTGCATCGATGGATTTTCACGTAAAGTGCTGTGGCTTGCATGTGGACCGACAAATAATGACCCGCGTGTGATCGCCCACTATTTTCTGTCATGTGTACGAAACCTTGGAGTCACTCCCATGAGACTGAGGACTGATTGCGGCACGGAAAACGGGATCATGGCCACAGCTCAGTGCACCCTACGCCACCACCACGATGACTACTACTCTGGAGCGTCCAGCCACATGTATGGCTCATCCACAAACAACCAGAGGATTGAGTCGTGGTGGTCCATCTTCAGAAAGGGAAGGTAAGTGGCCTTCATTAAGTCATTTCATTATGTGTAACCTTTGATTTCATTCATATATTGATATGCTGAAAATTATAACTTATTTAATCAATATCTATAGGGCTCAGTTCTGGATGGAGCTATTTGCAGACCTTAGAGATGCTGGACATTTCAATGGGAGTTATGAGCATCAGTGTCTGCTGAGATATTGCTTTGGTGATGTTATTCAGAAGGACTTGGATGAGTGTGTGAGATTGTGGAACAGTCACAGGATTCGCCCCTCCAGAACAGCATCATGTCCAGGAGGCGTGCCCAATGAGCTCTACTACTTACCACACAGGTAATACTTTAGTAATAGATTGATATTTGCATTTGTTTTCCTTTTATCTTGAATTTAATAAATGTAATTATGTTTTCTGCCTAAAATAGGTTCAGCTCCAGAGACTGTGGATTTAAAATTGAACAGGCTGAACTGGATGCCTTTCCAGAGGCTGAGTTGACAAGAGCGCCATGTGGGGACACAAACATGCAGGAGTACTTCGACTCAGCCATGGAGAACTGTCATTTACAGAAGCCAGGGAACTGGCAGTCTGCAACTGAACTGTATCTTACACTAAAAGAAATTGCTCAACTGTGAATGGAAGAGAGGTTTATTGTAATGGTGGAACATGACACAAAGTGTGAATTTGTCACCCACAGCTTAATTCTTTCAAAGTGGGAAACACATGAATAAAAAGCAAAGTAAAGAGCAGTTATTACATTTTTTATAGAAAACAAACTCTTGAAATACGTTTTTCAATCTAAATCTAAACCAGTGAAACCAGTGATTCAACAGAACCCAGTTTGGGAATCATGGTTTTAAAAACAACAACAACAAAAAAATGCTCACATACTTAAAGGGGAAGTTTGTTTTTTTTTCAACCTGGGGTGTGTTTTCATATGTCCTTTCATACATGTGAGTGATGGAGAGAGGAATTTTTGAGATAGCTCCAGTATTTAGCAGGGCAGGCAGCCTAGCAGCTCAGCTAACGGAGGGTATCAGGCAACTGGTCCCCACGTCAAAGTTCGCCCATAACGTGCTTTTTTTCCCCACACTGAGGGGCTCAGATAGTCTCAACGAGTGTCCTACAACATACTAGAGAGGAGAAATGAATGTATGTATGTTGTAGGACACTCGTTGAGACTATCTGAGCCCGTCAGTGTGGGGAAAAAAGCATGTTGGGGCGAACTTTGACCCGGGGACCAGCTGCCCCATTCTTTCTGTTAGCTGAGCAGCTAGGCTGCCTGCCCGGCTAAATACTGGAGCTATCTCGAAAATTCTCCTTTCTCTATCACTCACATGTGTGAAAGGACATATGAAAACACACCCCAGGTTGAAAAATAACGAACTTCCCCTTTAACCTTTTCTAAAATTTTTACAAAGGAAACTGCACCTTTGTTGCACAACAGCAACAAAGAACAAGCAACGTTTTTAGAGTCAGAGCTCTAGAGGTCTTCTAGTCATATGTCTTACAAACAGCCAAATCCTGGACTATTTTGAATTCCAAAGTCCATTTGTGACTTAAACAAGCTGTATGAATGCAAGAGTGGTAATTTCAACAGGTTTGAACATGTATTTGCCATTGGGAATGGAGAGTCATCCAGGAATTCTATTTGTGGCAATGGTTCAAAGCCTGAAGGGGGAAGCGATGTCAGCCCAGTTGCAAACATCAAAACATCCTTCACAGACACAGCCGCATCGCCTTCTGCAAAGAAAAAAATGTTAAATGTTAAGATATAACATGGTAATGCGGTTTTCTGAGTTGTAACAAAACACAAAACATACAAACCTTCACAATCAAGGAGATAGTCTGCCCAGTAGGCCAAGGTTTGACTTTCTTTTAGTCTCCTGTTACTTCCTGAAGGGCTGAGGTCAGGTTTGAAGAGTCTCTCAACTTCAAAGCCAGAGAGTTGCTTTTCAGAGTGGCACAGGACAGGGGCCAGCAAAGATGGGTGTCGTTTCAGTGCAGTGAGAAACTGAAGGGCTGAAAGGCCATCTTTGAATCTGCAAAGTGAACACAAACACTGTTTAACCACTGTGTAGTGTCAACTATATTTAAATTATCTAAAGAAAACATTAGAGGTTCTCTTCCAGACTATTACAATCCACCTAAACAAATGTACATATGGGGTTGGTTGTGCGTTAATTAAAAAGAAAAAACAACATTCTTTTGGTTTGCACATGGCAAGGTAAGTGTTACAAAATGCACAAATTACACACATAAACACAGTCACCTGGATAAGTGACACAGGGAGTGTGGTAGGAGTATTTATACACTGGCACAAGGCAGAGAATCAGTTCACTTATAACACACTATAGTACAAATTTTGCCACAGTGACTAACTGCTAACATGTATAGATGTCATGAGGCATTTCAAACCAAAAATTTATACAAAGAAAATTACATCAATAAAAATATGATCTTACCTGTCAATTACAGAAGAGTTGCGGTCAATAACATACCATCGGAGGTAGTCTGCCACAATTTCTTTCTTTTCTTCCACAGCAGCCACATGTCTCAGACAGCCTGCTGTCTGTAACATCGTGCTGTGTCTCATGATACAGTCTTGCAGAGCATCCAAAGAAGCAGCATTCTCAATCTGAAAGACATAAAAAGCTTTATGTAATGTATATCCTTGCACATTTTTATTCAGTGATTCAGTTCATACATACCATAATGTAACCATACCCTACCAAAAACTAATAAATAAAACCAATTCTGTGTATGTGATATACGAAGTAAAATTGTCATAAAATACTACAGGACCTCTGTAAAACTCTGTCCTACCACACAGTAGCTTCATGCTATTCTCACCTCTCGCAAAGCTTTCCCTATTTCCTCATCAGTTATTAAATCAACTGTTGATTTGAATGAAGGCTGGCCGGCAAGATAATGTACAAGATCTTCTGACAGGAAATGGGGTCCTGGACCGCCGTGTACAACTGACACTGCAACCATCTTTCCTGCCAGGAAGTATTCATCCTCCCTAACAGCTGTGAATGAATTCATATTGTGAAATTAAAACATACAATACATTATATACTTTAAGATATTGAGGGAAAAAGTATATGCCATGTGATATATATTTAAGCAATAGCTTACGGCAGGCCGTGGTATATTGTCATTATATCACAGCTAAGGATTGTGCTTCGGTCCGACGCGAAGCAGAGGGTTAACCTGGTCTGAAGTGAGCTATTGCTTTTATAAAACGGTTACACAGTGTGGCAACATTTTACCTTGACATACGTTTCAATTTTTAGTAACAGTTTTAGTAACATAATCGTAAAGTATTCATAAAGCATTGGTCTTTTGGACCAATTGGACCAATCAGACACATCAGCACACATCTAATCCTATGCATACCATTTGCATTGTAGACCAAGAACCGATGTCCTTCTGGTCCATCAAAGATGGGACGGTCTTTCAGGTGTTTCATTAGCAGAGTTAAAAATTCTCGTCTTGGACCACCTGTGTCAATTCCCTCCTCAGAAACACCAGCATCATCCGTAAATCTGACCAGCATGTCACAGGTTTCAGAATATGTTGTACGCTTGAAACCTCTCACTGCGCCATCCCAAACATTAGCCCTTGAGATATTGAACCTGCTGACCCTTTTGTGATCAATAGGAAGCGACAGGTTTGCCACAATGTCAGGCAGGGTAATGTTCACCTCCTCCCTGCAATGACAGAAAGTGATCTAATTAATGGATTTCCCAGACAGCGCACACATTTAGAACAATTATTCAAATACCAGCAATACTGCATAATAAAAAAAAAACTGGAATGCCAGGGTCAGAAGTTCATGTTACACTGCTGTGTGTTGGAAATTCTCCACATTGACTGCAACCAGTTCCTCGTCCTCTTCCTCAACACCTGGTGCATAGAGGTCCGTGTATTTACTGTTTGGAAATTGCAATTTCCATGTTAACCATCTTACAAACACAGATTTCTTCCCAATGAATTAAACAGAAATGTTGTGAGCCACTACTTTTTTACTTACCTGTAGCAAGAAGTCCTGGCCTGATTTGTTTCAGGTGAATCCATATCCTCAGCATCAGATATTACTATCTGAAAAACAAATTAAATGTCTGAAACAACACTGAAAGTAAGAACTGTCAGACTTCCAGTCTGCCCCATTACCTGTCCAGGCTGAAGTGTTGCTGAATGTCCGGGTGCATCTCTGAAACATGATAAAAATAATTAAAAATGATTACATTATTTATCAAATTCATGAAATACATCTCATTAAATCTGTTTGACTCCCTGTGAAAGGCTGGATGCCAAAATTTACTGACCTTTCATCTTCAGGTTTGTGTTTGGGAGTACTTTGGTTTTGTGGTTCAAAAACCTAAGAGGAAACACATAAATTTATCAACACTTTGTGATAGCTTTCATAACTGTTCCCTTACCATATCAATGATGAAAGGTTATCAATGTCATGGATTAATCAAAAAATATATTCATACATAAATAGACATTAGAAAAAAAACGATAATTGGTTTACCACAGTGTCAGCTCGATTGAATTCAGCTGTCCTCCTTGATGTGATGATAATTTCAGAATCAGAGTCTGAGGTATCATCCACTGCTGTAAAAACAAAAAAATTCTACAGATCATGTATATACTTTAGATGTATCTGTCAGTAAAATGTAATATATGTGAAATATGTGAAGATGTTGAATCATGAGATCCACTAACCTCCTTTAAAATGTGTTTCAAGGCAAATGAAAAAGGTGATTCTGCAATATGGCCTCCCTAGTTCCTTTTTATATTCAGCCAGTTTGAATGGCCTTTCTGACCCAGGCACATGGACTACCTCTGAGCAGTCTGGATACAAAAGGACATACGGTCCTTCTTGCATGTCCTTGTAAAATGTTTTCATTTTCTGGACAGCTTGCTTTAGTACATCAGATGCTTCTACTTCTGGGTCTACAAATAACGGGAGTGTTCTCCCTCGCAGAGGTTTCAAATCAGGTGTATCAGCTCCATTTGGCACCATCAATCCTATGTTTATCTAAAAAAATGGCAAAGATAAGGTTAATTTCATGAATTATACATCGGTAATATAAAGATTATACACCCATTAGTGTTTCTCATTAATTATGAAGAATGTTATGTCCCTCCATGGTCTGATTTGCGCCATGATACAGACACCTTTCTGAGTCATCTCGAGTCATACAGTTAAGTATCGATAAGTAAAGACAGCTTGTAACCTACCTGGACGTGTTTTCGTTCTTTAGCCCGATGTCTTCCTCTCGGCCCGTAGTTAAAAGACTGACGCTCTTTTGATTTGGACCTTCTGTACTCCATGAACTGCTTGTATGATGGGCAAGGTTTTTCTGCTGAAATTAAGTTTCGTTTCAAAATAGAAAGTTAGCAGCCGCTAACCAATGGCGCTATTCAAGTTCATTCACATAGTTCAGATAGCGACAGCCATAGACATAAGAAAGAGTAGACGCCTCATTGGCAGGCGGGGCGCAAGAAATATGGCCGCCATCTTGGTCCGGTCAGCCGCTCCGTTCAGTGTAATGTATTTGCCAGGCACATTGAAGTGTCAGCGCATTTAATCCATCATAACTCCATGAAAACTGAATTGATTTCACAAGTGTTATTTTTCCTGCACATGTCATACATGTAGGTATGATATAAGACACATGGTTCAGCGTAATTTTAGTGAGCTTGACGGTAATAGAACTTTCTGATGTGTGGCATATCTGTATGACAGGTATTTTACAAACCACACACGTGTATATAAATATAGAAATACATATGTGTATGTACATGTATATTGTGTGTATATATATATCCTATACATAGCTAGATATAGAATTTCCTTTTTTCTAATGTATGCCCTCTACCTATTGCGTAATATCTTATATATATACTAATGAACATGAAGTATTCATGTATTGTTTCTTTATTTTTCAACTTATTAAAATTGAGAAGTATACATTCTGCTTACTCTTCTGTTTCATGTATTCACATTTATGTTTGTGTACATTTATGTGTAAGTGTGTGTCAGAGATACCCTTCTATATGTATGTATGTATATACACACACACACCTGTCACACAGATATATGCCACACATCAGAAAGTGTAAATAGTAAACGTGTATTGCCGTCGAGCCAGCGAAAATACGCCGAACCATGTATCCTATCATACCTACATGTATGACATGTGGAGGAAAAAAACCGTGAAAATCAGTTTAGTTTATATGAAATTATGATGGATTAAATGCGCTGACACTTCATTTTGCCAGGCAAATACATTACACTGAATGGAGCGGCTGACCGGACCAAGATGGCGGCCCTACGGCTCGCCAGCGCCAATAGGTCGTAGCAGTAGATGAGGCGTCTACTCTTTATTATGTCTATGGCGACAGCAATGCTACACTTACTTTGTTTAGCATCGTCCGACTGCTGAGATGTCCCCTGTGCATTTGGTCCTGCCGTCTGGTCCATGGCATTTAAAAACTCAAAAGACCGACCACACGAAAAACAAAGCCGCGTTAACCGCATAATATGTTGTCCACAAGAGGGACAAAACTTTACCTGGACATTCTAAATTGAACAGTCTCCAATCTCAACTAGATAATATGTATTTGGATAAGGCAAGGGGAGCATTCATTCGAT
>JAQMCX010000066.1:0-17091 GCA_029814765.1 Acanthurus leucopareius | reverse complement strand
AATCTGACTGCACAACACAGCGCCATACTGTGCAGACTGTTTTTTTCTTTTTTCAACTTTGTAAAAGCCGCCCCCCCCCCCCCCCCGGCTTGTGGGATTAGCACTTCTGCACATATTCAGAGGGTTCCATAATGGTAAGTGGGAAGTTACCCTGGAGTTAGAAACTTTTCAACTATATCTGCCAGGCAGACAATCCATTAAGGACTGAAACGCATGCTGTCTTTGCATCCTGCTCTTATATTACATACATTGGCAGAAAAGCAGCACCAGTCTTGGTTGTTTAAATGGCAGGTTACACCAATGTCACCTAAATCTGAATCTCCAGCTATGTTGTTATGTGTCAGATCAGTCTGATTAGCTGCAGCATCTAATAAATAACTGAAATCCAGTAAGTTTGCTCTCTTAGTCTGGCTCTCAGCTCCTCAGGGATCCCAGGGATCTTCACTCCACTGAGCCAAAACAAGAGTTCTGTGATGTCCTGCAACATGGTGCACCAGAACTACTTTAAGTTCAAGCATGGATCCAGGAGCGCAGAAATATCAAATAAGAGTGTAGGGATGTAACCCATGTCTCAAATCTTCATTTAACATTTAACATTTAACAAACATTAAAGGGATAGTTTGAGTTTTTGAAGTAGGGTTTTATGGGGTACCTGTAAAAAAATCAGTATATTACCTACATTATGTAGCAGTCAGCATGTCCTTAGCCAAAAGAAGCAGTGTAGTACTTACACAGAGAAAGAACAATGTTCTGCTCTGCATGAGGATAGCATCTCCTCTTTGACTTTTCCACACACACAGCATGCATTTCATGTCATTACCTGTGCAACTCTGATATAATTAAGTCATTGATACTGCATTTCACAGGCATTTTACAGGCATCTTACATGTGGCACATTCTGATTGTGCTAAATTCTTTGCTATGAATAAATTACCTATGTGCACAGTGATGAGTGCATAAGTAAATATGTACTGCCCAGCAAACACATACAACAACACATAAAAAAAACATCAACTCTTGGCATTTTAGTTTACAGAGGGTTTTGTAGTTGTGACAGATTACAAAACAACCTGCTACAGAAGATACACAATTGAGATAGACAAAATACAAAATTTAAAAGTAGATCATTTATGACAGCTTGAGGTTCAGGTTATGTTTTCTGTTCTATTGTATGATTGAACTGTATTGAATGCTCTGCAGCTGTAATATCTAATAAACAAAAACAAATAATAAATAACACAAATATTGCATTTGATTTGGTTGACAGACCTTCAATATTAAAAGCAAAAAAAATGTGGATGAGCATTTCCACAATACACCCAAATTACCTGTTAACCAAGGTGATGAAAAGGTTGGATTCGGCCTGGTATTAACTTCTCTGTTGGGTGATTAATCAGAAATAGACAGCTCGAAGTATGTGCGTTGGGACCTGCAATAAACTGTTTCCCGTCATGTATATATCAATAAAATTTCATCAAACTCTCAAAATTTTCCAATTTTTATAGGAAGTCAGGGGTGAAAAAGAAGAAGCTTATTTAGGATCCTGTTTTCTGTATTTTTAAAATTTGACATGCTCAGCCTCAACAATGTTTCCTTTTTCATAAATTTATGTTAAATGGCAAAAGCAGTGTGAACACTGTTCAAAGTTGTAGACATGGGGTAGTCATGCACAGTCAGATATCTCTCTCTGCATGACTGTGTAAGTTGCAGTGACAAGCAGATTTTTTTTTTTTTGCAATTAAAGAAAGAACTTTTGAGTTGCATGAAATACAGGATTTACTAGAAGGCATAAATAATCAAGAATTTGCCATAGCTGTTTTGGGAAGACAGTCGAGTTTCTCCTCAATCAGCAACTCTTAAAATTGCCCAATTTTTAAGGGAATCTTTTGGGTTATCAGCTAAAACAGTATGTTCACAAACATCAGCATTAGTTACATCAGTTGATCTTTGTGGGCCTGGACATGTTTGCATGCATACTGTTAAAAAATGTGCCACAGTTGTACCAGATCTAGTATAAATGTGGTCTTAGCAAACAGATTTTGAGACCCATAAAGTATGCATTGTGTAGCAGCCAGTCGAAAGAAGTTAGCCAGAACTGATGGTTTGTTGACCTTTTATTGTTTCAGTTTGTTGCCAAACAACGAAACCAACGTAAGAGCTGGGCACAAAGACAATAACAAAAAAAATATATATATTAGCATAGCTTTCTTAGTGGGAAGTACTTTACCTTAACATTTCTACATTTACATGTGTACCCAAGTCACAGAATTAAACTGCATAAACTGATTGACATGTTTGCTTGCAATAAACATACCTTGTTCCCACTGTCGACTGGAGCTAAACTCTATTGCTCTCTTAGTTTATCTTTTATTATTGTTTCTCTCCCTTTGTTGTTAGATTTCCGTACCTTTAATTTGATTCCTTTTTCTGTCAATTTCCTTTCAAAATAAACTTCCGCATTTATAGGAAGCACACAAATAAGAGTGAATAAGGTGGGTAACTACTATAAACATTACCTTCCAGTCTTTACACATTGTATGCATTTACATCTGAAGTTAAAGCTGTCCACTTGTGACCAGATCACTCAGGATTAATGTTATTACCAGGTGTGGAAAGCTTGTTGTTCAAGGTGGTTGTTATTGTGAAGGAATTTCTCTAACCCTTCAGGCCTTCTTACCTCTCCCTCTGCCACTATACTTCTTTGCACTTAAGTCGAGCACAGTTGATGGCTGTGTCACACAGTCCCTTTGTTATAATCAATGTTGTGTCTTACAGTTATTTGTGCAGACTCTTCCAATTTGCCCTAGCCATAATGACCAAGGTTGAGGGCTTAGCTTTTCCTGATATTAAAAAGGCAAGGGGATAGCTCATGACGTCAATAGACATTCAGAGACAGACACTGACCTCTGGTACGAGATACAGTCACCTTCACTAGGATGAAGCTCGACAGAAGTTCAGTAGAAATGTTTATGTTCTTATGCCCAAAAAGATCCTGAAAGTGTACAGCTTTGCCTTATTTGGATATGTAGTGTAGAACTAGAGACATGTGGGGACACAAAGGTTAAAATATACCTTACACTCCGGACAGCCTCAGATTGGTGGTGGCAATACTCATGATTACTTGTGAATGTTGCTAGTACTGATCTCCTTGACGTCAAGTTCTGCAATAAATGCCTCTGCATAAGACATCTACTGTCTCCTGACCTCATCATTTCCTCCAGCTCATCTTTGACTAGATTTTTCCTTGACAGTTATAGGGTTCTAAGTTTATTGCTGATTTTTTTTTTCCACTCAACACTTGGATTGCATGGCATGACAGAATTTTCTCTTTTCTTGTCAGGCACAACATCCCTGTTGGCCTTCATGCAAACCTTTCAGAGGGCAGGCCAGTATGTCAGGGACTAGAGCAGGCCTCAACACTAATAAACCAGCGTGGCTTCTTCCATGGGAAAATGGGTTTCCGTCAGGAGCTAGAGAGGGGTCGGCTCAGCATGAAACAGGTACACTGCTCCAAAGACTCTAGTGATTGTATTAATGATTTGATTCACTAATTTGATTCACCAATTTAATTCGCTAATTAGGTGGCATGGTGGCATAGTGGTTAGTACTCACAGCGAAAAGATCCTGGGTTGATTCCAAGCTTTTTTGGGTGGAGTTTGCATGTTCTCCATATGTCTGCCTGGGTTTCCAGTTTCCCTGCACCGCCAAAACAACAGGCACTGTACTGCAGCAGCCCAATTCCTACATTTCCTCTAAGGGGATTAATGAAGTAAATATTATTATTACTATTATTATTAGATCTGCACCTGATTCATTATGATTCTGGCATTAATCTGTACCTGTACATTCATAAAACTCTTTTGCTGTCGTTCCCCACATTTGCTCAGACGTAGGAGAGAAGAGGAGAGATATTAAAGAAAATTCTTAAAAAAAAAAATGTTGCAAAATTTGAGCAGGTAACATGCAAAAATTTTAAATTATAAGATTGAATAAAAAAATTTATAGATCAATTTTCAACTACAAACAAGAGGCTAAGTAGAGCAGATTTATCTCTTAAAACTCTGTATCATTTGTTTTTTGCAGCAGTACTTTGTTGAGGGGTAATGTAAAGGTGAGTGACACATTAGAATATGTACAAGTTTGTCAGTGATTATTTCCACATTTAATGTAACAATACACATGTAGACATTGTGCATGTCCTAATATCTGGTATAAATATTTTTGAGGACATGTGTGCTAATTAAAAAGTTACTATTATCTTTTCCACTATGATCACAACAGCCAAGTAAAACATTGTTATCATTAAAAGCACAGTCAGAGAAAATGCTGTTAACAACAGAAAAGTTAGCATTTCGCAATTAATAATATATAAACTCACAAGACCAATATAAATAAGAGACAGGCTGCAATTCACAGAAAGAGCAGTTCAGTTCATTCAATTCACACCAATGTCATTCTTATGTTAAAGATGTTTAACGGGGTAAGATCTACTGATCAACTTGAATGAAACTTCTTTTAGTTTATCTATTAGAAGATTAAGTATGGTCAGTGAGAGACACTGACGGGGACACGGAGAGGTCAGGAGTCTTAAATAACATGTATAAGCTGGAAGGAATCACATCAAAAACTATGGAGAATTATTTTGGAGTTACTGGTATATTGTACCTAAAGAGGAATTCTGAGTAGTTGTAGAGGAACCTATTTTTATTGAACAGCTGACTCACTAATATAATACTGTTTTTGAAGCAATTATCCTAAAAAAATGTCTTATAGAAAATTTTAGTGTTGTTCCAAATATAACTCCTCTGTCGAGAGAAATGGTGCTTGTATATCAGAGTCCATGCCAGAAGAACCTCCTGATGAAAGTCAGAAAGTTTAGATTTCTAGAATATTATAGTTACAGAGAAGCATGAAATTTAGACCACCTAAATGTGAAAAGATGAAATGAGAGACAAAAAAGGAAGTAGTTTTTTAGATATTTAGTCCTTTGTATTTTAAATTTATTATTGAGGGAGCTTAAGTCTATAAAATTTAACCCAAAATTAAACCTTTTGTTTTTCCACAAGGTATTGTTTAGCATTCATTCAACAGACTTATATCTGTTGAACGATGTATACATGATTGAGCAACATAGAGTTAGATGAGAAATACTTTCTGCCATAGTGTGCAGAACTCTGCCTCTCAGAGACAAGTCTCTTCGTAGCCATTTGTTAAAAGCTTGTTGTGTCTTTGTGTGTTACAAGTTGCTGTACAGTCATTCACCAGTAATAATTTACATTTTTTAAGATGAAGAGAGAGCCCAGAGGCCTTGGAAAAGGACTGTATAGTGCTGACTTAAAAGCATCTATAAGAAACAGGGCCATATCATTTGCCAGCTGACTGATATTATTTCATTTTTTGCAATGCTAAGACCCTTTAAAGGGCTGTTTATAATCTAAGATGCCAGGGAGCTTTGAACATCGACCACTCTTGTTCGATGCCCTCAACCTCCAAAGGGCTGCCACAGAAGCTTTGCCAGAGATGGGAGTTCCCAGACAGGATCCTCCTTCAGACATTTACGCATTCACCCACACTACACATTTGGGTTTACCGGGTTTTTCCAGGGGCTTTCCTCACCACCAGAGCCCAGATCACTACCAAATGGTGATCAATCAACTGCTCTGCCCCTCTTTTCACCTGAGTGTCCAAGACAAACGGCTTTAGCTCAGATGATACGATAACAACATCTGTCATTACCCTTTGGCTCATAAGTACTTTTTTAAGCATCTCTATACTTGAATATGGTGTTTGTTATGGACAGTCAGTGACTTGCACAGATGTCCAACAAAAACCACCACTGAGGTTCAGATCACAGGAGCTGTTCCTCCAAATCACGCACCATGTGTGCATTGAAGTCTACCAATAAAACAATGGAGTGCCCTGTTGGAATCCAATATAGGACTCCATTCAGATTCTCCAGAAGGCAGGATACTCTGAACTGCTATTCTGTGCATAAGCACAGACAACAGTTGGAGTTCCCTCCCCCCAATAACCTTAAAGCACAAAAAGATGATCCTCTTGTCCACCAGGGTAAACTCCAGCATAGCCACCATCCACCAGGAGCTTCTGAGTAATCCCATACCTGCCTGGCACCCCATCTCATCCCCCAAGCAACTCTGGAGATTAATAAATTCCAACCCCTATCCAGAAGTTTGGTTCCAGAGCCAACGCTATGCATAGAAGTGAGCCCCACCAGATTCAACCGGTAGTGCTTCACTTCCTGTACTAAGCTCTGGCTCCTTCCCAGTGAGGCAACATTTCACATTCTTAAAGCCAGCTTCTGCCACCCAGATCAGGCCTGTCAATCCCCCTCGTCTTCACTAGCACCTTCTTCTCATAGGTGGTGGGTCTGCAGGATAGGGAAGTGGACATGTTGCTTTTTCGAGCTGTGCCCAGGCAGGCTCACTCATTGGCCCTCTTTCTAGGCATAGCTTCAGACTATGGCCTGGAGCTTGCTCTGGTTAGGGAGCCCTTTCTTCCTCCTCTATCTTTCACGAGGGGGCCTTCTACAAATACCTCCTTTGAAAACAGAGCTAAGCTCACAGAAAATTGTTTAGAAAACTTAGAAGTTAAGTCAAATATTAGAAAGTACCTTGAACTTTAGACAACCAGTGTAGTAATCATTTCTTTAGTCGGTCAATAGCCATTTTTCTCAGTTTGTGAATTAAAATGATAAACACCAACTAAGATGTGTGATTGCAATGCCAAATACAAGAAAAATATAATGGCTTTTCAATCAGAATTAAAATTTTGTGTTAAAACAGTTCTGAGAATACAAACAATATCTGCAGATAATATCTGCAGAGAGAGAAAAAAGCAAAATTATTACATGATCTTGTGGAGCAGAATTCAGAAGGCATTAGTTTTGTTTGGAGGTGTTTTTCCACAGTGGAAAATGGTGTGAGTGCATTATTGTTTTGTGAATAAATAATCTGAGAGGAGTGATTGTCATGCAATTTCAAGCTGTAAATTATGTTGGGGATTCTCTTTTTGTAGAGGTCATAGTGAATATGAAGTTTGGTTTCCACTTGATATCTGCCCACTCCTTTTTTTTTAGCAATTTTTTTGTAATACTGGTGCTGTCCACCAAGTAACTCTCTTATGAGTGTCAGCCTCCCCGACAAGAACTTCAGCATCAAATTGTGTAAAATTTCTTTACTTGCCCTTTCAATCAGTGTTTCTCTCAGTGTTTGCCATGCTCACCCTCATGCAGGTAATGTAAGTAAATATTAATTAAGGGCGTTTTACTGACCATTTATAGGACCCCATGGGTGGGACGAGACGTTCGCTCACATGCACCGAGCTGATTGTGATTTTTAAAGTGATACGAGCATGGGATGTGCATCCGCACACTGTCATAAATCAGAATATTTTTGTGCATATTCACTTTCTGTGTTTTGTCTGCACGCAACATTAAGTCACCTTTGCTGCACACAGTTTTATAAATGAGGCCCCTGATTTCCTCTGCAAAGCTTGGTCTTTAACATATCCTTGGTGAACAGTGCAGGTGGGGAAGTCCATCTAACAGTCGATGGCAGAGAGCAGAGAGCTGCTCCTAGCTTAGCACCTGTACAGAGGAGTTTAAGAGGAGTCTGCACCAGTGTGCAGGAGTATGGAGGCTCAGCCCGAGGGGGATCTTTAGGGCCTCTGATGAGAGTCATCTAAGTATCAAGCCTGGGAGATGATTCCCCACTGGCTCCTGGCGAGGAGGAACACTGGAGCACCGAAACAAAGCCTTCTTCAAGATCCTGTGCTGGGTAGAGAAGTTTGCAGACAGGCACTGTTTCCAAGCCTTGATGAGGTTGAGAGTCTGTTGTACGGTAGTAACGGCCGGAAGGATCAGATAATCATCAATGGACTGGGTGGTGAAGTGGTTAAAGAGACTCAGCCTTGGGTGAGAAGCGGCCCCATCTGAGTCCCTCTTGCAGCCGTGGACCGCTACCTCAATCCAAGTTGTCTCACATTCAGGTGTTGAGCAGGAGGACCGCATACAGATGGAGGGGTCCAACACAATTATGCCCTAGAGGGCTGCATTGCATGAAGCTAACCTTTTTGGACTGTTCAGCTGCCATGAAGCTGAACAGCAGTGGGACATGGGTTGACAAGCTGGACAGCAGCGATCCCCTCTCCTTTTTTTCTTGCTTTTTTAAATCCTTTTTCAGTAGAATACTATCCTCACCAGGCACTTCTGAGTCAATTTTTGCTATGATGGATGGGTCAATCTTGTTGTTTTTCAAACACTGATTAGCCAGTTAGCTGGACAAATAGACCACGTATGACAAAATATAAAAACATTTGTTGAAAGATAGATATCTTTATTAGAATAAATTAAGTATTAGTTACCAGATTAAAACAGCAAGGCACTAACTTTAGGGAAAATTTACTTCTCTTACCAGGCATTCTTTTATATGTCATCATCTTTTATTAAGGCAAGGGATTTATTTTCTTATCTTTTGAAATGTTAATAGAGATGACATTTCAGCTTACCTCCAAAAGTTTCCAAGGATGTAAAACTTTGCTGTCATGGAGCCTGAGGCTTAAGGCAATGTATCTTTCATCAGACCTTATCTCTACACAGATGAGGTTTGATAGTGGCCTAGAGGCAGCTTCACCTATCGGACTGACAGCAGGTGTTTGGTAGTAGATTTAGTTGCTCAGTTTTTAGAAAAGGCTAGAGTTTCTTCTTATAGGGCTTTCGCCACTACTCTAACCTCCAGGTACGTTTGTCCTTCTCAGGTGGAGCTTGAGTTAAGAGCTCAGGTCAGGCTGTTCAAGGAACTGACGGGTCACCTGCCCCACCACATGGATGGACACCAGCATGTCCATGTTCTGCCAGGTAATGCAAAGTCAATCACTAAGACTATTCAAAATGAAACGAAACATAACCAAATAACAAAAAAAATCCCTAAATTTTAACCACTGTTGTGCACTGATCCAGAGATGTGTAGTGCATGACTCAAATAGCTACACATTTCCAAATGAATAATAGAATGCCAGACAAGACCAGCAGTAGCTTTGGGCAGGGGCAGGTTGAGCCCACCCATTAAAAAGTGGAGAAAAGTTTTTTTTTTTTTTTTGTTCAACCAATTGAAAAACAGCTTAGAATATACCCCTACCATTTCTGGCTTCTGATTGAGTGGGCAGCCTATAACTCACTCCAAAGTCAGCCACCCACTCTTCTTGTTAGGTTGGAACAACACAGTTCAGGCTCAAGCAAAAGTCTGCGAGGTGTAGACTCTCTACTTGATTTCTCTTAGAAGACTACATGTTCTGTCAGTTTGTGAATGTTTAGATTATAGTGACAGCCCATAGATTGGCTTACTTTCATTATTTTAGTCCGTGACGCACAGCAGTGTATGAAATGTGTTGTTAATTTAAGCCTGCTGTAAAGCCTGAAGCTGCTTCCACCTCAAGCGAGTTGCTACTGGCACATCAGGGGCTCCAGCAGCTACTGCATGAGTAATGTGACCATCCACAAGCACTGACCCTGCCCCTTTACCCTACATAAGCACTGACTCTGCCTCTTTACCCTTCACTGGCACTGCCCCAAAGGTGTTCCCTCTTTTACCTGGGACAGCACCACCTCATGCAGTTAGGGACCTAAATGGCAATACACCATCCCAGCCAGTATTAGCTAGCTACCCAAGGCGCACTAAAGAAACTGAAGAAAGATGAATGATTTACTGAAATTATGAATTTACACATTTTTTACCGTTAAATTAAAAAAGTGACTGAAGAAAAATATTGTATAAAAGGCGAAAAAAGAAGAATCGTTAATAAAATGTTAATAAAAAAAGCAAAAAGTTTTAATAAAAAAGTGAAAAAAGAATAAACAGAAATGTTCAGACTTAGTCATGTTGGAATATATACACATATTTATGCATAGTACAAAGCTTAAAGGTTGATTTACTTTTTTTTGGTTACTTTGCTACTTTTCAGTTTGAGTTGAATTACACTGTTGTTGTTTTTTAGAGATTGATCAGTTTTATGAGTAAAACTTTTCACTTGATTAGGTGTTCAGATACAAGTCAATATCTGTTAACTGTGAGCCATCTACTGCCAAAGTTGCCCGCCTATAAAACCTACCAATGTTAGATGAAAACTTCAGGTCCAGGCCAGTTAAGACTTTGAGCGTAATCTTAACATTTAACTAACAGATTTCTCCCAGGGAAAACCGAGGAAAAATCAAAATATCTTAAAATTTCAAAAATTCATTACTGGAGAGGTCAAAAATGAAATTCAGTGGAGTTTTATTCATGATAACAGGTCAGCAGTCATGCTACATGAGACAAGACCTGAGTCCTTCCCAGGAGAAGACTTAATTTAAAATGCACAATGGCAGTGACAGTTCAGCAGCCAATACCTGTCCATTCACATGTGCGTGCAGCCACAAGCTTTCAATTGCTAGAATAAGCTTGAGTTTATATTTACTCCCGGCCAATATACCACAGGATATATGAGGCTGTTTTTCTCCTATTATTGCCATCATTTCTATTCTGGGTTCTTCTGGAAAATCTATTTCAAGGCCACCTTGAGTGCACGTAATGTTTGGCATAAAGGGCATAAAATATCTCTTACCAACTAGTTGATAGGTGTATCAACTAAATAGAGAAGAGATGCAGTTATTGTTAAACCTGTGACTGCTCACTGAGAGAGGGGGAGCTTAGAGCCGGTTCTTTCCAATGTGGAGTAGGTGGCACCAGTGTCAGCCATGAAAGGATACTCTTGGCCTTGTATTTATACTGATATCGCAGACTCTTCTTGTGGTTGAAGTGAAATAACTGGTGCTGGGCTCCTCTGGGCTCCCCTATTTGCCAGTTAGCTGCTGGACCCACACACGGGTCCACACAGACAGCTCACAACCCCAGCACACCATTTCCTCAGCAGGGCAGTTCTTCAGTTGTGGATAGGGTTATGCAAGCTGGAACTCTCCATCCCCCTTGACTAGGTAAACCTCCACGTGCTGGCCATCCTCCTCTTGTGTCGGGATGATAACCACTTCCTGCTTAGTTAACATGCACATGGATAGGAGGCAGTGGTGTGGCTACCGAATTAGCTTGGACCAATTTTCTCTGATCCTTGAGGGGTGTGTGCCTGGGTTGAGACTGGAGTTGGCATTGGTGGAGACATTGCTGCCACAACAGAAGTTGCCTGAGGTGGAGTCACTGCCAGCTGGGGCTTGAGTCTTGGCTTTTGTTCTTTTACGTTCTCACAGCTCTCCTTGTTAGCCTATTGTTTAATTCTTCTTCTTTTTGCTTTTTTTCTCTGCACTGTTGTACATAATAGACAACATGTCCTGAAAACAGTGGCCATTCCATTTTTATAAGCCCCACAACACCATCCAGATGTTTTTGCACTTACTGGGCCAAAGCCTTCTTCACCATCACCTTAAACAAACTTTGTGTGGTGTTATTAGCATTTCAGGCACTTCCAGGCTCATCTCTCCATTTCTGCTGAAAGTCTTACAAAAACATTTGTTGGACAAATGTCAAGACATATCTTTTGTTGCCTTTTCATGTACAGATACTCTTTCTGCTGCCCTTGTAGGTTAGACATCATCTGATGAGGTTATTTGGCTATTCACTATCACTGCTGCTCATCTCAACATTTTTTACAGAATCTAGGCTTGTGGTGTCAGTACCTAGCTTCTGTCTCTTCTGTGTGTTTTTGCTTTTCTGTGCAGGTCTGTTCTTTTTTTAATTTGCCCTTATCTTCTGCTGGTTAGCTCCATGTCACTATAAACTTTCCCTACATCTTTCCTCCACAGTCTTTCTTTTGTATTGCGGTTAGAGGAAATGGTCCTCCTGCAGCTGGTCTCAGGTCAAGTCAAGTCAAGTCAGATTAAGTCAGGTCATGTCAGGTCGGGTCTAGTCAAGTCAAATTTTATTTATATAGTACCAAATCACAACAAAAGTTGTCTCAAGACACTTTACATATAGAATAGATGTAGACCACACTCTAATAATTTTATGAAGACCCAAGAATTGAAAGCAAGTCGCACATGAGCAAGCACTTGGCAATAATAGCAAAGTAAAGCTTCCTTTTAACAGGCAGAAACCCCAGAACACGATCCGGACTCAGAGGTTAGCGGCCATCTGAAGGGACTGGTGGGGTTAGGAGGGAGACACAGAGACAGAGAGCAAGAGAGAGAGAGAGAGAGGAAGGGAAATAAACAGACAAAGGGAGAGAAAGGGTAAAAGTTGGAGAGAGAAAGAGAATGGGGAGGGGGATTACTGGTGGTGTCACAAATTTATTAGTTGGGTGGGGGAAAAACAGCGCCATGAAGATTATCACAAATTCTTTCCACTCTTTCAGAAACTGGCCACGGTAGGGTATTTTTTTTTAATGAGAGCTTTTATTTTGAAAGCATTGTGGACTTTTATTTTGAAAGTCACAGTCATTACCCATGTGAGCTGGTCGAAGCTTGATTGACATGTTCATTGACATGTTCATTGTCAGGTGTGTAAAGATGTTCAATATCTGCAGACAGACCATTCTTTTCAAATGGCAGATCCACATTCATTTGAAATCAAGTGACTTGGCCCAAGTGTGGTTAACATGTATACAGGCGGCTGAGTGGATATAAGAAGTAACCACAGTCAGACACAGATAAATACTCTAGTATTTACTACTGTGAGTTTGTTTCAATGCAGAAAGTGATCAAAGCCACACCTTTTTGAACATATCTGCTTCCACATAGTTTAAGCTATGGATTTCATTCAAAATTTAAATGATTCAGCTGATCAGTTTTCATCTGACTGTATGGAAAAATATAATTGGGTATCATCTACATAGAAATAAAAATTAATCAAATGTTGTCTTACAATGTTTCTTAAGGGAAGTATATATAGGGTTAATAGAACTGACCCAAGCACTGAAGCTCCAAATTTGGCATGTACAAATAATGAGTTTTTAACATGTAAAAACTGAAAGCTGTGAAGGAATTTCTCTAACTCTTTAGACCTTTTCACCTCTTCATTTGCCACCATACTTCTTTGCACTTAAGTAGAGCAAAGTTGGTGGCTGTGTCACACAGTCCCTTTGTTACAATGTTGTGTCTTACAGTAGTTTGTGCAGACTCTCCCAATCTGCCCTCGCCGTAGCGACCAAGGCTGATGGTATGAATGTTTATGTTCTGATACCCAGTAAGATCCTGAAAGTGTACAGCTTGACCTCATTTGTATATGTAGTTTAGGACTGATGACATGAGGACACAAAGACTTAAAAATATCCTACATACAGGACAGCCCCAGATTGGTGGTGACAATACTCATGATTACTTGTGGATGCTGATAGTACTGATCTACTCAACGTTGAGTTCTGCAATAAATGCCTCTGTGTTTAAATATCTACTTTCTCCTGACCCCCTTATTTTCTCCAGCTCATCTTTGATCAGATTTTTTCTTCACAACAGCAATCAGACTTATCGGTCCGAATCGGACTTAAACTAGCTTAATGCTGCCCCGCTCCTCAATATTTTATTGAATACATACTAAACAAAACAATGCTTAAAAACAATTGAATTGGATAATAAAGTAATACATTGGCATGATTTCAAAATTGGAGAAAAATGAACCTAACATCCATGTACTTGATATATTTAACAAAGAAAACAAACACAAAAACAGCCAACTACAAATAAATAGATAGATATACTCAACAAAGCAATTTCAGAATAGCTGTGCACCTTGACAACATTAAGAATTTCCACAGTTTCAAATTCTCCTGCTCATCCCTTTGTTGTATAGGTCTGCTTCTCCATTACAATAAAAGATGCCATCTCCTTCACCAATACATGTATCGAAAAAATACCAATTTTCTCCAATATAAAGCTGACATACTCCTAGCCTGCAAGAGTCCAAAATCAATTTAAGTTATCTGTTTTTAAACCATTATCTAACTCTTTTCTAGCCTCATCTGTTAATGTCTGATATTGAAATTGATCATGGGATGTGTCCTGCTCTTCTGAGGATTGAGGGCTTTCTGATCTATATAAATTTTCAGAACATTTTCTAAAACTGTTATTCATTTCTATTTGATCAACTGTCAGATTTTTAGAGAACATCATTGAACTGGGAAGGAGGGGCTAGAAGGCAAGTGATGGAGTAGACATGTTTGTGCATAGCTCCTCTCCGATAAATCTGGATCATTGAGATAATATAGTATTCACAGTAAAACTCCTGTGTCAAGTGTCAACTCACAATGACAACACAAAAGTCATCTAGAAACTAGCTCATTGCCAAAAAAGTAATGACTAACACTCAGGCAGACGAGGTGCAACCTAGTTGAGAAGTATCAGCGTTATCGGCTAAGTAAGATGGAGCAACAGTGGCTACAGCTAGAAGCAGCTAACAAGGCCTTCTGGAATTAGGTAATCGAGCTCAAGGCCAGCTGCAGAAGACAGAATATAAAAGTGGTGGAACTTCCAGAAAAAATTGAGGGCAGTCACCCCACGATGTTTATAGCCAACTGTTTTTTTGATTTATTTGGGGCATACAACCTTGCTCTATTTTGCTGGATCATCACTATCTCCAAGCAGGAGGATTGTGAATTATTTGATCTATTTCGTAGGTTCAATTTTTCCCCATTCATTTAGATAGGAGGAGGCAGACAACCTGGTTTAGGATTTAAACTTTGACAGGTCATAGAATTAAAGCCCTTTGAGTAATGAAAAAGTTAGACAGAACTTTTCAATTGCAGTTCATCCTTAGTCATTTATTAGCATTTGAAGCTGAGATAGCGGATACACGAGGCCAAGTTTGGGGCTCAAATCTTATTTTGAAATGCAAATCGCAGACGTACTATTGGATTTAGGTCATGGGTGTCAGTGGGTGATTTGTAGATCGTGATGAAACAAAAAACTGAATTTTGATACAAGTTCTCTACAACATTTGTGTTTTTAGGTGGCACTAGAGAGCACATGTTGGCACTTTGGGGGTTAATTTTTACAGTTTATAAAATAATTGCCAAACTTCATGTGCATGCCAAATTTGGTGAGTTTTTGAGCATGATTAGGAGTCAAACTTGGGTTTGAAGAGGCATAATAATTAAAAGAAAGAAGAAGAGGAAAGATACAGTACAATTACAATAGGGTTCTTGGCCTCCAGACAGGGACTTCTCTAGCCTTCTATGTACTTGCATCTGGTGCAGGGCTGTATGGAACCTCCACACTATGCTGCCATCTTGGTTTGGGACTTCATAGTGTCCCAGTGCTGTTCCTTCAATACCAGTGAAATGTTCCAGTGTCCATAGTCCATGGAATTGTCATGGTCAGTGGTGTCTAATGCTGCACTAAGATCTAACATGACAAGTACAGTGACAGGACCTTTGTCTGATGCTAATAGAAGGTCACTAATTAATTTCACCAATGCTGTCTTGGTGCTATAATGTACTCTAAAGCCAGACTGAAATTCCTCATATATGCTGTTGTTATGCAGAAAGTCACATAGCTTATATGATGTCAGCTTTTTTGAGAATCTTGGAGAGGAAGGGGAGATTAGATAGAGTTCTATATTTAAATACGACCTCAGGATCTAGAGTGGGCTTTTTAAGCAGAGATTTGATCATAGTTAATTTAAATAACAGGAGTATATATCCTGTTAACAAAGACAGATTTATCATATGTAGTAGAGAACTGCTAAATAAGGGCAAAGCTTATTTAAATAGCCTAGGTGGAATAGGATCAAGGAGACAAATGGATGGTTTGGATGGATAGATTGTTTCCATCAGTTGATAAAGGTCAATGGGAGAAAAATAGTCTAAATATATATATGATATCATTGCTGTCTCTAAGGTTTCCTTGTCTGAGGATAAATAAATACCAGCAGCAGTAAGATTTGACAGATTTTCATTGTGATTTAGTCATTAAAGAAGCTTAGAAATTCACTGCTGCTGAGAGAAGGACGAGTACAGGGTTCAATGACGCTATGACTCTGTCAGCCTGGCTATAGTGCTGAAAAGAAACTTTGGGTAGCTCTTGTTACCCTCAATTGGTGATGAGTAGTAGGCAGCTCTGGCATGGCAGAGGGCATTTCTTTATGTTCTAAGACTATCCTACCAGGCTAAAGGAGATTTTTCCAAACTGAAAAGTACACCACTTTCTTTCAAGTTTTCTTGATGCCTGCTTTAACCTGCAGGTTTGGGAGTTATGCCATGGAGCTCCCTCTCTATGTTCTATAATCTTCTTTTTAAGAGGAGCAATCGAGTCAAGTGTAATGTGTAAAGATCCTGCAATACTATCAACAAAATCATCAATTTGGGAGAGACTAAAGCTCATGTAGGAATCCTCTGTTACACTGAAACATAGCACTGAGTTAAATGCCAATGAGATCTTATCCTTCAGTTAAGTTACAGCACTATCAGATGGGCATCGAGTTTTTGCCTACTGAATTGTAGTCCAGTAAAAGCAGTTCAAAAATTATTAGATAATGGTCTGTTAACATAGGAATATGTGGGCTATGCAGTTAAATGTTCAATTTCAATGCCATGAGCCAGAACAAGGTCAAACATGTGGTTAAAGCAGTGTTTCTCAAACTATGGGGCGCATCCCACCAGTGGGGGGCAGAGACATGACAAGTGGGGCACGATGAACGGGACGATTTTTTCTTTTCTTTTCTTTTCTTTTTTTTTTTTTTACATTCCTCGATCGGTCACTGTTTGCACTGACAGTTAAATCCAACTTCCACTCTCACAAAACAACCACACTCAAACAAAGTAACCATTGTAGCTTTCAATGTGGCTAAAAACAGCATTAGAAAGGGGGGGGAATGTGACCTGGAACCACAGTGTGACAATTACGATTGATATCGGCATTTTAATTGCAATGGAACAAAAAATGAACTTTCTCAGAGTGATGCGGTAGGCTAGTGGGCAGTGATCTCGACGCTATACAATGGACAAATCTGTCACACGAGGAACAAAGGTTAGTGATTCAGCGACACTGGAGAAGACAACTAATCAACCAAAAAGTCAACCAAAAAGAAAATATGATGATAGCTATCTTGCTCTTGGTTTCACGGCAACGATGGTGGGGGCAGAAGAAAGACCCAAAAC
>JAQMCX010000065.1:0-17157 GCA_029814765.1 Acanthurus leucopareius | reverse complement strand
CCCCCCCCCCCCCCCCCCCCCCCCCCCCCCCCCCCCCCCCCCCCCCCCCCCCCCCCCCCCCCCCCCCCCCCCGATAGATAGAAAAGGGGAGAGAAAGCAAAGCCAAAAGCTAAGATAAAACTATATGTAAAACTAGATGTAAGCTATATGTAAGTGTTTTATAATAATGATACTATTAATAATACTAGTACAAATACCAGTAATAATAATGCTCGTAATAATAATAATAATAATTGCTCTGAGCATCAAGCAGAGCCACAGCAGAAGGCACAGCTAAGATCAGCAATCTCGGTACGACCTCAGTCCATGGGTATCTGCGAGACGAGAAAGCACAAAGACTCCGGGGGAAGGTGGCAAGTTAGTAAAAGACATGAATTGAGCATGAATGCAGAACATATAGGGAAAGAGATGATAGAGAATCAGCATGGGACATTACAATGACATTGCACACACTGAATATATATTGTATAGGCAGGGGCTTAATTTGTGCCAGAGCAAGCCAAAGCAGGGTTAGGACCAGTTGGAGCCTATAAGGTTATAAAAAGCCTGTAAAGAGTTTCCCATAAATCTATTGTTTGCTATTTTGTATGCAGTTTAAACCTGATTTTAGAAGAAATGCAGACACAGCAGGAGGGAGAATTTGTGGAGTTAATCACCTAATTTTAATAACTGTGATTTGAATTAAGATACATTGCTGACTATCTGCAGCAAAATGATGTAATTAAAATGTCTCTTACAACTTCTGTTAGTCTCACAGCTAAGCAAGAGGGTGATTTTACTGTGAAATGGCCAAATTAGTATGGATCAATTGCAGTTACCTATGTAGGTGTGGCACTTTTTTTTAGTTAAACAGAGAACAGAGCAATTAAATTAGAGAAGATAGACACAAGCGGTCACTTACTGACTCAAGCTGATTTTTTTTTTTTGTTGTTGTTTTTTTGTGGCAGTGAAAGGTTTATCCCTTACTTAATTTTCAATAGCTTTGCACAGGTAGAAGAAAAAATAAGATAGACAGAGAGCTACCTTCAAACAGTGAACAGCTGTTAACACATCTCCCTCAGCAAATTTTGAAAGAATATTTTCAGTGCTCTAATTTAAGGAAATAAATCAATAAGGCCCTTTTTTAAAAAAAATCTAATTGCTGTTTCATTTTGTTTAGTTTAACAGTAAGTACCTCTGAGATGTCCCAGTAATGTAGACTTTTTGATGTTCTTCATGACTTTACTGTCCCCTTGACCTGCTGGAGCAGCACCCTCTCTGTGTTCAGGGACCTCATGACTTACAAATCAAGCACTGTGTATAGCTGTAAATAAATAAATGCAACACTTTTGTTTCTGCTCCTTTTTTCATGAGTTCAAATACAAGATCTAAGACTTTGACACACATAGAAAGTCTACTACTCAATCATAAAAGTGTTAATGAATCAGTTAAAAATTGTATTATTAAACACTCTTTCCAGAATAATCATCTAAGGGGTGGGGCACATTTCAGTTATTATTTTAAAAGAATAATTAACAGACAGGTACACCTCTGGCTGTTCTTATTTAAAAAATCTATTATTTAAATGATCTAAACTAGATGTACTTAGCATAACCATCATTTGACACAGGACATAAGAGTCATCTTCTTTGTAAAGTGTTGTACAAGTTATCAATTGAACATTGGTCAACTTGTAACCTGGTAGACCTGTATTCAAATCACCTTTACATTAATTGGCACATATTGGTTAGTGTACTTGTTTGTGTATGGGGTCGGGGGAATTTGTGGATGTGTTACACATTCTTCTTCAATGGCTGTAGAAAGTTGCTGTATATTTGCAGAACTTTAAATTGGTCCATTCAGATCTTCATGAACATAATTAATGGATAACATATCAGGGGATTACGTGTGCCATTCAAGGAAGGGATGTTTTCTGCTCAAGGAATTGAAGACAGATTGTGACAACTTGGGGCCCTGCGATATCACACTAAAACATGAGGTGATGGTGGCATATGAGTGGCTTAACACAGGGCCTCAGGATCTCATCATCATCTTTTTGCACTCAAATTACCATCAATAAGATACACCTGTGTTTGTCATCTGTAGATTATGCCTGTCTACGCAATTAAACCATCACCATTTTGGGCATTTTGTTAACAACTTTGACATCATCATTTGCTCACACAACACCAAAGACATCTGCCAAGTGCCAGGTACAATTAAAAAGGCCAGTCATCCTTGAGGAGAACACTTCTCCAAAGTGACAGACACTATCAAAGGTTGTGCAAACCTGCTGCTGCATCAGTTGACAGGCAGCTGTTCTTTGATGACCCTGCTGATGGCAACGATGAGGAGAAGAAGACAGATGTGAAGGTACTGGTTAGATTTACTGCCAAAATTTTAGAGGCAACATTATAGAAGACTTACAGTAATGAAATATACATTCAGTCCATCAGACACTTCCTTGGTGAACATTCCTTCACTCAACATGCCAATATGACACACTCAAAACTTGCACCATCTACAGCATTGTATTAGTATATAAAAATAGCCTTTTGTTATGAGCAGTTAAAGGCAAACCTGTGTAAAAATCACACTGTTCAAATCAGAATCTTGATATGCTATGACCGTCACATAGATTATTTTGAAGAGTGCTCACTTAAATGGATTTTAACAAATCGAATCTCAAGAGTCTGGTGATTTTTTATTTTCATTGTGAAAAAATGAAAGCTAAACCAAGTTTTGCATTTTATGCTTCACATATACGAGATACAGCCGACATTTCTTTGTTCAGCCTTGTGCTGTAAAAAGAAAAGAAAACCAGGAAAATAATGTGACTGTTTTCATTTTTGGCTTTCAATTTTCTCACATTACTTATTACAATTAATATTTACACAGCCATGTAAACCATAAACGTGATGTATTTCAGGCTTTTAATTTCTCCACAAATTTAAATTTAAAAGCCTCTTTATCTGCATTACTCTCAAATTTGGGTTGCTTTTCAAGCCAAGAGGCACTTTTTGAAACCAAAGTGTCCTCTCTCATTTAATCAATATTAAATCCTAGGGTGACTGGTGCAGCTGTTCTAAGATTTCAGTTAAATGATAAAATTAGCTGAGACAACCATCCAGTGATGTTCTTCTAAAACCATTCCCCCTCCACATAGCACAGACAGAACAGCTTGCATTTCCAGAAATGCTAAGATATCCCTATATATCAGTAACTGATCTTGACAGGGCAGCAGACCCTCTGCTCTGCTACAGGATATGACATCATCTAAAACTTTGATTGTTTTTGGACTAACTCACTCCAGTACAGAGCTAATTGCATTTACCCTAATAAAAAGGTACAAAACAATTAACTAACAACTTAATTAAGCACATAGCTTTCAGCTTAAATTTGTCCTAATGAGCACCATGGCATGACCTCATCTGGACCCATGTGTCTCCCATTAATGTTTCCAGCTCTGATACTGTGGGTCCTGCTAGAGTGTGCTCTGAAATTGTTCCTCTTTCTGACTTCCCCTATTTGTCACAGGTGTCACTCTACTTTGGCCGCTCCTGTTGATGCTTAACATATCATCCAGACTAAATCAACTTTCTCCTAATAGCTCTTAGACATTACATGCACAGGACATCTCCTTGGATAAGGCTCATGGCTCTGACCGGTAGAATTTTCATCATCTTCAGAATAAGTGCCTTGCTATGATGCGTAAAGCCAAGTAATCATATTATTTCTGCACCTTATCGTATTGCGATGAAAGCCAGCAAAATTCTGGAGAACAATTAACTGTCTGTCTCATGGCCCTTCGTTATCTTTACCAACCACATCACTAAGGACGCTGCCACTGTTTCTATTATGTCATGTCCTTAATAAGCACATTGTTGCTGCAAGCCACCTCTTTGAAAGGTCAAACTTGTACAAGATCATCCATCTGTCCAGCCTACACACTGAAAGTGTCAAGGAATCTTTTGCCACATAGTTTTTCCTTTAGGCCTCTATCTCAAGAGTGGAAGTGCTCAATTGTCTCCAGGCACTTAAACAAAGGAGTACACTGGTGCAGACAAACTTGTCCCAGGCCTTTTATTACTGGCTGCATCTATTACAGTAGATATCTTGATGCAAATTTTTAATTTAACCCAACCGGCTGAGAGCATTCCTAAATTATGGAAAACAGTCTATGTATCTCCTCTTCACAAAGGTGGCTCAATAAGTGACAAACAAGTATTGACCTGTTTCAAAATTGCCAGTGTAGCTGAGGTCTTAGAAAGCAACTGATTCATTCCTAATTTAGAACTTTCTTAACTTACCAGAGCATTTATTCATATGTCAACTAGTCTGGTTTCAGACCTGGTCAAAGCGCTCTGCTAGCCTGCCTCAAAGTTGTCAATGATATTGCTTGTGCCTTGGATAATAAGCAGTATTGTGTTGCCTTCTATATTAATCTTTTCATAAACTTTTGGTACCGTAGGCCATGTTATTCAGTTAAATCATCTTTAAGTGATCGGTTTAGACGAAATTTCTGCAAATAATTTATGAATTATTGAACTGATGGGACACAGGCTGTAAACTAAACTAAACTTATTTACTTGCAGAGGTTAAACATTGCACTGTTCACCTTTATGCAGATCACAAAGTTATCTACTCAGTTGCCCCCTCAGCTGATCAAGCTCTTTATTTGTACTACATAATTTAGCCTCAGTCAAAAAGCATCACACATACCTGTACCTGTAGCCTTTTATAAACTAGCTATACTGTAAGTAGAGAATTTATAGCTGTTTGATTAAACACGCCAATATTTAGTTTTTTTATTTCCACAAGTTCTGGAGTCCAACAGGATAGCTACCACAACTTAGCAGAAGCTACTACTTCAAGATGGTTTCAAGATACTACAGACTTCTTTTATTTAAGTTTGTCATCTTACTTTTTAATTAATCTATTTTACATATTGTACATAGCATATGTGTTATATGTGTTTATATATATACGCAGGCACGCACGCACGCACGCACACACCCACACACAGACTACCTTTTCCTTTTAGAGCTAAGGTTTATTCTCATATAGTTTTCGGTAATTTAAAGTAGTCTTGGTAAATCATAGTACATTGTTGTTGTGAATGCTGTTGATAACACAAGCAGTTGCAGGTGATGGCACTCTTCTTTTTTATCTGTGCAGAAGTGGCACAGCTTCTTGTCAGAGCCTGCAGAGTCATCCAGCTCTGCAGGGCCCTTGCCTTTGTGACCATGGGAGCGCCAGAGAGTGCTTCAGGGAAATCTTTTGTCCGTCTCATCAGACGGATCACAAAGACTGGCAGGTCTTTCTTCTGTAAGTATATGATACTGACAACCTGCGTTAGAAAAAAAAAAAAAAACACAACAAATGTTCTTTTCTATTATTGATCTTTTTTACGTCATCTTTTATTCTTCACGTTAATGCAAGAAATACTGAATAAGAATATGAAAGACTAAATTTAATATATAAAAAGAAGAGGAAAAAAGAAAACAATGAAATACATTCCTTATCAAGATGGTCAAAACCTCACTTGGACTGGTTTTTGTTTTTCTAGGTAGTTTCCTTTACTATCTTGCTGATTCCTGGCTTAGGGTGCAACATCCTCAAGAGCAGCATATTCCTACCATATGTCAGGACAAATGACAACACTACATGGGTCTGAGGAAGACAAAGAGTGAAAAAGACCACTATCTTCTGTATTTGCAGAAGTTGTGGGGGTGGGTAAGGTCTGTTGCGGCAAATGGTGCCAAGGACCATAATCTCTCTCTCAGCAGCTCCCCAGCATATTTGAGGTGAACATTTTTTTACAAGTGACAGTTTTAACTTTGAACCCTTTATCAACTCCAAGATGACATGTTTCCTCTGGTTGATCTCTGCAGGATCTTGATCATTTTTTGCTGGTGTTCATTGGTCGTGTTATTGTAGAGGAGTTGTTTCTTCATGGCGTACTTGTCTAGCTCACTCTACAAACTGTTTGAAAGGACACCTACCTTTGCCGGCAAGATGTTCATCCACACTTACTTTTTCACCCTAGTTAAGAAAACACAGTGAGGCAGTGCATCTACTTTTCCCAGATGCTGCTGAAGGCTGTCAGCTTGGGCCAGCCTATTATCTACACAGATGGTCCTGCTCAAGAGCTCAAAATTTTTTTTCAGGATATGGTCATAGGGAAGGTGGTTTATCTGGTTGCTTTTTGCCACAGGCTATGGGTTGCTTCACCCTGTGACCTGTACACACTTGCCAGGAGCAGCAAACGGCAGATCAGGTTTAGATGATTTCAGCATCCACTTCCAATGAATCTGGCACTGTGCGTGTTCCCTGCAGGTTGGATTGTCTTAGTGACCAACTAGATGATCTCTTATGTCAGGGACAGATCAAAGCTCAACTTTAAGGCAGATACCTATCCTGGACAAAAGGTGTGCACATGCATTTGCACATGGTTTTGTGTGAGTGGGTTGATGAGTGAAAGTGAGTGAGTCTGTGTCTGTGCCTCTGTGATAGAGAGAGTGACAGGGAGGGAGAGAGACAGCAAGGTGGAAATTATTACCCAGAGTAGCTTAAAATATAACTACTCTGTGACTGCACGCCCTTTCACATCCACCAACACACTCACACAAACAAACACACGCACACCCAGACATGTTCAAATCCATTCTAGTTTCTCTGTGCACACAGAGGCACTGCCCTTGAGCACCTATATCAATTATAACTCACATTTGTTTTTTTATTTGCTACAATTGCATATTAACCTCAATACTAAAAATAATATATGCTATTTCCCTGGTTTTCAATAGGGGTGAATTTGTTCTTCAGGGAAAAAAAGGGAAAATGCATCAGTTAGCTACAAAATAGTAAACCTACTGTTTTGAGGCCATAACTCCAGAATGAATGCCTAGCATAATACAGTTCATTATTTTATGCTGCAATGGCAATGGCAATGGGATGAAAATATACAGTTTTTCTGGATTTACATTTGACCATTTTTCTTCATAAAGATTGTGGCATCTGTATTTTGGCTAAACATACACACAACCACATGCTATAGTTTTTAAGAACACACATTCACAACACACTGACATCCTTACCAACACGACCAGACCATTTTGGTTTAGTTTATTATTCAACTGGCCTTCCGGGCTTCATACCATGGGAGACTACAAAAAAATTTTAACAGTCACTGATACCAGTGCCAAACACAGTAAAATGGTGCTCTTTGGTATAAAATGAAAAAAAATGAAATAAAATGAAATAAAATGAAATAAAATGAAATTAAATGAAATTAAATGAAATTAAATGAAATTAAATGAAATTAAATGAAATAAAATACACAAATCTAAGGAAGGCCTGCTGAAACTTGTTACCAACTTTGTGGAGCAGCAGAAATCATCTGCTCCTTAATGTGGACAAGACCAAAAATATAGTGATACAGTTCTCATAAGTGACTCTTGTGAGAACAAAAGCATCCAAGCCCATTATGATACGTGAGAAGGTTGGAAGATGCAGATCACTCCTTTTTAACAGAGTTCACTGAAGGACTGGCTCTACCTCTGAGGAAGCTTAGATCATGCAGTGTGTGCAGCTGGATATTGGAGATCTTTTACCAGTCTGTGATAGTGAGTGTCATCTACTATGCTGTGGTCCGCAGGGCGGCAGGATCTGTGCCAGAGATGACAGCAGGATCAATATATAGACTTGCAAGTACAAGGCCATTATTGCTAAGGACCTGTTTAAGGCAGTGAGGAAAAAAGATGTTTTTGCAAAAACTACTGTCAATAATGTAAAAGCCACTATATTTCCTATTGATACTCTGCAACTGATGAATCTCTGCTGGGACAAAGAGCATTTCAGTGAGTAATCCTGATTGTTCACTATAACTCTGTACAACAGCCTGTCTGTGTGACAAGTAAACACTGCTGCTTTACCATCGTTATTATTATTATTATTATTATTATTATTATTACACTCTTACTCCACTTATGCACGGCCATTATGCACAGTTATATTTCCTCTCAGACCTTACCATCCTGCCTTATCTGAATGTATTGTACACTTATTTATTATATTTTATGCTTTTTGATGTAAATTATTAATATTTTATATTCAGTATCTGACTGAGATACTTCAGTCTGGAGCAGAGGAACTGACTGACCAGCCAACAATGCAGACACAATTAGCATCTCTACAATGGTAAATCAAATATGACCTTCCATTGTCTTAGGTGTTCCACATGGTTACGTGAGGTGAATATAATAATATCCAATTGGATTCCCAAATAGGGATGGGTCAGTCTGTCAATTACTATCAGTAAATGATAGATATTAACACAAAGTAGCTCAAGTAGTTCAAGTACTCTCTAATCAGACAATACCTCCATTTAATCTTTTTATGCACCAAGATATGCCTTTTACACAACTGAATGCATCTATTCGCATGATAGGTAACAAATAAAGTAGGAAAAAAAAATTATGTACTACCATTTTGTATTAGAAACAGTTTAAAGCAACTGGTACAGTATTAAAGTTTTTCAAACAATTTTTTAGCCAGTTTCTAAAATGTTTTTACTCCCTTCAGCATTTTGGATACGTATAGATGTGGGCAGTGGGCAAGATTCTGCCCAGTCTCCTTGAATGTAGTATACATTTTGTTTTGTAAGCATTGAAGGCCTGTTTATATATTTAATGAAAGATATAAAATCTATCAGGTAATTATTGCAATATGTTTTTATATTGATATCATCTTAAAAAAATTAAAAAACATACTGTCAAAGTGGTCACACAAGTGTTAATAGAAAAAAAACCATTCAAGTGTGTAACTTTGTTATGGTAACTATTTTATACCTCTCTAGACAGAACATGAACTATAGTTTCTTTATGTTACACTTTTTCTTTGTTCCAGAGTGAGTTCCAAGCCTCTTATCATTCCAAATGTATGTGCACATGATGCCGATGGAGACCTGTAATAGAAGTGATCGAGCCATCTAGATGCTTTATTTCTGCTTTGTCCTGCTCTCATTGTGCAAGCATGAAGGTTACACTGTGAGCCTGCACTGCACACCTTGCTGTAGCCTCACAAAATGTAAGAAGGGGTGAAAAAGAAGAAGAAGGTGATGAATAAAATATGACATAAAAAATGTTTTTTCAGTAGCAAGTTTTGTAGCTTCTTCCCTCTTTTGAAGAAAAAAATGTCAAGGCCAAAGTGTTTACATTAGTAAGTTTACATTAAAAACTTATTTAATGTTGGAAATTTTTACCAAAGTGGCTATGGCTCAGTGGTTAGCATTAGTTTCTCAGTGACAATAACAATGTAGATCACAGTGCACAAGCTATTTCTGCATCCTCATAGGTTACCTTTGGCTGTTCTCTCCATCAGTTGGAAGACATAGAAACCAAGTGAAATTGTCATTAAATGATGTGCTTAGATTGAGGAAGCTTTTTGTTTAAGTGGTCTGAAAGGTTTGGTACAGATATTTAAACAAAACAAACAAACAAACAAACGCATTTTTGTTAGACCTCCACATTCTTTTTTCAGTGGTAATAATTTAGTCAATATATCTAAAGTACTTGCAAGGCTTCCTGTTTTTGAAGATAAAAATGTTGAGAATTATATTATTTTTCTAGCCTGTGTTTATTGTACTTTGTGTGGGTGCCGCACTATTGTGTAATTGTTTATTTGCTTTCTCATCCTATTAAACCCAGAAGATCGATATGACATTTTTTAACTGATTTCAGAACATAGCATATAGAATCATAATTTGATTTATGCTAACAGAATTAGCTGACAGGTGCATGAGGAAGCCATAAACACAGAAATGAGGAAGGTGGTGTCCAACGATGAAAGCCTCCTCCACTATAACACTCCAATTAATTATGTTCATTGATCCTTGTTCATTGTTATGTTATATGTTTCATGTGTGTAATGTTGCTGCTAACAGTTTTCATTGTGCTAATAGTTTTTGGGAAAAGTTTTATTCAAACTAAAACATTTTTGAAATTGCAAACTCTTCCACCTGCTTAGCCTCCCCTGCCTCCTACTGTTCTACTTGTATCTCATCCACTCCTTCCACGATGGAGAAGATGGCCAGGATAAACAGGTGGAATCTTTCATTCCCACTGAAAACAGACACAGAAACACTTCATGGTTTTTAAGATTATGAAAGATTTTTGACTCATCTTGAATCTTCATGTCCTTAACTGACATATCACAAAGAAAGTGCCCTTTACGCTGGGACTGTTGCAGCCAGGCAGTTGGTTTGCCATCACTGAGTGTACTTTTATGTTGAGGTGGACATCCAAAGAGAAGAAAAACTCCTGCATTTTGTCTCTCAAGGGATAGCCTATACACTCAACAGGCTATCATTTAACTTGCCGCTAGGTCCACACACTTTCAGTTTTCAAACTTCACTTGGGGACATTGTGATGACAGCAGTGACTATCATGCAGGTGCTGAGATTCACAGCAGTTTAACCAGCAGGTCTGCTGGGGCTCCACCTGGCCCACCTGCGACAGTATTCTATCAGCACTTGAAATGCCAAGAGGCTAAGGTATCATTTGGTGACCATTCCCGTCAATACAGGATCATACACTGATCAGCCATAATATTATAACCACTGACGGGTTAGTGAATAAAAATGATTATCTCATTACAATGAAATGATGTTACTTTGATACATACTATCTACCTAAACAGTGTTGTTGACCAAGAACAACCCATCATGGAAACGGTATTCCCTGATGGCAGAGGCCTCTTTCAGCAGGGTAATGCCTCCTACCATATAGTGAAAATGGTTCAAGAATAGTTTGAGGGACACAACAACGAGTTTGGGGTGTTGACTTCCCCTCCGAATTCTCTAGATCTCAATCCAACTGAGCATCTGTGGGATGTGTTGCACATACAAGGCTGATCCATGGAAGCCCTAAGTGCTAGATACCACCGCATACCTTCAGAGGTCAAGTTGAGCCTTGATGGGTCAGGGCTGTTTTGGAGGCAAAAGGGCGACCTACTCAATATTAAGCAGGTGGTCATAATGTTATGGCTTATTGTTGTATGCTTTAATAGGGGTGCCCCAGCATCTAGAACATAGCTGGGTTGAGTAACTTCTTACATCTTGATGTTCACAGATACAGCATATTCATATTGGAGATGGGAAACACCTGCCTCGAGATAGAAGTTGGTGGTGTGTGGCCTTTGAATGAAAAGTGATATACGCACCATCTCAGGCTCCAGATGGTGTTTATGGTCCCCTAACACTTGAATTGTATGATATAGGAGAAACACATGCTGCTAAGAACAGAGAACTACACCACAGGCAGGGCAAAGTCAGGTCTTCACTAAAGCTATGGCTGTTTATCTCAGACTATCTATGGTATCTTTGTACCCTCCAGCATCAGGGTGAACAGAACAGAGGTGTGGTCCTCATGTCAAGGGGCTGGCCTCTGACCCAGGTTATGGAGGTTATGCCCATATCATATGTCTCCCCTATATGTCACAGCAAATTTGAACCCTGTTCAGAAGAGTGGCAGTAGATCTGTTCTATAACTCCCGCAACACCCACTGTCCCCTCCACTTCTATTTGATTCAGATGCCTGAGTCCCTCCAGAGGATCTCTTTCACACACTTGGAGAAGCTTTAACAAGGGGCATTGAGAGAATGTGGTGGAAAAGTGGTTCACAGTGATACTTAATAATGGTCTCCCTTTAATTATCAATACTTTAGACAGCAGACGTTGGACCAAAGGCAATGTCAGTAGGGTTGGTTCATTATTTTGGCTAAGACATATGTCCATAATTTAAACAAATGTTGGATGGATAGCCATAAAATTTGGTTCATACTTCAGAGGCACTGGTAGTTTTATCCAACTTAAATCCTGGGGGTCCACCCTTTTCCTCAGAGGAGCATGTTAAATGAATTTCAAAAATAAACACTGACTTCAGCAGCAAAGCTTTTAATAAAGACATTAAAAAGATAAACATGAAGGCAGATGGAACCAGGTCTGTAAAAAATGTCCTCCAGCTGTATAATAATGTCCACATGATAACATTTAAAGTACTGGCAAGAGATCATCATTTACTTAAACACTTTCTTGCAAACAAAAAAAAAAGAAAAAAAAGTTATATTTTCTCACTGGCATCTGGTGTGTTTATCCTTTAGGTCTACCAAATTTATTAAATGTTTTATTATTATTTATTTATTAAATGTGTGTCCTTACTTCTTAAACATTTGTGTGGTGAATATTTAAGGATTTCATATCAAACATTGAAAACAATCCATGCTTACCCATGACTTAGCTCCTTCTCTGCCTTTATTAGTGCATCACTGTGTTTCCTCACATAAGACCTGTTGATCAGTGGAATAGTACCAAACCACTGGCAGGATAATTTAACATGTTACCCTGAGGAGCAATCTTACATGTGTGTCCTTGTGCATATGCATAAGACAAAAAATGTTATGTTATAAAAATGTTACCGATGTTATACAAATGTTTAAGAAAGCCTATTAGAAGTTTTTAATTCCATAGGGTTTCTTCAATTAAACCTGTCTTACACTTGCTGAAGTCTTTGCATATACATTAACTATTCCTGACTTACTTTGCTTTGTTCATGGTTCTTACCTGATGGCTCACTTGGCTTCCAGCTGTGACAATAGTTGTGTAAGCCCCGGCCATTGTTTCCAAGTAAAGCATCTTTCATCTTTCACAACTTGCTGAAGTCGTGTTTTTTTTCATTGCACAGTTGTAAGAGATACAGAATGGGATTTATTGCAGAAAATAAATCCTTTTTTTCTTTTCAACTTCAAGTCCCTGATATATTTATCACATGCTGCCCATGTAAAGTTTCATAATTGACTTTAGCTACAGTTTGTTTTGATACAGCTGTTCTACTTCTGGCACCTTTCTGTTTTGGCTGCCAGAATAGCTTCAAAGTCAATACAGAATAACACTAAAAAGGTCTTCAAAAAGAAGTTAGTTTTCTGAAAGCTGGAGATACAAGGACATGAGTCCAAAGGTTTTTGCTCAATTTCTTGGCCTCATTCTTTTTTTCTTTTTTTCTTGTAGAAAAACCTGTGCACTGCCACAAATCCTGCTTCAACATCAAATCTTCACTCCACTCAGGGAGGATTCTGTGTATGTCTGGCCTGCAACAGGGTTGTAATAGCTAATGTAGATAGATGACAGAGGGAAGGAAGAAGGGATTGTATTCCCTGAAAAAGACAGTCTAGCCATCTTGTTTATGAAAAATCCACATATTTTGAATACATTTGCTTTATATAAAAATTAATGAAAAACACAGAAGACAACTATTCAATGACAATACAAATAAATTAGGCTTGTGTTTAGCACTCCCAGACAATCCTTCAAATTGCCCTGAATCTAAACTTAATTGATCTCCTAAGGTAAAACTGCATCATTATCACAGAAAAAGGAGTGATCAAAATAAGAAATTCTACAAAATGTGAGCATTAAATAAAATGATGTACAATTAGAGCTGTGGGTGTCAATTCACATAACTGTTATTTCAAATTGCTCATTATTAATTTTTCACATATAAAGAACTGTAGGGATATTATTAAAGCAGTCTTAGGGCTAAATCTTGTATAACAATCAGATGAAAGTTGATGCGTAATTTGATTTTAACATGGTTCTGCTCTCTGTTAACATATAATAATATTTATTTAATTTTACAAATTATGTGGAGGAATATTAACCCTTCAACATCTACTTTTTTAAGCCTATTTGAAATAGCTGAATGGAAAAGCTTTCAACTGAAAACTATTAGACCAAAAACACATACATGCATTAGTGAATTCATTAGTGGATAATCGGACACATTGAAAAAATGTCAAGCATGTCCAAAAAGGGAAAAATTAAACATTTAAATTGTAAAAAGTTGTGCACAGTCAATATCGTCGGTGGGTCATTGGTGATCTAGTGGATGTGAACAGTTTTAGACTGAAGTCCCTCTGTAGAGTAGACAAAAAGGTTCCCACTTTCTGGTGAGACAATGTTCATTAATCAAGTCTGTTTCTCAAAACTGAATTTGTGCAGGATGTTTTCTTACTTTAAACTTTCACCATGGAACTCGTGTTTTATACTTATATTTGTGATGCTTAGCATGTCATCACCTGAATCTGAATGAATGAATAAGCCTTTTCATCTGCAATTGATATTGAATTTCTGGGAAAAATAACCTGGGGTTATGAAGATCAGTCTTGTATTGCACATCCAATCAGCGCTGCAGGGAATATGGTAATGTTACTTCTCTGACACAGTGTGTATCAGGTACCACTAATTCACTAAATCTCCCAAATAAAGAGAGCAGCAGCTTGTGTCTTGAAACCTTTTCAGATATTTATGTATGTTCTTATTCATCTATACAGCCAATTTTATAGCAAATGCACAGCACCTCATGAAGGTGGTGGATGAAATCAAATAGAGAAAAGCAGAAAACTGCCCAGAAAAAAAAGCAGTGTAATGCAAGTTAAGAATTCATTTGCTTAAAATCATTTCACACATAATAATGAAATAATTTCTATTCATAGTTCACAATTTAAAACTTTTAAACTGTTGGTTTGTGTTTTTGCACTTTACTGATTGCTTGTGATTATCATTCACTTAAAACACCTTTAGGCTACGATTCCATTATTGATTATTATTCTATTATTCTAACTATAAATATAGATTCTTAAACTTGCCACAGTTAAATGGAAAAGGGGACAATCATGGACAGAAACTGCACAAGGCAATATTAGGTTACAGAAATTAAACAAATGCCATTTTGACAGAAAGCAGGTAATACAGAGGTGTCCAACAATGTAAACTAACAATAAAAACAGCCACAAACACATGGATTAGTGATTATGCAAGCTTTGTGCAGCTCCTTTTGCACTGAGTCTTGTTTACTGCAAAGTCTTTGGTTCTTCCTCGGTTGTAAATTGACATAATATATTCCAACTGTTCCATTTCACTATTAAGTTTTCCTTCAAGCTTCTCTGTCGCAGAAAAAAAAACCAAACAGTTTTCTCAGTCACTCCATCCCACTGTGCTCCCCAAAGTTTCAAACACTTCGAGTTTAGAGAAGCTTTTCTACCCAAATGTAGCAGAAATGGTCAGAGACAGCAGAAAGGTTTTACACACCTCTCTCAAGATTAAAGTTCATAGTTCAAGTTAACACTGTACTAAATTTTAGAGTAACTCTTGGAGGATCCACTGCAAGTATTCTCTCATTTAACATTTAGCTAGCCCAAAATGCTACTCACTCGGCTGGTCACGCAAAGTGTGTGAATTGATTATATTAATATCACTTAATTTGCTTGCCAGTTGCTGCTTTAAATCACTAAATAATAGTGGTGGAAGTAACCTTTTTTTAACTTTTTAACTTTAAAAAGTTTAGGTGTAATTGTTGAGTTTGCTGTTAAATCCTAACACAGTGTTTACATGTTTTGTAACTTATGTGGTAGTAAGTAGTAGCAATGATGGTTAACAACACTCACGTTCTCTCGCATTTGTTACAAATGCTAGTAAGTTCACCACCAAAAATGTGAGCACATTGAATGAATGCAGTCTGTTTGTACACTACACTGCAAAAACCAAAAGCAATTTCTGCTCTGCAACTGTCCCTGTAATAAAAATATGTGTTTCTGATTGTATTTTGGCAACATGTTGTGGGTAATATGTGAACTCAAACATCTGCTTCCCAAGCTGTTTGAAACCACAAATAGCATCAAAAGTTCTATCTCACCTTAACTTTTCTTTAAACTTTAACTGCGGTGCTCACACTATTGAGGTTGGTATGGATCCAGAGCAGGGACTGTAAGTTTTGCTACTGAAAATAATAGTACTGCTGAAACAACGATTTGGAACTACAAAAGTTTTCACTGAAAACAGTCAGTGTTTCCCATAAATAGGCTCTATTTAGGCAGCCTGCCCAGGTAGATAAAAACAAAATTTCATTTCTTAGGGTTAGGGTCATTTCATAATGTGCAGGCTGGTCTTGCATAGCCAGCCCTGAAGAGCCCACACAGACGAGTGGATCAATAGGTGGAGCCTCCCTCAAACAAAACGCGTGCCAGACTTGCAAGACACGGCAAATGATTGGGCAACCTTACGTCAAATTTAGAGGGAAAGTGGCCGTACTTAAGTTTTAGGGATTGTTTACCTTTTCTCCTGAATTGATAATAAAAATTATCACATTCAGCAGTCTGATTTATATCCAATGTCTATTTAGTTATATCACACATTCATATTTTGCGTTTTAACAAATTGGACTAGCTAGCTAGAGTGGTGTATTACGCAGCTAGCAAACTGATCAGAAAGCTATGCATAACCAGGTGAGCTAAAGTTTTTCCTCCTCTTTTTCATCCTCATGAAGCCAAATGAACATTATTTTGAACAGAAAAGAAAGCACCAGGAAGATGAAGAGAGCCAGGGAGCATCATGGGTAGTATGCAGATAGGGTGGAACTATGTCCATGACCAACCTCAGTAACATCAGTTACGTGTTTACAATTAACCAGATTATTAAGCTAGTCTCATTTTGTTGAACTTTCAAGAACAGCATTTCTGTTTAACAAGAACAATAATCAGGTGTAAAAATTTTAAATGAGATCTAAATAAAACAAATCTAAATAATCTGTTTTTTTTTATGTACATAGGTATCATCTGAGCATGCGTTACTTTTGTCTTATTAGTTGCAAAGAGGTGTCATGAGGGTTGGTGCTTTAATTTTAAAGAATAATTTCTCAAAATGGCAGCTGTGTCTTGCAAAATTAAATAGAGTGTTGTACTTTTGTGTGTTTAACACCTGGTTGATAAGAGCACAAGAGTGTCAGTATATTGTTTCTTAAAGTGATTGATAATGAGGGACATAATGTTTTCTTGTACTTTTGCCTTGTTGGTGGAGGTGTATGTGTGCAAGCGAGCAGCTCTAGCTGATGCTGTGTGTGTGTGTGTGTGCATGCATGTGCGGATGTGTGTGTGCGTGTGTGTGTGTGTGTGTGTGCATGCACCTTTGTCTGCATTTGTAAATATATATGTCTTAATGGTTATTTATGTTGACCTAATACTTCTATGAAATAAATAGTAATTAATTGAGTGTGTTGGGACCTCGACCATGTCTCAAACAAAGAACTCTGCATGACTCTGCAAAACTAAGAACAATAGCGGCCCGCC
>JAQMCX010000064.1:0-17215 GCA_029814765.1 Acanthurus leucopareius | reverse complement strand
ATATGTAAAGTGTCTTGAGACAACTTTGTTGTGATTTGATGCTATATAAATAAAATTGAATTGAATTGAATTGAATTGAATTAATAGAAAGCAATAAGTCAAATATGTCTGTCAGGATTTTAACATAGACAACACTTGATGAATCCCAACAGGCATAAAATGGCAGATGAATTTATAGAAGCAATGGACAGTATGAGTCAATCTCCAACAATCACAAAAACAACCAGAATAACATCTCACTGTGCCACTTAACTGAAAATATTTTTACAAATAGTATGGAGAACAACACTATATGATATTAATGATCATTTGCCTGTATTTGCAATTTATGATTGTAATTGTAAGAGGAACGAGGAGCATTTTGAAACTAAATACGAAGAAATAAGAACTAATGAATCTATTGCCTAATTTAGGAATGAGTTAATGAAATTCGACTGAAGTGAAATATGTGAAGGAGCTGATGTTAATAAAGCATATTACTTATTTTTATACATATTCAAAACTTTATATGAAAAACATTGTCCAATCAAACAATATAGCAATAAGAAGAAAAATTCTGATAAACCTCGGATGACTGAAGGACTGCAAAATGTTTATAAGAAAAAAAATCTCTTCAGGCAATTTATAAAATATAGAGAAAAAGAGGCAGAGATTAGATATAAGAAACATAAAAATAAATTAACAAATATCAGAATCAGAATCAAAATATACATATACATATAATGGGGATATGTGAGAAAGATTATTATAATTAACTGCTAGAGAATGATCAGAGCAATGTAAAAGGTATATGGAATATATTAAATAGTATTATGGGCAAAAAAACAAACAAAACTGGATTACCCTAGATTTTCAATAAACAATGACATGAAATTAACCAATATAAGACCAATATGAACAAAGTGGTTAATGGATTCAATAGTTTCTATGTTGATGTGGGCTCAAAACTGGCCAAAAAATTATAAATTTTGAAAAGGGACAGGCTGAGGAGGGCTTTGTGGAGAGAGAGCTAGATTCAATCTTCTCTCTCTGAACCCAGTTCCTTTTACTTACTGCCCAAACTGCTCCTCATAAGAGGCCATATCCACTGGCCTCTTATCTGAGCCTGGAACACCTGGAGAATAAGAATGCACTTGCACTGATGCTGTTTGGCGATTTTAGTTTGGTATTGAACACAGTAATGCCCTGGCCTCTGGTCAACACACTCACAGACAGGCCTCAATTCTGGGGGCAATAACACATCAACCAGCATTTCAGTGACCACTGGCGCTCTGCAGGGTTGTGTCCTGAGTCCTTTATTATACACTTTGATGACGCATGACCATTGTGCAGAGTTTGGGTCTAGGTCTAACCACATCATGACTTGACAGTGGTGGGTCTTGACCAGCAGCATCTCTCTCTGGTATGAAAACTGTAATCCCTCAGATAGAAAGGCCCTTAGGAGAGTGGTGAAGTCAGCTGAAAGTACCATTGGGGCCACACTGATCTATTTTTCTGTCTTGCCCTTTGTCTCTCTTTCCAGCTTTCTCGACCAACCTAAGGTAGGATTCAAACAATGTGTCAACCACAATTTACTGTGGCTGTCTGAGCATCTCCAGGGTAATCATTTAAATAAATTCAATAAATAAGACAAGGTTTGATAAATTAAACTGATAAATTCTTTTCTGTAACAGCTATAATTAGCTGTGCTACTAGCTCCTCTGTCCTTTTATCAACTGCAAAGGCACATCAATGTGGTGTCTATCAGTCTTGCTGCACAAGAGGATACTTTTAAGTAAAATGTAAATTGTTCATATGGACATGCTCTGGACAATTCACATCATGTGGTTAAAATCCTGCATTCCTAAAATCTGTCTTAAAGAGAAAACATTTTATTATTCTATATGAATCACAGATCCGAAATTGTTGTAAGAAAGGACAGATGATAGCAGGTAGTAAGGATATTCAAACATATACAAAGTTTCATATACAAAGCCAGATTTAGCTTGGTTAGACATTCTTAAGTCATGCAATAAAGTACGTAACTGGGTCCCTGCTTTCTGCAGGTGACGTGGCTCTCTTGGCTTTTTTAGCCTGTGACTTTTGCATTGTGATGATTGCACCTAAGTGTGAAGCAGCTGGGATGAGAGTCAACACTTAAAATATGAGGCCATGGTTCTCTTCCAAAAATGGTGTAATGTAATAAAATGGTGTTGTATCTGACTGTCGTGGTAAAGAGGGAGCTGAGTCACTGTTCCCATTTTGCATTTCATAACAATATTGTGCAACTTTGACAGCTAATAAAATCAGACTGTTTGAGTGATGAAAAAGTTATATGGAACTTTTCACCAGCAGAGTGCCCTTAGTTATATATAAGTGATCAGATTAAGTACAAGGCCAAATTTGGGCCAAAATCTTATTTTGAAATGCAAATTGCAAACTTCCTGTTGGATTTTGGTCAGGAGTGCCAGTTTATAGTTCAAATTTTACAGTTTTTATAAAATTAGCAGACTTAATGTGCATACCAAATTTGTTGAGTTTTTGAGCATTTTTAGTGGGTAAAATTTAGGTTTGAGGAGGCAGTATAACAATAAAAACGAAGAAGACAAAGAAAGAAATGGTACAATTACAATAGAGTCCTTGCCCTCCAGCGCCGCTTGAGGAGTCCTTGAATTACATGCTCGGTCCCTAATAATATGACAGCACATGCAACTATAAGGCACAAAGGAAAAGCAGTCACTGCTGGCAGTATGATATTTATGCTCTCAGAGGGGAGAGGGCGGATATAACAGACAGAAAAGACAAGACATAAAAATGGAAAGGAAGCCTATGAATTTTGAGTCTGGATAGAAAGTGGGTTGGAAGGAGGTACTACTTGGTAATAAAATGAGATTGATGGCAACTTTTAATGGGATCTGAAATTAAACATGTCAACATTATAGTATTACATGTGCCAAAACATATGTGATGTCAGCATCCTGACAGGAAATTCCCTAAAATTAACAGTAGATACAGTTTTGGCCTGATTGAGAAATCCCTAAAAGGCTAGGTCTAAGTGGATCCAAAAACGATTGGACTAAATTGTTAGGTTTTGCTAAATTTGGGTTTTATCATGGGTAAGGCTTCTCACTCCCTCTAAGAAAGAGCTCTAGCAGGTCAGATATAGTGTGGTACTGGGACCAGCACGGGTTTATCAATGTTTTTGCACGTTGAATATAATAAACTCTATTGCACCAGATTCTGCTCTTCTCCAGTGCTTTTAGTGAGACTTGAACAACTGGTAATGAAGTATTCTGAGCTATTTACCTTAATAGTAAGAATCTTTAAAGCTGTATGTGGTACTATTTCAATGTAAAGAGAAAGCTTAATAACCACATAGTGCATACACTCACTAACAATATCATTCAAGTACACAGCCCAAACAAGAATGGAGAGAAAAGGATGGCCAGCACTCTTATAATGTCTTTTTTGATTCTTTGAATCGGCCAAGCAGCTCATCACAACATCACAACAACGTTTCAGTATAAAGCTGGTTAGGTTGTGATGCATATAGATGATATGGTGCATAATGCAGATGTGAACCAGATGCAGTCTATAAATTATCAAATTAATTTCTAATTTCCAATTAGAAATATTCTAAAATGCATAAATATCCATCTGCATGACAGCATTTCAACAAGTACAGGTTACAGCAGAACATCATTAAAGTTAAATAAAAAACTGCACCAATAGAAAATACAAAAATAGAAAATACAAGAAGAAAATTATTTTACAAGCTACTAATACACAAGCAGGCAGGTACCTTTGCTGTATGAAAAGGCAACCCTTCCTGGATTGTAAGGCATTTCTCAATCAACTATAATATTTATAAAAACATAAATATATTGCAGAGAACACCCTAATACTAGCTCCTAATAAGCCCCCGGGGATGTTCAGTTTGTAATGTCTCTATCATCACAAACATTACATTACATTGTCTCTAAAAATGCCTTGCACTGTAGAAGATCTGTATCTCTATCACCCCCTTCCTTAGAGGATGACCAATTTCCTACCCTGCACATACATCATGGCCAACTGCATTAAAATGTCTAGCCACAGATAATTTCATGTCCTTGTTGCTGATACTGCTTTTATGTTCACAAATGCAGGTTTTAAGCCCCTCCTGTTTTCCTCCTATTTTTCATTCAAAAAATCATTCTATTTTTGTTCACAAAAGAGCCTTAAACCTGAGAGATATACTGGTTGAATAAAATTGTTATATTCAACCTTAACATTTACCTAAGGGTAATTTTCCTTGTTCCAGTTGTTCACAATGTAATGTTATGATTAAAAGTGAATCCTTTAACACTCTAGGAAGAAATTTACCATTAATAGTATAATTTCTTGTAAAACGAGATATGGTGTATCTTTTGAAATGTCTACATGGACTTTGTTATGTTGATAACAACAATGGGCAGAAATAAAAATCTAAATTAGAGATTCAAAAAGTTTTCTTAGTCACTTAGTGCTACTTAGTAATACTTTTTTGGGAAAAGTGACTGAGGAATTAAATATAATGACATCACACCATCACAAAAAATTGTGAAAATTACCATCACACTCATGTTTTTTTTGTTGGGTATTTTTTTGTGAATGAGGGGCTGTTAAAACTGCTGTGATAGGCTAGACACATAACCAAGTGTAACAAAAAGTAAGTAAAATGTTTTCAGTCACTAAAACAAAAATAGAAGCAAGCCGGTTGACCTGATTCAGGGTTTGTCTGCCTGTGCAAGTGTACATGATGAAAACAATGTCACCTCAACCTCCTCTCCATAGAGAGAGTAGATGTAAATCCAGTGTGGGGTTTGTGAAGTACAAGTTTTTTAGAGAATATTTGGAAATTACTTGTAATATACTTAGATTTTTCATGGCCATTGGTGCTTAGCTTATATTTCCTGCAAGCCTTACATCTAAATTTATTTTTTTCTATTCTATTCCTTGTCCACCTTTACCTGACAATATCCAAGATTGACACTTTATTACTGCTGTCAATTGAAAAAATTTCAAAGGGTTAATTTCAAAATATGTTTTAAAAGACTGCTTCCTTCACTGAGTAAGCAGCCTCCTAACATGCTCTCCCTCAGCCTCTACTAATACACCATCAGGGGCTTATTATGTGATACACTGGAAAGCTTCTTTTTCACCTCATCTCAAAGACCAAAAGATCTGGAGGTAAACATGATTTTAGTGGCTCGTCAAGCTGGCAAATAGTCTATTAGTGTTCTAAGAATATTACAAAATGGCAACTAGCTTAGCCTTATAAACATTTTTGCACCTCTTATGACCATAAAATCCTCTTCCTACCTTAAACTAAAGCAATATCTGTAGCTTCCTATTAGAGCCCCGAGATACTCATGTTACCGGGGTACTAGACCAGCTCTCCATTTCAAGGGTTTAATCTTCTGAGTTCAAAGAGTATTACTCTAGTAAGTCCAAAAGACTTTGAAGCTGGTGGTGAGGAGATTTAGCTGGCGCCTAATTACCTATTACCAGGAAGCTACCCTGCTTGCACTGATACCTCAGCTGATTGAATAGCCCTTGAGTCAGATTATGATATCAGCCATGCCTGTTGATGCCAGCTCTCCCCTTATGGATCTGGGCTCTTGGTAATATGCTGGGAAAATGTTTAGTATCTAGGACGCAAGTAATGTGGTATTTTTTGCACCTCTGTTTGCAGCTTTGTATTATACACTTAAATATTATTATAAGCCACAACATGCAGTAGTAAGACATTGAAAAATGCGGTCACTAGTGGCAAGCATTAAATTTGCACTCATGGAGGGGAGGTACAGAAGAATGCAGTCACTGCTGGCCGCATGATATTTTCGCTCATGTAGGGGAGGGGAAGTGATGGAGGAACAGAGAAAAAGTTGATGCTTTGATTCTTTTGTAATATGTATATTATATTCAAGTTTATGCTATGATTCTTTTTGTACTCATGTATCAATGAGTTAAAGTTTATGCTATTAATCTTTTGTTTTCATGCATTGCTTTGTCAGAGTTTAGTATTACTGTATTAGACTAATGTAAACTAATTTTACTAAATTTATGCAACTATATACATACTATGTATATTAAACTGATAACACTATACTCATATATTTCATTACTATGTGAAGCTAAAAACCATACTCATTTTATGACACTGATGTACTCTTAATATGTATGTAGATGTGTCATTAAATGAGATGAACCATAGGATGAACCAGAGAATAAACCACAGGATTGGGTGTAGCTGATCTGTATCATAGCTGCATGGACTTAGAAAACCCAGCAGGAGAGATAGGGAGTCAGTGGAGTCTGAAGTGGGCCGTGTGGATGTACTTATTGGCAATACATTAGGATGGATGGTGACTGTTTAATAAAATACTAAAGTCAGGGCCAGTGAATGGCTCTGAAGTCTGTCCCAATATTTAACAAAATTTCCTAACAATAAAACCTAAAAAAAGTTAATCTCTCAAAAGTTCAGGAAAAAGTCAATGGAGAAGTCCAAAGTTGAATGCAATGGAGTTATATTCATGAAAACAGGTCAGCAACCATATTCCATGAACCAAACCTGAGTCTTTCCCAGGAAGAGACTGAATTAACCTGCTCTGTATCCAGTTTATATTCTCTTCACAAGTATGTACCATTTTTAGAAAAAAAAAAATCACAGCACTTTTGGTCAGAAATAACAGTGTCACATTTTCCTACACTGAACATAATTCCACCCTCTGTTATCATCTGAAAACATCTGTTTTCATTGTGTAATTTCTTGGAAAGTCCCAAACTTCCCCATACCTGCAGGTGCACTGCTTGACACTCAGCCTGGCCTTGTTACTTAGCTCAGATTTGATAACTCTGGATTCTATTTCCAGAAAAACTCAACTGATTTTTAAAAAAATAAAGGTCAAACTACTTACTACATCTCAAACTGTACTACATGACAAAGAATCTGATTATACAACCAAATCAAAAACCTAATTAAGTTACATCAATATATATTAGCACTACACATTCATGCCATATATTCGTACTTCCATTCATTCATGTCATTCAAGTTAAGATAGAATACATACACTTTATTTTGTTATCATTAAACAATATATGCCAACCTGCATCTGCCTATAGAATCAGCCTGCTTTTCCACAGCACAACATTACTAAGATCTTAGCTGAAGACTTACAGTGGTACACATGCCAAAAAACATAACATAAAAGCAGCCTGACTTGAAACTCCTTAAAGGGCTAGGTTCGAGCAATTTTAAAAATGAATGAACATCATTAAATTTGTGATTTTGGGTTCATTTTTTAATCAGTTTACAGAGAGAGAGGGAGATTGTGATGTGGAGATTGTGCTCTGGACCCAAATGCAGACACCAAGACAGGGTAGCACGGAGACAATAAAGAATTTATTGAATTCTTATTTGGAAAAGGGGAAGTGGTTTGGAGATGGGGTCCCACAGTTGAGTAAGGAATCAGTGGCGGCATAAAAGCAGGCAGAGTATGGAGCTGAGACTTGGGAGGTGGTGTGGGGAGAAACGTGGTTGGGCTGAAGGCTCAGGCTGGAGGGCAACGAGGCTGGGCGAACTGTGTGGCATAGGTAATGGAAATCTGCATGGATGACACAGGAGACAAAGGCAAGTATCATAAGACACAAGAAATATTCACTTAAGGCTTAATACTCAGAAGAACACGAGCACTGGAGCCAATCTACCACAGTGTGAAGCAGAGACAGTCTGGCAGCTTGTACACTGAAGTGCAGCCTCTTTGTACTACTGCTGCTGATGATAGAGCACAAGTGCGTCACAACCAACTCCTCAGCCACCTGTCAAACCAAGCCCAGCCTCTGCCAACAAAGCACATGTAGAGCCAAAACCACCCCCATCCCAGTCTTACAGTCAAAACACACAGCAGAACCTCCACACACCACAGAGAGGATTGAGCTGGCTGGCATTGTTCTTCCCTTCCTGCTGAAAGTCCATTAAAAGAGTCTGTGACTTTGTACAAAGTTATAGGTCAGTACCTTAGTAAGTTTGTTGCAAGCATATAAAAAATAAAATAAAAAAATGATAATATGAGAGTAACAGATGTATTTGCTTCTTGTCTGTACAAAATATCTTAACTTCATGTGCTATGTACACTGAAAAGACATCAGGCAGAGTGCAGTGAGGCACACTGACTAGACCTCAGCCTCAATCAGAAAACTAAATTTACATCATTAGCAACTTAATAATCCCTACATGCTGTCATTTTGCTATGTCCACTGTTTAGAGATGTAGATATGGAGGCACATAGCAGACATATAACATCTGTTATCATATCCAATATCCCGGTGCATGTGTGTGTGCATGTGTGTGTCTGTGTGTGTTTATGTGTTGGATGAGTGTAGCTGCCTAAATGAACTGTTGCTTGTATGTGTCCCTGCATGTACGTGTGTCTGTGACCAATGTAACCTTGTAAAATATGTAGCAGCACCAGATGTCATTCAAACAAAAAAAAAAAAAGAGCATGAGTGATCCACCAAAATCACAACATAAGGAAAAACTTCAGCAGGGAAAATAGAGGATTACACAGTAACACATATCAGCTGTTGGACGGCAAAAAATTTTCTCCAACATAATAACTCAAAAAGTGAAATAATACTCTTCAAAGTCTGCCCACATTATTGCCTTGGATCTTTTTCAGATCATTATCAGACCCACTACCAGAAATTTAAGAGTGGTGACTCTGACTCTCACCTTCCCTCCCTATCAATAAAGTCGGCCAGTCATGCTTTTTCCACATATGAGCTATCACCAAGATAGAAACAATACTCACCTATCCACACCTGGGAAAGGTAATCCATGCCCTCATCTTCTCTGGACTCCATTACTGTAATTCACTCCTCTCTGCTATCAATTAAAGGGCTCTCGCCTCCGACTAGTACAAAATGCAGCAGCTAGGCTTTTAATTGGTTTTTACAGATAACATCACTTCATTCCAACTTTAGATTCCTTACACTGGGTTCCTGTAGGTTAAATAATTGATTTTAAGATTTTACTCATTACTTTTAAAGCATGAACAGGTCTGGCTCCACCCTACATACCAGAATTACTGACCCCCTATAATCCAGCCCAAAGCCTCAGATCCTCGGGTAAGGCCCTCCTGTTTGGTCCAGTGTTGAGGCCTAAAACTAAAGGTGATTAGGTGTTTTCCATTAGGGCCCCTCAACTTCTTTTCTGCTTTTATATCATTTTTTTTAAACTAATTTTTACAGACTTGCCATCATGTGATGTTGTATTTTCTTTTCTTTTTGTCTTTTCATTGCCTTCTACTATTGTTTTTACAGTTATTATTATTATTTTATTTTTATTTATTTTTTATTATTTAAGTGTTGGCCCTTTGAGATTGTTTCTTTCTTTTCCTATCTTTTTAATTTCTTATTGTTTCTGTCTCTTTTTATTTCTTTTTGTTCTTACATCTTTGGTCCTCTTGGTCTCAGTTTGGGTAGTTGAGTCCCTGTATTGCTCAGGTTTCAATGGGTTCTTTTGAGGTTTTATGCTGTGTTCTCAGGTTCCAATGGTGTTTGGGTCAGTCATGTAAGCTGGTTTTTGATATGGGTTCTTTTGCCATTGAGGTTTTGGTTCTTCTGTGTTGGGTTTGTGCTTTGTTGTTATTTACATACCTTTTTACATTTGTTCAAGTGTAACTAGGCTCCACTACAGTTGGCAGTTGCTGGTTGGTTCAAACCCCTTGATTCTGCATTGTGTTGGTAAGAATGATAGGCAGGAGGCTTGGCTAGTGGTTTCGGGCACCATTTATTGTCTGAACATGAACAGAAATGTGTACTGGTCAGTTATATACAGTGGCTTGTAGGGTGAATCAAAGCAGCACACTACAGAAGTATAGCAGGTTGTGTTAGCACGGAAGCTAATTAGCTAACTTCATATGTGTATTATGCTGATAAATAAGCATTCCAGCACTTAGAAGTACCGCGACTCACTCTTCACTCCTCACAGTTACATCTTCATTAACCACAGTGCACGTATGTTCATGTAGGAAGGCATACAGACATTAATACACAATATGTATATGCATTGCTAAAATACACAAATGACCTCGGTCACACCTCTCATCAACTGGCAGGGTCTCTGGCCTGCACATGGCATTTGCTATTTAACTCTGAGGGAGGGCGCAATAGCGCCACTAACCTCACACAGATATCCCATTACCATATTGTTGCAGTAGGGGTAAGTGGAATTACATACTGCTTACAGCTCTGTTACAGATGCAGATTACATCTGGTTTGTACTATAAGAGTTGTATATATTTTATATATTTCTGAACGTTTGCCATAAGGCTTCTGGCATTCCAGTGCAAAACAAAGGAACACTACAATGATATTAATTACTGACTGGCCACCAGGTCACCAGGCCACCAATAACAACTCACGAAATATGCCAAGTCAAATCCTTCATGCTCAAATACTCATTTGCAGCTTCAACAATGGTTCTTAATCTTGCCGTTTTCTTTGATTGTTGCAGTGTTGCATTGACAACTTTCCCAATGAAGGCCACAAAATTCAATCTACTCACAATTAGAGTATCATAATCAATTGCACACTTATGTGAACAGTCAGTAGGATTAGAGTTGGGCCCCTGTGGTGGTGGAGGGAAATCAGCAGTAGAGATAACATTTGAAAAAAATGCATGTGGTTTTAACTGTAATACCAAGCAAGACTTGCTTAGTTGCTTAAACATATGATATTTTGTGTAGCATTTTATATTCTTGAATTTCTTTCGCTCTTTGTTGCATTTGACACCCTTGATTAGCAGCGCTATATTTCCACAATTGAAACATTTCAGTTTGACATCCGCTGCACAAGGGCCACAATCATGGTCTCTAGCACACTTGGTGCATCTCGGTTTGCTCTGCATTGCTCTGCAACATGCTCAATCCTCTGACATTTAAAATATCTCAAAGGCTTAGGGATGAACTCCCTAACAGGAAAACACGTGCACCCGATGATCACCTTTTGCGTCGTGGGCTCTTCAAACTGAAGGCGAGCAGACAAACTAACAACCAGTTTACCCTGGCGATTGACAGGAAGGCGTTTTACAACTGTAACTTACCTTTAATTTCATTTTTCAAATCTTCCAATCCAATATCCAGAAGGACACCGCTAATAACACCTCATCACCTAATAACACCATTTTACGATTTGCTCCTGGGACATGACTTCTAATGCGAACTCCATTCAGCGGCTACATCTTCAAAATATTCTCTTGCTGAACACCGTTGGCAGCTTTAATCAGCATTCTCCCTTTACTCAAATATCTTGCTTGTTTGATACCATCATGAATTGCCCACTGTGCTCTTTTCATATCATACTTGCCTACTGACTTATTGAGACTTCATTCCGCTTTCTTCTTTCTTCTCCCTTCTCACTGAATCAACCATTGGCCATAATTCTTGTTTAACCTCCAAATCACTCGACAAAATACCTTTTATCCATTAGTCTCCTCGCCTGTGCTCAAAGACGCCATCCTCCAGCAACCTAGTTCCTTCAAGGGTCTTCAAACAATTGCCCATTTCATTATCACAAAATAGTGTCTCACCATATTATATCTATTTCTTTGACAAAATCTTTTAGATCAGAAAGGACTTCAAATATTATGCCTAGACTTTAAAAAGAGCATGTTCACAAATAGAAATCAGTATCATCATTCTGTACTTTGTTGAGGAGTATTGCGTTTAATTTTTGTACTTTTATAGAAATTTTAACTAGTTTCACACCATATGGTCTTTTTCACATTTAGTTTAAAATTGTAAAAAAGTATTGGATACATTTCCTGAATGTTCAGAATGTATCATAAAACGGCATGTTCTGGCGTTTTTTTGACAAATTGAGTTTTCATGTTTGCTTTTGACCCCAGAACCACAAAAAGGCCATGTTATGTCAACCAACTGCCTATCCCAACTAATGTTAGCTTGAAATAAATAACCATCTCCAGTGTGTAACGTAAGCGTAAGCTATTAAGCCATGTCCTATAGACAGCATAGGACTTTATACATATACTACCCATGCAAACTGCAAGCAACGGGCTGTAACCTTAGTCTATGGCAGAGTCGTGCTAAATCCGATAATATTACTGTACCTTTTCAGTCAACATGGTTCTTTGGCTTCTCACAATTTCATCGCAATCGCTTCACAACCCTCTGCTTGTAAACAAATGCACGTTGTCTATGAGAGGGAGCGGAACAACCCAATGTGTGTTTTGCTGTTGCACCGAGAGCCCTTCAGATGGCGCCAAAGCACACCAAAACCAAATTTCTACACAGTGGGGCCATAAAATTTAAAAAGACCTGAATAAGTATTGACAATGTTGAGGTTCAGGTTAGTGTTTTTCTAATTAAAGGGCGTTGAAGTACAACTCCCAGTCATCACTGTTATGTTTTGTACGTTTATAAATTGGGCAAGTAAGTTTTGCCATTGGGCAAGAAAAAAGATATATATATGTTGTATCCAGTATAGTTTAGTTTATTTCAGTCATACACTTCAAAGCAGCAAAAGAAAAGGCAATACACAATTTTGATGGAAAAAGGCTCAGGCAGAAGCAAAGCTTATTAATGCCCGCTGAATATAGCTGAATATATCAAGATAATATTTATAGGCCCTAATGCAAAATCTTATATACCAGTCAAAACTTTCAAATCATTAACTTTTTTTTGAGAATGACACAGAGCAAGGCAGCTTACAGTTAGAGTAAATATTTTTTCATTCTATCAGGTTGTTTTGCTGAGAACTGAGTGTTGGCCTAACTTTTGTGTATTTTTACAGCTTGCCGTATTTTCTCCAGATTATCCAGACTTATAAACAACCCCTTAAATGCAGAATAAAGCCAGAGATACCTTCTGTTTCAAAAACAGAAACTATGAAAGTAGTGACACACAAGCAAGAATAAAAGGTCTTGCAAACTAGTTGAAATAGTTGCTCACAAAGCAGTGTACCTGTTGATAGCTGAAAATACTGTCTTGGTAAAAGGGGTCTGCATGAAAAGGTTGTCAACTAGATTTAAAGTCCTATTCAAGGGAAGGGTGCTCTGTGTAAAACAGGTATTTCATACAACTTTGTAATTGTTCCATATAGCTACTGTGTTTTGGTACAAAAAGTTTTGTGTTTGGCATTAACAAAAAGAAGGACCTGTCATTAAAAAATTTTGTATCAGAATATAATAGTTACATCAATATTGTTGTTATAAACAGTTAAATGCTCTGAGACAGAGCACAACTCAGAGTATTTTATTTGAAAACAAACTTTTCTAAGTAAAAAAAATGCATTAATGCTACTTTACATACCTATACCAAGATATATTTTTATTGAGTGCAAGTTTCCAAAATGTATCACTGTTTAGATTTTTTTTAGAACTTAGTCGCCTCAGATTTATGTCTTTAGTTATGTAATTTTAGAGGATACATGAAAATAACCAAACATAGTGGGTTTGGTTCAAATACATTTTTTAAATTTATTTTGGATAAGAAAAACTTTTTATTTCATCTTTAAAATTAAGTATATTAAGTATATAAAGCAGAAGTAGAATAGTTCCAGTCATTGATTTTTTATGAAAAAGGGCAAATACAGCAGAGGGAATTTTATGGTAAATAATTAATATCAGAAAAACATATATATATAGGCTACAGATATTTATGTCAAAGTAGTTATTTTGATGTAGTATTTTCAAAAATAAACTAATAATTTTCAAAAACAATTATGAACCTGATTAATAAAATCCTGATATTTTACTGTACAACATTTTTCCTGCACGTATCAAATTCTGTATTGCTGTCTCAGGGCATTCAATTCTGTGAACCAAAGATGCTGTAGTAGTGGTGATGACAGGTTTAAAACCCGAATACAAAAACGTATTCCAATAAATTTCTTTGCATGAAACATAATGTTAGTGAGCTTTGTCAGCCAAAAGCTGATTCAACTGTCCACTCAGTTGGGGGTGGTTTGGAGTTTTTTGTATTTTACTGCACTGTTCTGTGAGGTATTTCATACAAATTTATAATTCAATAGAATTTAGTCAAAAATTGAAAAAAAAACCCCCAAAACAAACAATAACTAAAATACAGCACACAGCAATACACCCCTCTCCCCCATTATGATGAATGGTTTTATTCAATTAAAAGATATCACACAATTGTGACCATGTTTGCATATTAAACATACAGTGCCAAAATATTAGTGATGGAACATGGTTAAAAATCTACTGTAGGATAACAGATCCATGTAGCATCTAATTTACAGTCACCACTTATATATGATCCCATACCTGGACAGATTTTAAGGTCATAGTATTAGTATGACAAGTAGAGTTGCCAAAATAATTACAAGGAACTGGGAGAGTATTGGTTATGTCAGGCTTTAGATGTTAATACATTCTTTTTAAGTATTTATCCCTTAACAATATCTGTAGAAGGGGATAATTACCCCCTTTAGTCCATTATGGACATATGGTCTTGCCTTTTTTTTTCCCAGTCTGCTAAAGGACTGCATGATTCATCAGGACACCACAACCACACAATTTAAAACTGGGATTTGGGATACTACTAGGTTGTTAAAGGATACCACTTGTGCCCCTACAAAATTAGAGAGGGCTACAGTTCCAGATCGAATTCTGAAGGGCTTTAAGAACTTTAAAGGACTAACCTTTATGCTACTTTGAGGGCTGACCACGAAGAAGGAAATTCATGGAGTCTGATGTGTTTAATCATGTGTTTCACTGTTAATTTTGTCATATAGCAAAAGCAGTAACTAGGTTAAATACCTTTAGCCTTCTATTATAAATTTCTATATTGGACGAGAGCAAAAAAAATACTACAAAGTTGCTGGATCACTAAGTCCCAAAATATACTGCATATACTGGATAACTACAGAGACAGATTCAGCATTTCAAAATTCTGAGCCAGAAGTTACTATTCAGGTACTTTTACTCTGATCAGCAAGCCCTATTGCCCAATGTTCCTTTCAGCTTTCACCATTTTGTATGTTCATGCATGTGGTTACTAAAATATGTTTACCCAATATACATAATTAACCTGAGTATGGACACCTACTTGCCCAGTTTAGGTTTTAACTGTGTTTTAAAAGTCTGATAAGCATATTTATGATAAGCCAGATTTTAAAGCATTTCTCTAAATGATATACATTTCACAGGGTTTTTCAGTTTGATATTTTTTATCAAACATACATTTTTTTTTTTTTACGTAATCCTAAAAATTTTCTTTCTCATAAATTTTTTAAAGATATCTTCTTGGCCTTTCACAGGGTCCCTTTGGGGAAAAAAAAAAACAATTTTCTCATACAGTTGTTAAGACCAGATGAATAACTACACAAAAAAGATGTGAAACAATCTGTAAAACATTGTCCACAATAAGATACTACTCCTTCCCTGATGTCACTTAGTCTCCACGGTAATATCTACGGCATTTCACATATTGCTTCTCTGTCAATATTCACTGACATGAAAATAAAATTCCTAGCAAAGTAACAACAGAATCACAACCTGTTCTACATATTTTACATATCTGGTTCCTTTAAAGTTTTTTTTGCCAAAATAATTGCCACATGCCCAGGTTAAACCCCCAAATCTCATCACCCTAGAACACCGCCAGTAAAAAAGAATAAGACTGTTTTATTAATTTTCCCCTTTGCCAAGGCTTGCAATCTTTGATTCAACTATCTGAGAGAAAATTTTCCCACCATTCTCTTTTTCTCTCCAAATAGCAATGGCTTGGCTGAGAGTCTAGGAGAAGCAGTCAGTCTCGGGAGGCTTTGAAAGAGTTTCATCTGAAGGTGTATCACTCGAAATCCCAATATCTCCTCCATTCTCTGGTCCATTGTTCAGTGACATCTTCTCCAAAGCTGCAAGGACACAGATTCAAATGTACAGCAAGTAATACATAATGCAATCAAAAACTTATGAGACTGGTTCTCTTGCACAAGAATAGAATAAAACACAGTAATAATCGTATAGTAGAGACAAGCTTTAACTTTCCAGATTGAGTATTCCAGGTTTCATTGCCTGATCTTCATCTGCACCAGAGATACATTCATTTTTGTGACCACTAGTACATGCATATTTGGGATTCGCTATGGACTTGAATCTAGTGTCATCCACTATGAACCACAACAACCATACTTTATTTCAGGGAATATAGAGATGTTGCAGGGAGCCAAATACTGCGAGTAGGGGAGTTGAGAAGAAGTGACTTTTTTAGTGCAGACTTGAAACTCATGCATTTCAAATACGCTTTAAATGAGCGTTTTGTCATCTTTGAGAGCCCAGCTGCCAGCACCACTGTTAAATTATTTTGCTCTCAATGATCTCAGACCTAACCAGGGCTTATGTTAGCCAGCTATTGGCTGGTTTTACATGTAGTTGTCTGGCGAAAGCAAATATAAACATACAAAATGCCCGGTGAAAAAAAAATTGAAATAAATAAACAAACCATTGATAACATATTAACTAGGCTAATATAGCATAGAACACAAAATATGCTAACAAGACAACTTAAAATTAAACTTGTTCTGTATAAAGTTTGGTTTTGACTTTGCAGTTTTTTTTTATGAGGCTGATGAGTATTGTGGGTTGTGCTATGAGGTTGGATGATGTTAACTTTGCTCAAGCAGTGGAGGACGTCCACTTCATGAAGCCACACAGCAAATAAGCAGGAACTTGAGTTTAAATTTCATTGCAACAGTGTTAATATATTAAGCGTCATTTCAGGCTATTTAACTTGACACTACATGTATACTTACGTCATTATTTGAATAAAAATTGTGAGGCTATTTTGAGGGCTCCTTAAATGTGGAGGGCTGATCTAAATGTTAACTCTAACAGAGAAACACTGTGCATTGCGGCTCCATAGCAACATTTAGCGCCAGAAGGGCGGAGCCTGTTCTGGGCTGACAGAACACAAGACTCCGGTAAGACAAGAGGGGGCGGGCTCTGTGTGTACATCAATAATGCTAAGTGCACAGGTGCAGTCAGAGTGGATGGAAAATGTTCACCTGATGCCGAGTTTTTACTGCTGAGATGTTAGCCATATTACCTGCCCAGAGAATTCACCAGTGTGTTTGTTGCTACTGTTTATATTCCACCGGATGCAAATTCAAAAAATGCACTCCAGGAATTGTATGAGGTCATCAGCAGTCACATGGCAAAACAGCC